>OX419337.1:23838790-23843790 GCA_948470475.1 Galaxea fascicularis
GTTGGCATTTGTCCTGAACTTTCACATAATTGAGGATGTAGCCATATCTTGACTGTGTCTTCCCAGAGAAATAGATGGTGAAATTGTTTCTTGCAGTTACTCTTTTGTACAGTAGCTCTGACTGTGATAAACCACTCCATTAATGAGTAGAAGAAATAAATGCCAAACGGGGTAATGCGATAGTAGGGTCACCCTCCTAGCCGGGCCAACTTTTCTCCATATAAACACTTTGGCTCGCCTAGCCAGGACAACTCCAAGTCAGAGCATGCAAGAGCGTTATTGGCTCGGGCAAAGGGGTCAACTTTTTTCTCATATAAATACTCACTTAAGTTGACTCAGCTGGGAGGGTGACCCTTCTACCCAGGACAACTTTTCTCCATATAAATGGGGCCCTACCCTACCCAGCCTGTTGTAGAACAACGAAAGCTGTTTTCATCATCCAGGGGAAACAGCCTGAGACATACTTCGCAAATGTCATACACATGTAACTCGCATTGTCCGCATACTTCTTGAACTTTGCTGTAACTAAGTGACTTGAAAGTTACACTTTCGGTACAAGTAACTTTAACCAAATCGATTAAATCTTTCACAGCTGCATTTGTCATACAGTCTCTTGAAACATAGGCCAAAACTGCCTGGCATGCTTTTTCATGGTCTGTGAACAACCTGCTTTCAACATTGGCATGACCGTTATCATCCTGTTCATCTTCTTCTGATGCATGTATAACACTGGGCTTCCAATTCACTCTCATCAGACTCAGAAGACACTAAACAAGAGTCTTGGCTCGAAGAAATTTCACTGCACTCACTGTCCGACTCTCCACTAAGTCCACATGTTTCAATAACCGTTGTGTCTTCGTTTTCAACACCACTTTCTAAGCTTGGGAAGACTTCCGACTGTGTGTATCCATTTGTGGGCGAGAATTCCGAAGCGCCTCTGTAATCGCACATAGTCTCTTCTTGGTCTTGTACAAATGTTTGAGACGCACTTGACTCTGTTGACAACACTGCTACGTCTACGACAGATTGAGGAATCGAGATGGCTGCGTTCGCCGTGGAACGTGTTGCTGAACGCTTGTTCACGGTCAAACTTTGTTGATTTGGGTACCGGTACACTGGGATTATCAAGGTATCTCTTAAACTTCCTAATGTGGTATCCTTCTGTTAAAAAAATGAGGGTAAAACACAATTTGAAACAGCATTCAAAATTTTGATTGGCTGCAGGAAAGCTAAGATTAATTGCGTGCAAGATGAATCTTGTGTTATTTCTCACCTTTGCCGTGAATTGAACTCAAGTGGGTTTCGAGCCTCTGTTTCCTCGACAAAATTCGGCCGCAAATCGTGCATTTATAGTACGTTCGATTCTTGTCGATTCCATCTACATAGAGAGAGTTCACATCATTATTTAGCTCATCGTCAGAACGTGACTCCAAAGACTCCATTTGTACTTCGGTCGTAAATTCTCTTGAGACTGCAAACGGGCAAACCAGCGGATTCTCTTTGCTAGCCAATGACAATTCCCAAAAGATCCACGTGATCATGCCCCGTGTTCCGTTGCTATTTGGCGCTCATCTTTGAATGTAGTTTTCATCGGTCGATCGCTCATGCGGAGAGTTATTTCTTTTCTTCTGCTCAATATAGCATTTCTAAAGATGGGTTTTATCGTTGTTTAATGGGAAAACGAGATCAGCGTGAGTGTTGTAAATGAAAAGCAAGTCGTCGGTGCCGTGGAATAACAGTTGACATATCGGCTGGTACAAACAAGGGTCGAGCGGCCATTTATAAAGCATCGATATTGAAAGTTTGAGGTGAGTACAAATTGCGATATTGAGTACGTGATCAAAGTCTTACCAAGGAATAGATATATACTTACCAAACAATAGATTTTAGCTTACATATTGATAACACATAAAGCTCAGTGCAACTGAAACTTGAATAATTCGGAGATCGAGCATCGAATCGGTCACTTGCATGCCGCAGTTTCTTAAGCTTATACACTTTTTATGAAATAAATCTTCTAATAAAGTTTCAAGACTATTTTAGTCACGTCTGGGAACATTTTGATCCTGCTTTGCTTTCAAAATTTCGACTTCTCTCATCATTAATTTCAGCATAGTTCACAGTTCAGGAGGAGAAAGTGTAGTTGGCCTTCAGAGGCAAAAGCTTGACCTTATCTACTGTGTTTTAGATTCATTATAATAATTGTGATTAAACTACCCTGAATGCATAGAGAACCCCTCCTTGTAATGTAATTAAAACAAAATAATGTATTCAGCCCTTTTTAGTAAAATGTATGGAAAAGATGTTCTTAAACTCCAATATAAAAGTCATTCAATCTATCCGTGATTTCCCAATCCCCGTGTACTTGAATGCCCTTTTCCCTTTCCCTTTTCCTTTTGTCTGAGCTCACAATATATATTTTTTAATTTCAGATGTCAGGGAATCCAGATATAAAATGGACAGGCTCCCTGTAGACAACCTCATTCGAGGCCAGTAGAGAAAGCTGCAAGCCCAGCAAAAGAAGACAAGAAGCAGCTAAGTCTGCAGTTTAGGAAAAGCTCATTCAAATTTATTGTCACACTTACAACAAGATTTTATTCAAAAATAATTTATTTTACTGTAATTAACCCCTTCACTCCCACCAGTTCTAAGTCAAAATTGAATAGAAATCTCACAGTGAATTTCGATTTGCAGAATCAACAAAAACAAACAGTTTAACAGTGCTTGACAGCTTACTTTTGAATGTTCACACACATGAGTTTTATCCAAAGAAGTTACAACCACATAAAATTAAGTCAAAGCCTGACTCTGGCAGTGAAAGGGTTAAAACTTAAATACCATTGGTATTAATATATTATCACTATTAAATGATTCATTTGAAGACTATTTTTGGACTCATAGTATTTCTTGCATTCTCTTGCATTAAACATAATTCAAATAATTGGGTTTTATGGAAAAGGATGAACAGGTTTTATTCACAATTTGTGTCAAACCAAATGTACATGTAATTGAAGATAATTTTAATGAAGTTTTCAAAAATAGAAGAAGAAATCACATTCCATCCTCATTAGTTACTAGCCGTTGATGTTGACATACAATATGAAATATTTTACATGTAAACCTGAGTTAAGCAATGCAAATAAATTTCATTGACTACTTGAATTTTGAGTTGGGAGCAATGAACGAAACATGCATTTATTTTGTAAATTTGTCACCTAAAATTTTTCCTTAAAATTCCCAGTAATTCTTAAACATTCCTAGAAATTTCTAAAAATTCCTAGGAATTTCTGGCAAGTTTTTAGATTTACAGTCTTTCAGGGGAAGTCATTGGTGCTCTGATTTGGAATTCCTAGGAATTCCAAGTCCTGTTGGATCTATGCTTGGAATTTCTGGGAATTTCTAGGCTTTTAGAACATGAGTTGTTACAGTTGGGAATTCCTAGGAATTCCTAGTCCAAATTTACCGTGAAGATTCACACCTGTTATTCCAAAATCTTTTTTGCAAGGGAAAGTTTTTCTTGCAATTTATTTGTCATTATTTTTCAGAGTTTGCAATGATTGCAAAGCTTGGAAAGGTTGAGAATGTTAAAAAATCACAGCCCAGGCATAAGCCTTGTATTGCAAAATGAACTCATTAAAGTTCCAATCTAGAACAGGTGTTCTCTTTTTGCGAATTTATGGACCTCGACTTCGTCTTGGTCCAAAAAAATGCAAAAAGAGAACTTGGCCAATATCCAGCTATCTTATCCTCATTCTTGGTCAATAATGCATTACATGTATTTACTCTGCATGTTATATGACTGTATGTTATTTGCTGTTTTCACGTCTACATAGAGGTATTATAACCTACAGTATGTTACATCTATTTTGACTAAAATTAATGTTCTCTGCTTTATCAGGGAGAATGTTTGCACTGATGAAATTTTAAACCTCTCTGTTTCTGCATTCTTTAACCCTGTTTTAAAGCTATTTTTCAGCTATTTTAAAGGGATTTTAAAGTATTTTATACCTATTTTAACAGTGTTTTATCACTATTTTATGCAAGGGAAGTTTAAGCATTGGTGCTATTTTACTCCAATTTTTTGCATATAGTAACACTATTTTAAAGCTATTTTTACCTATTTTATATCTATTTAAACAGTATTTTCTCCCCTATTCTACAGGCTATTCGTCCCAGGGAGTTTTCATGTGAATGCTATTTTAAACCTATTTTATCACACTCAACACTATTTTAAAACTATTTTATAGGTATTTTTTATCTATTTTATAGCTATTTTATCAGTATTTTCTCCTGCACGAATGCTATTTTAAACCTATTTTCTTGCTCTCATTAACACTATTTTAAACCTATTTTATCACACTCAACACTATTTTAAAACTATTTTAAAGGTATTTTTTATCTATTTTATAGCTATTTTATCAGTATTTTCTCCCCTATTCTACAGCTATTTATCCCAGTGAATTTTTGCTCGAATGCTATTTTAAACCTATTTTCTTGGTCTCATTAACACTATTTTAAAGCTATTTTCAACCTGCTTGTGTCATATTTTCACTGCCACATTAGGCTATTTTTTTCCTATTTTTTGTTTCAAAATAACAGCTTTAAAATAGAAAAAAAATAGTTTTAAAATAGCATTAATCATTGAGGGAAAAATAGGGATAAAATAATATAAAAATAGGGATAAAATAGGATGTAAAATAGGGAAAAAATAGATGAAAAATAGGCACTATTTTCGTAAGGGGAGCCAATGTCGGAATATATCGAGAATCTCAAATCAGTTCCAAAAAATCGGATTTTTGCTAATATCACCCAAACAACCCTTTGAGTGAATTAGTTCGAGAAATGGTATTAAGGAATCCCCAAGCGCTTTACATTTTAAGAAATTTAGAAAAGTTCGAAAATTCGCAAAAAATACAATTTTTATTCATAAAATTAGTCTAAATTTCCAACAAATTTAAGGAAACATTGCGGACGCGCAAAAGCTCCTATTGACTTCATGG
>OX419337.1:23848790-23863790 GCA_948470475.1 Galaxea fascicularis
AAACTTTTACCAAATGTCACAGGCAAATCCTTTTGAAACATTTTTCTGGCTTCCACCTACAAACAAAATAACAAAAGTGAGTTTGCTATTAAAAAGTTTCAGTTAAGGTACATGTACATGTTATACATGTAGCACTGGTTCAGAAATCCAGGCACCAAGACTGAAGATAAACCTTGCAAGGATACAGAGAATGTTCAATTTTCATGGCACATGGCAACCATACCACACTACCAAACATTGCTGGAAAATTAATAATTTAGTTGATAAATTCATCAAACACTTTTCCCTGAACAAAACCTTGCAATTTTGCTCAATAAATAGCTGCAACAAGGTGCTGATGTAAGTTTTACTATGATTAGGATCATAAAATTCAAGTGAAAATTCTTACTAAGTGTCACAGGTAAACATGACTTTGTGACATTCCTCATGAATGATTTTCTTGGCAAAGTAGAAAAGTGAGTTAGCAAAATTAATGTTTCTGTTCAAATAATATCACTGTTTCTGAACTTCAGGTGCCTAGAAAGATTAAATTTATACCAAATAATAATATACAGAAAATTATGAACTTTCACATTTCTTTGCAACATGGCACCTGAACTACACCAATCCAGAAAATAATTGTCAGGGCTTCAGACTTTTCAGTCAAAACAAAATTTTCATTAGCCAGACTTGTTTCTTAATAGTTATTTTATTTTTCATCTTATCAAGTAGACTTTCAGTACCTTTTTTCCATAAACCACAATACTGCATAAAAGATCTGATCTTCAAAGCTTTTTAGAAATAAGTTTCTTTTACCTTTCAAAGTGTTATGATGAGTTTATAAATAAAGCAGTTTGAACCTTTAAGACCCACTGTCAATTCCTGCCATGCTCCGACTGCAAAATATTTATTTTGTTTGGAGTTGACACAACAGCTGACAATCTGCAAATAATTATCACTTTATTGTGACAAAATACAACCAACCCAATAAACTAAATAAATACCAAGAACTTCCACTAGGAGCACTATACTGACTTGCCATATGTATTGGTGACAGGCTAAGACTTTGATTGCATCGCTTCTTCGAACTTGTTTCATAACAGTGGCTGCTGACTGTTGAAGCTAATCTACTGCAACAGTGCAGCAGATTTCTAGCAAATTCATTACTCATGGTGTTATTGCCAAACCCTCCATGGTCTTTCTCCTTCCACAAGCTGTAAACTGAATCTCATAGGCAAACTTTCACTAAATTCTCCCTCCTTCAAGGCTGCCCTCAAGCCTTCGGCAGTAAATGCTCCACCAAAAAGTTCCAGTGGTGACAAAAATGGGTTTCCATCACACTACAAAGTGAAGTGTCCATTATTTATATAATAATTACAGTCAACTATCCCATAGCAACCACTTCTTGTAAGCGACCACCTCCTGTAAGCTACTGTACCACTGTTAATAACCGTTTTGTTTCTCAGTCAAATACTATTTCAAAAACTCTCTCGTGAGCGATCACAGCTCAAATTTCTTAAGTGGTCGCTACCACTTTTTTGGCCAGAAATTTGACAAAACTATTCTTTTGTTTTCTGTTTACAGTAAGTGGCCACGTAAGTTGATCACATGATTGTTAGAAAATCGTTACTCAAATGACCTGGAGTGCTGACAGATAACAGTTTTTTACTAGCCAAAAATGGCTACTGAAGCACAAACCTACATGTACAGCCAAACAGAACTTTTACTAGTCTGTAGCTAGTTGGCTACCATTGGTCTCGAGCCCTGATTGCTTACATGTACATTGCACAAGTAAAGGGTTCCAAAAATTATAGTTCATTGGTGAAATGCATTTACCTATAAAAGGTCTTCAATTATTACCCAACAGCTGACAAGTGTATGTGTACATGTGTATGGTCTAACAGCTAAATAATCAAGTGTAAATTCTTACCCAATGTCACAGTTAAAATAATAAGATATTTTCAAAGTTTCTTTGAAGTGATTTTCCTGGCTCCCACCTGCAAGCAAAGAAAAGTGAGTCAGCTAATGTTTCAAATGAATTCACATAACTTATAAGAGAACAAAAAGAATAAACCTTAATATTAGGCATCATTTTGCCATCATACTGTACGTTGTGGCCAAAGTAAACTTAAATGGAAAGCAGATTATAATTACAAAATAGTACAAATTGAATATTGTCATATTTTCTCAATTAAACACACCCCGCATTTATGTCAAACTTGGCCCAGCATATATACGAGGCCAGCAATTAATCAGGGCCTGACATTTACTAACGCTTTAAACCATAAGATCAAATTTAAATTCGTATTTTTTGCCCCTACACATTTCCAACAGAAGTAGTGAAGAGAAGTTGTTAAAATAGAGTGCAATTTTCTCTCACTTTTTTGTTTGATTAATTTTTTTATTATAATTGCCCATCCACGAGACCCAGGGGAATTTAAGTTGGTCAAAAGGGCACGATTTTCCCCTTCATCCAGCCACAACAAACTGCCACTAAGTCTTCTCCAAGGATTATTAGTACCACAATTACAGGTATTACATACGGGAAGCATAATTATGTGACAATCAAAATTTGTAAGAATAAAACCCAACATGAACAATAATAGAGGAGTTCTAAGTTTTAAGCTCATAAACAGTAATACTGCCAACAACCTTCTTATTTGCATCGGCTAATCACCCACTATATTATTATTTTTGTTTTACACCATAATCCTCAGACACAACAATCTCATTAAGTTCTTCTTCATGGATGTCTGGCTCCATCTGTCTGCGAATGGGTCTTTTTCATCTACAGGTAAAGCTTGTTCCAGTGCAATGAAAAATGCTGCAACCTTTCTGTTTACTCCTGCCTTCCACTGCTTAGTGGGCCATCTGCTATGAAACAGTGGATTTTCTTGTCCTCTGATCCATCCATGACAACTAAATTTGTCACTGCATCAGCCTTAGCGTGAAAATTTGCAGCTCACCTTAAGAATAATACACCATGTACTTCTCACATGATCAACAAGGTTACCAGGTCAAGGTTTACACAATGTTAATCCATGACTGTTCATGAAGTGAACCACCCACCCTTTATTTCCTTCTAAGGCAAACTAGAATTGATTTTACGTGTATTTCAAAGTTATCTGAAATGTTAGTGTGGGGTTCCTGTGGCAAAACTAAGTTTTTAAGTTTAGAATCTCTGCATGTAAGAGAGGCAAAGATAATTTACAAAATGGACTGGTATACACCTGGCAAGGAAGTCCTTAAAAAAGCCAAATGGAAAAAAGGGACTGAACTTTATTTTGTATGGCTATTACAAGCCTCCTGCAGCCAATGATATAGTTCTGTAAGATCAATAATTAGTGCCACTTATGCCTTCAAGAACTCCTTGAGGACTTGGTGATACTGGAGCCGAAATTTAAATGAATATATTGTACATAATTATGTATGTAGTGAATAGCCTGCACCTCAAATGAACTAAACACTGGCTAAGTCTGTCTACAAATCAGAGCACAATAATTTTCCACGGGACACTGTGTGGATTGGGCATATGTATTCAAATGTGATTGCCTCTTCCCTCCAGAAAGTGCAGCACATTCCAATTCAAATTCTGGACGAAATGAACTACTAACATTTTGAGTACATATGCCTGATCCACACAGTGGCATGTGGAGACCATACTATGCACTGATTCACAGATGGTACTAACTAGCATTGAATAGGCCATTTTCGTATTCTCGGTATTGAACTGGATCTAGCATGAAGTGGAGGCTCTTGCGGGGGAATCTTTTCATATGTAAATGTATTCCCCCGCAAGAGCCTCCACTTCATGCTAGATCCAGTTCAATACCGAGAATACGAATATGGCCTATCCACTGTCACCGTCTGCATGCTGGCTGGTAGTAAATTGCTTTTAGCATTTTAGTCATTTCAGTAAGAATTGTTATATTAATTTTAGTTATAGAAGGTAGATACATGACCACGTTGTAATGGAGTGAAACTGTAGTCTTGAATGTCAATCATTGCAATCACTACACACATCAGCACGTTGCTGTATTTTAATTCATTGTGTATAAATAAATGCTATTGTTATTGTTGTTGCCCTCATTTCATGGATCCTTCCAAGCACTTTCCATTGGCTGCACTGCTCTGCTGACCCAAATGAACATTGACTTGATCCACTGGAAGATTTAGTGGAATTGTTGATACTATCTTTGTCCACAACAAAATCAAAGGGCTGGCACACTGAAATTCTATGCCAGTTCTAAGTAAATGGAGGTCAAGTTCTCATCATGCCCTGCAGGGAGGTATTTCTCTTGTAAATGTACTACCGGTAAGTCTTGTTTGCAGAGCAATGAAAGGATCTGTTCTCCTTTCTTTCGCTTACTAAGACTGCTAACATAAGAGGTATCTGGTCTCTATCCTGCATATTTCAAATGCTATTCAGGGTTTTCCTTTTCAAATGAATTTGTGGTCAACTTTAGCAAAACAGGTGGAGATGAATGGGCATGTCATTGATTAACGATTCTTTGGCATGCAGTTGCCAATAACTATTTGTTGTTAATAATCACAGTTTCCACAGATTATAAGCAGGTTACTAGTACCACCAGTAAAACAAATAAAAACAAAGCCTTAAGCCCGCCGCACACGTGAGGAAAAAGCTGAGCAAAATTCCTCACAAGGCAGATCGCTCAGCCGTTTCCTCCTCATGTGTGTGGCAAATTTTCGGTGAGAAATTCGCCTGGCAAGGCCATGAGGAAAATATCAAAGTTGTTTGATATTTTTTGCCTTGCGAGGCAAATTCCTCACTGTGTGCAAAAACGAGAATCTGGCTGAGCCAGGCTGGTTGATGGTCCAATAAAATTGCATGGCTCACTCACATGACTTTTGAGTGCAGACTTCAAGATAGCCTCCAAAACGGAAATGGTGGCACTTGTACTTGTTGTTTATTTACTTCGGCAAATCTGTCAAAGAAGAAAAGCTGGCTGACCAAAAACATGGGCAGGGGATTGGATCCTAAAACATAGGCAACAAGGGGCATTCCCAAATCTTGTACGGGAATTGAATGGCGAAGACCCTGAGGCTTTCTGTCAATTCCATTGTCTGGATAAGGAGCCCTTTCAAACAATTCTGGCGATGTCAAATGAAGAATGATCGCCTCAGTTATGATCACAATTTTTGCAATTACGTAAAGAAGCCTGAAAAAATTTCAGGACTTCAACAGGGCTTGAACCCGTGACCTCGCGATTCCGGTGCGATGCTCTACCAACTGAGCTATGAAGCCACTGACGTTGGGAGCAGGTCAATTTTGGGTGATGGTTGCGCCTTTGATAAAGAAGGAAAACACACATGCGAAGTAATTTTCCCCTGGCAATTGTTGGAGGCTCCATAGGTAGTTATAGGTCTACCTCCACAGGTAATGCTATCATTGCTTAGATGCTATTATTCTTGCTTGATAATACATGAATGACAGTCACTACCTATGGAGCCTCCAACAATCTTCCAGTAGAGAAAACTGGAAATTAAACTTCACACCAACTTAAACAGCTAGAGTAAATACCTAGTAATTAGCTGATTACTTTAAATGGAACAAGACATGCTAGAATCCATTTATATACAGAACTTTGTTTGATATCTGTACCTGTAGCAAGAAACCTCAAGGTTGTGGAAAGTTTCTCACATGAGTGAGCCATGCAATTTTATTGGACGATTGACCAGCCTGGCTCAGCCAGATTCTCATGTTTGCCACACACAGTGAGGAATTTGCCTCAAGAAACAAAAAAATGTCACAAGTTTCATATTTTCCTAATGGCCTCATGAGGCAAATTTCTCACCGAAAATTCGCCACACATGTCAGGAAATGGCTCAGGCTCAGTTCTTTCCTTCAGGTGTGCAGCAGGCTTTGCAGACAATTTTTACAGATGCTGCAACTGAGAAAAGCAACAAGCCTTAGACAGAGGCTTTTGGGACTCAACTAATGAAAACTCATCACTGATGAGATGTGTACTGTAGTTTCTGCTTTTACAGTTTGCTACACCTGCAGCTCAGCTGCAATATGCCCAGTGTAAGCAAAGTGGTACAAATCATTCCTTTTCTGTTGCTGAACAGGAATTTGTTGCCTGACCTTATCTACATAACCTAAATCTATATTGGCAAAAACAATCTCTTCATTCTCGCCAGCTTGTGCTACAATCTGTCCCCAAGGGTCAATAATACTGCTGTGGCCCCAGCAGACATATGGATTGTTGTCATCTCGCGCTGGTGATGCCGTGACCACATACACTTGATTATCTATTGCTCGAGCTTTCTGCATAACAGACAGATGTGCTGGGCCAATTACTGTGTTAAATGCTCCTGGATACAGCAACACTTTACAACCTTTCTGAATATAAATCTGCGCCAACTCTGGGAATCGTATGTCGTAGCAAAGCCCTAAGCCAATTTTACACACAGGCATGTCAAAGATTCCAAGATCGACGCCTTGTTCCAAGAAACCATATTCCTGGAAGTCATAAACACGACCCGGACAATCGATTTTAAAGAGGTGAATCTTTCGGTACTTAACTATCATCTGTCCTTGGGGATTAAAAACAGGGCAGGTGTTGTAAAGCCTTCCAAAGTTATCTCTCTCAATCAGCGACCCACCTACAATGTAAACCTGGTGATCTCTGGCACATTTTGACATCAAATCTGTCGAAGGACCAGGTATTTCTTCTGCAAACTTCACAAAATCGGCCGCGCTGTTTGGGGCAACAGTTGTTGTAAATTCTGGAAGCACAACCAGCTGAGCGCCTTTTTGCACGGCTTGAGCAATCAGTTCTTGTAATTTCTGCAGATTCTGCTCTTTTCTTGCTGTTAGAAAGGGTTGCACTATTGCAACGCGAAAACTTTGTCGGTCAGAGATGCCAACTTCCTCCGCCATTTTTATCCCATTTCTTCGTACCCAGAGCTCCACGAGTTTCTTAGCCCACGGAGAGAACAGTGCCAAGTTTTGTCACGGCCTTCGTCGGCTTTTTTCCCCAATATCAATAATTGTCATATCTTATTCCGTGTATTGACATGATACAATGAACTAAAGTTAATAATACAATATCCTCCAATTCCAAAATATGTAAGTTTTAAAAGGAGCTGATGTAAAGAAGCCTTGAATTTATGTTTAGCGAGTCCTCGGATACTTAGAGGAATACTGCTCCAAATTCTTTCACCAAATCTATAAATGAACGTTTTAACTGATTTGTTCTGGAATATTTAATGTAAGACTACCACTCTCTGAAAATCTAGTATTATAACTGTGCACTTGTGTAGCCGGGCCGTTCGAGGCCTCTCAACATGTATGTGTGTTTTGCAGTTAATATAAAAAGCAAATGACGCTTACCAGATAAATCTTTGTCCTGTCTCCAAGTGAATCAGTCAAGAAGGAAGTTCTTTCATCATTTGAAAGCCATACAATTTCTGCTGACTACCGTAGGACTGATAGCATGATCCTTGGATTTTCTGTTTCAACATTTGCCGATTAAATGATGAGTGTATTCTCCTCCGTTTATCTCTTGATAAGAACAAAAACCCTAACCTTTACTAACAATTGCGTGAGACCAACTCTTGCTGGGCTCCTGACCATATATGATATTTTAGTCAGAGGGAAGGGAAGGTATCCAGAGACTTGCTTACCTAATATTCAGTCAGATGCTAATCTCTGGAGAGTTGAGATTCTGTTGGGCCAAGCCATCGCCCTTCCCCCTTACTTACCCACCCTACCCACAAAATCAGTGCACTCAATGTCTCCCGCAAAATCGTCCTAACTCCTTACTTCCGGCAAAATGGCATATTTATTTAGTTTTCGTAAATGTTTGTGGCAGATTGGGTTGCAGGGAACACGAAAATGCAGCCATGAATTGACATTTCTTGGATTTTTGGACTGAAAATTTGAAATGTGAGATGGGCTCAACACACGTCCGTACCGTCTTCTAAACTTTTGGATGACGGACTGAGAATGTTGACGTCGCGTGAACTGAACACTTGTCGCACTTGCGATATAGCAAACACTTGCGTAAAAACAACAATATGCTTCAATAAAACCTTCTACTCGAAAAACGCCGCCGAACTTCAAATTTACTCGCAATTCATGAGTACACTAATTCTTACCCAGACTTAACGAGTTCACACACAAAAACGTACACGGCGTTGACACGTTGCCGTATCCGGCAAGAGAACCCAGAGACGTTTTAGCCGGGATATCTGGATGCCTGTTCGGGAGACTGGAAATAGCCCAAAGTGGTGACGAGTCAACCTCGGAGACCCAGGGACAGATAGTCCAGATGGGACGAAGATCGGGACTTACGAAAGTTTCTAAGGAGAGCGGGAGAGCTCGCGGCCAGCTGTATCGTACATTTGAACAAAGAGAGGTGACCGCTTATTACAGGATAGTTTTACAGTAATTAAGGGAAACCCGCGTCATACTGTATCTGCAATGAAACTCACTGCAGGTGCACATGTTCAGTCAAACATACGCTTGATGTACGAACTCAAGTCAGCCACATTCTGAATTTCGAACAAGGCACAAATGACATAAACGTTCGTTCTCTAGCTTGAACATCAGGTTCTTTCCGTTGGAGGGAGGGAGGAGGGGGGAAGAATGAAAAGTCCTTTCCCCCGGCCTCCTTCCTCTCCCCTTCTTTCTCTAACCTGCCTCCCTTAAAAAGGCGCGATCGTTTTCGTCTACAGACGGCGTTTACCAATGTGTCAGTAAAAAGGGTAAATGAGAAATCACACAAATAAACACACCCTACGTGCTTAACTCCCAAACAAAACGAGACGTTCTCATTTTAATCTGTAGTAGTTTTATTTATCCCTTTTCTTTAGGTTGTAAAAACCTCCATTTTTTTATAGTACACAGCAATAACACTAGAAACTGTTCCCACGCATTCGCAGTTAACAGAGTAGACCCCAGTTCCCAGAGTAGCAACCTACAGACCCCGGATCTGCTCATCTCTTTAACGACGCCGTTGGAGAGGACTTTGTTGATTCACTTCGATTTCCTTGCCTTGGGAGTTAAGCTCCACCATTCCCGACTTGTCTGGTTCAAACATACACTTGTACTGCCGGCAACGGCAAGTCTTGATCACCATAAAATTGGTGACCATGCTTTGGCCATTGTCACACCGCAAGGCTATGTTTTCGAACATTTCTGACAACTCAGGCTGACAACAAGTGCAAGTGGACTCAACACCAGCATCCCCATATGATCCTACTGACTGAGACCGGCAGTAACCACTGCACTGTGTGTGCTGGTAAGCTTTCTCCGAAGTGCAGTTGTGGTTTGTTCGGATTTTGGCCCATTTCGTGGTGATCACCTTACATGCAGATGCGGTGGGTTCTGTAAAGGAAACAGAAAAACATCGTGTTTCGTATTGCGCTCCAAAAACCAAATCAGTAAGCATATAGAAATGAAAATAAGCCACAGAGACTCCAGAACTACGCCCAGTTGTTGGACATAAACGTCGAGAACATTGGCCTTTTACAATAACAAGTTGCTTATGGTGTCGCTTGAACTCGATAGATTTACGCACAGCTAATTTTACAAGTTCATATGTCTGACGTTATTTATTTCATTGATCCAACAAATGTTTCTGAATGCACTCAAAAAATCCTTAAAACGATCTACCAGTAAGATCCGAGTCCAGTTGTTCAAAGCACGGTAAAACCAGTCCCGGGTTAGTGAGTCCTTTTGATTCCGGTTTAATTGCTCTTCAATAAAGCTATTTACAAAAAATTTCGCTTTCCAGTTTTCAGGTGCACTTTTCTTCAGAACTTTAATTTAGCTTGAGCTTAAAATTTGATTTTATAAAAAATACTCAGTTGGTGAGATAAACAACTTAGTTAACTTTTAATCGAGCATTAGTGGTGAACAACTTCCAGACATATCGTGCTCAATAGATTTGGTTGACCTCCTTGAAATGCTCTTTAAACAAGGTACTATAACTCACCACATGGGGGGCAGCAATGCGTCTGGTTGGCAGGAGGACGATAATAACCCTGCAAATAAAAATACAAACAAGAGTATTACTGAGAAAGCTTATAGTGTGAGGGAATCCTGAATAATGGCAAACAGCACTCCCCTCCCTCCCATCCCCTATGCACTTCCTCTCCTTCTTTACCACAAGAATACATCGTTACAAACTCTTCTGAAGGACTCTATGTGAATTGATTTCAGTCCTCTGCTGTAAGCGTTCACACTTAGTTTATGGTGCACCGGGGTCGGTCTGGGACCGTATTACTGACAAGCCTAGTGTAATTCATTGTAGTCTTGCCTTGTCTGAAAGACTCTTTTCCCCATTCTCACCACCGCCCCTCCCCCAAATTCGTTCTGTGTGGTCGGGATTGTTTCCTTATACTGTAGACTAACCTACCACTGGGGGGTTTATATCCATGTATGAAAAACAGATATTAGCAAGGACTACTGGAATCTGGACAGAACTTTGAGCGTAACCGGATATTTGTCAGGAAATAACTTTCAATCCAAAAAAATTGAAAGACACTATTACTGTGAGAATCCGAAAACCTTGAACACTAGAAATATTTATGGAATATTATTGTGTTTCAAGTAAAAAACCAATCACGCGCCATAAAACTAAACCGCAAACAGTAACGGTGATTAGTTTGTGGTTTCAGGTCGCTTATGATTGGTTACTGCACAACGAAAAATGTCAAAATCAAATCAAGGTGTTCACGGTTTTTGGATTCGCACAGTAAGCGTTTTATAGCCTTTACGATGACGGTGATGATGACGGTGATGTTGATGTTGTTGTTGTTGTTGTTGTTGTTGTTGATGATGATGCAATTGATGATGATGATGACCACGACGGTGGTAATGATAATTGCTTAATCACCTCTGACATATGCGACAAATTTCCAATAAACGTTTTTAAGAACTCCAGATTACCAAAAGGTCTAGATAGTAGCAAACATGTTGCGAATTTTAAAAATAACACAGCGTTTTTTAAAAACATGTTTCGACAGAATCTTCTGTCGAAGATTTCTGTCAGAAGATTATGTCGAAAACATGTTTTAGCAAGTGTTGTGTTATTTCTAAAAATCGCAACTCCAAATTAGGAGGAACTATTAACAAAAGACTACAACGACTGGCAAAAGTCGTTGAAACACTCTTCCCCTTTTCGCCGGTTCAATGCACCTTAAGAATTATCGTTTAGTATTCTAACGACATTGCTTGGTTGGGAGAAGGAGGGAAGGAAATTTGCACTGACACCGTTCCAACATTGGCTCAAAAGTGTACGATGGGTTAACAGACAAAAACTAAAACTCTTACAGGCGGGCATTCACCACATCTAATGTGTTCGGTTGTTATCTGCGCACTAGTGTTCTGTGGATAGCATGGGTTCACAGTCAGTTCACACTTGAGCCTCTTACAGCTGCCATCCGTCCATGTGGTATTCGGCTACGAACACAAAGAAAAAACAACCAGTTTAGACAGGTTTAATAACGCCATTCGTTATCTTACGACTTATCCAACCCATGATAGACGGAGCATCTTGATTGGTTTCTGACCAGACAGAATTTGCAGTAAAAACTCGAATAGACCGAAGAAAATAAAATGCAAATGCAACAATTATTTTAAACTGTTTTTCTTTCCATTACCCTCCCTTTCAGTTTAGGAGGTCCTTTAAATATCGCGTATTGGTGTTTTCATGTAAACTAAGTGTTGTAAAGAAGATGCCCACCTTACAAAAAGTCCTCTCAACACTGCATTACTCCGATAATACAGCAAAAGTCACCTATCACACTGCCCTCCCAAACCCAAATTTTGGGACCAACTCATCCCCTTTACAAAGTTGAACCCAAAAGAATTGACCGCCTACCAATTCTTCCCTACTCACCGCTTCGTCCCACCCCTAATGGTTTAAACATATCAACTGAGAGAAAAGGAAAAAACGTTGGTTTTGGCCAAATGTCCTTCATATGAAGCCTTGAAATGTATTACAACCCCAGTGCTAAGATTAAGACTATCTTAATTCAGGTATTTAAACAATAACAACAATACTGACCGCGTGGTATTCTGTCTCATTTTTGCTGTTTATGTACACACAAGAAGGACAGATGGAAGCTGAAGCAAAACAGAGACAATTTCCTTTAAAATAATCCAGAGCCTATTAGGGGTCACGATAATATTTCGAGCACCCAGTCCTACATTTGCTTGTTCTTTCTTATTAGTCATGTGAAATGGATATCAGTTGGGTATTCATTTCTTCTTCGTTTCTCAAAGCTACCGAAATCATTTCGGGGAAAAAAGGGGAATAAAAGATATTAGAAATCGAATGTCTGGAAATAAACCAAGTGCACGTAAAAAAGTTTTCTTGGACCCTAAATGTTTTCGAAATGCACGCCAGGACGCTTGTTTGAGTTTACGACAATGGTTGATCAACGCACTCGATAAGAAGCATCTGCCATTAGACTGATATGTAGCAATAAGGAGAAATGACAATGAACCAAACAGGAGCAAAAATTATTTCGTAACTTTCACTATAATGATTGGTTTCTAACAGTGTCAAAAGTAACTCAGGTTTGCTTTACTAAGCTCCTTTGTCAGTTCGAAAAGGTAGCGCCGCTTTTTCGGTAAGAAGAAAAACAAACGAATCATGATTGTTCGCAAACATTGTCTCACGCTTGGCGTGCTCCACGATTGATTTTACAGAACTCAAATGAAAATTACTAAAGAGCAGGCTTTTAGTTCGGAATCGTCACACTAAAACCAAATTCGTGACTATGGCCAGTCACAAGACACACGGCGTAACGTAACAACTTGAATTACAATGCAGTCATAATATCAGGCGCCAAGGGCGGGAAACCGCACAGCGCACGATAAGGGAAAACCAAAGCTAAAATTCGAATATGACTGAGAACTCTTTGTCATGAGAAAGATCGTGCATTTAGCCTCGCTTTAGTAAAGATGCTCCGAGAAAATCGGAAATGTTCCATAGTCCATTGAAAAATTCTTGAAGACTACTCACACACACTTGTCACTGAGACTGTAGTTGATAGAGTGGGGGTGATTGTGCTGATCGAAGATGACATTGAAGTCCGGTATGTTGTTGGAGTACTTGTGATAACCAAACTGGACAAACTGAAAGCAAACAAAAACTCAGTTCAGAAGATTATAGCCCCTTAACCTTGACTTGGACCAATAAATGGGCCAGACTTCAAAAAGACAAAGCAAGAAGAATTACAAAACCCATTTTCAAACTCACGGAAACTCACGGACGTACATTGAAAAAGAGAAAGAAATAACCAAGCAATTAATACACCGCTCGGAAAGCTGTTTTACTCTAAAATGTGGGTTTGTTAAAGATTAACAACCTCAAGACCCTGTGATATTAAAAAACGTTCAACGCCAAACTGCTGCAAACTTGCTTCAATTTCAGCCAACGCAAAAGTTAGAACCAACTTGCACAACATAACAAAAAAACCACGGAAAGGTAAAGTTGGCTGTCATCTACAGACTCAGAAGTGGAAAACCCCATAAACAGCACAATAAACAGCATCACACCTGACTACAGGGAAGTCCTGCTTAGCTTTCAATTAAAGATACCATTCAAAGGCTTGAATATTAGAAAAAACCTGCACAGCATACATCTTTAAAATGGCATTACCGTATAGTGCCACTTTCAAGGCAATTCCCAATAGTGACTACTGGATTGGTTAAATTACACACTTTACATCATTCACTTCAAACTCGCTGCATGAAGCGCATTTTTCCTATCGACATCAGCCGCTTAATTTTCATGCAATTTGCCTATGACGTAATAAATTATTTTTTCTCTCAGTTACTACGCGCGCTGTGATTGGTCAATTTAGCAGGCCGTACTTCACTGTACGGCCCACTAAATTTAAAAGTTTCCTTTCACGCGCGCCCTATTAACCTCAGAGATGTAATAAATATCTTACTAACCTCGTTTTCTCGGTCCGTACTGTAAGTTACCGATCCACGTTTTTACCCAGTTGATTTTATCGTCCGCGCGCTTCGCGCTTGGGCCATAAATGAACGGGAAAAAACTCGGTCCGTAACTTACAGTCCGGACCGGTTAGTAAGAGGTATTTATTCAAAAGAAGATAACTGACAACAAAATGAATAAAACCGTCTCTTTCTCCAAAAATGCAAAACAAAACAAACCCTATACGCTTATAAATGGAATAGTTTCTGTAGAACTTGTGGTGCTGCGTCGGTGGGGGAGTTGTACACAAAACTTCAATTTTATCAATTTAGTTGATAATACGATAAACTGACAACCGCACAGCGGTTCTAAAAGCTGACGTTTCAAGCGTTAGCCCTTCATCACAGCGAACTCGTCGGTGGTCGAAACGTCAGCTTTTAGGATCCCTATACGGTGCTCAATTTACAGTATCAACTCCGTTGATAAAACAAAACTTTTCCCTATAAGCGTATAAATGACAGAACACGTACAGTCGAATCTCATAGCATCCGTATACATGTACATAAATAAAATAGTGAAAAACAAGATAGGTCCGAGTATCGAGGGACAGGATAACAATTCCAAACAAAAAAGGCAACAAGAATAACATTTAGCATCTTCATCATTATCTATAACACCATGACATAAAATACCAGCACATGTTCACACATACCGCGTAGTAATGCTTGAGCTAGACGGCGTCCCACTCGAAAAACTTGTGCTCAGTGAAGATACAGTTGACCTCAAAGAGCTTGAAGATGTACTGCTCGACAAACTACCACTAATTGAACTTGAAGAGGTTACTGTAGTAGATGTGGACACAATTGAACTAGACGAAGTGGAAGTCGTACTACTTGAGCTCACACTTGAATATGTCGAAGAAACTGTTGTAGTTGGTGTGGACACACTCAAACTTGATGAGCTTGAAAATGTACTGCTCGACACACTAGTGCTAATTGAACTTGACGACGTGGCTGTGGTTGGAGTAGACACACTAGAACTAGTCGACGTGGAAGTCGTACTACTTAAATACGTAGAGTAAACTGTTGTAGTTGGT
>OX419337.1:23868790-23986290 GCA_948470475.1 Galaxea fascicularis
ACACTTAAAGATGAAGAATACACTGTTGTTGTTGGTGTGGATACACTCAAACTCGATGAACTTGAAGATGTACTGCTCGATACACTGGTAGTCACTGAGGTTGACGAGGTTGTCGTAGTTGGTGTGGACACACTTGAAGTCGTCGAAGTGGAAGTCCTACTACTTGAGCTCACACTTGTAGATGACGGATAAACTGTTGTAGTTGGTGTGGATACAGTGGACACACTAGAACTTGCTGAGGTAGAAGGCGTGCGACTTGAGCTCACAGTTGATGATGTTGAGTAAACTGTAGTAGTTGGTGTGGACACACTTAAACTCGATGAGCTTGAAGATGTGCTACTTGACACAGTTGTGGTGACTGATGTGGATGACGTTGTTGTGGTGGGTGTGGAGGCACTGGAACTTAAGGCAAAAAATAAGACGTCAGTTATCTGTTATTGTCATAGAGTATCTAAAGTGGTGAGTTTTTCCATAATTCTAGGTACAGAAAGCAGATTGTAAGTAATCATCCTTCTTATTTGTATCTTACTTTTCTCCACTTGAACTTATTAGTTTTACAATAAATAGCACTAGAAAGCCTGGTTGAACTCTTTGGTAAACCATAGCAACAGCCTGTGCGTGAAGACATTCGCTTTTATGAATGACGGTGGCTCTTTAGAACCTTTAATTCTGAAAGACTTAAAGTTGATCAGCATAGAATTCATCCATTGTTGCATTATCTGCTTCCAATAAAACCGAACCGTTTTAACAGAAAAGTTTTTAAGGTTTCATAAAAAAAAACAAAGCAACACTACTGAATCATTTATGCCAAGGTTTTGGCGTCTTGTCAGGTCGTTATCATTTCTGTAAAAATTCATTTCTGTACACGGTGGTTATATCTTTAGACATGTCGCAATCTATGAAACAGACAAAATGGCGAAACGACCTTGAATCTGACTTGATTACAAACCTTCCATTGGCCTCTCAAGATAAAAGAATGTACTCAACTCATAACAGCTTCAACCACTTTCAAGTCCCAGAAGGGCTAACAGTGTGTCTATGACTCCCAGTCATACCTGTCTTGTCACCCAATTCTTCCGTTTACAATACACTATAAACCACAAGTGAGGTAACATTTCTATTTTCTGGGTGTCTCCTCACTATTAACCTAACCAAGACAACCTTCTTCCTATGGAGATTTCATCACGTCGGCCTCTGGAACCAGATTGCTCAATAAACAAACTATATTCCCTTCGTTAATACTTTATCAAACCGCCGACCGGTTGGCTCAATGGTAGAGCACCGGACTGCTGTGCGGGAGGTCGAGCCCAGGCCGGACCAACACTCAGGGTCTTTAAATAACTGAGGAGAAAATGCTACCTTTGTTATGACATCTGCAAATGGTTAGACCTTCTAGTCTTCTCGGATAAGGACGATAAAACCGGAGGTCCCGTCTCACAGTACTGGTGTGGGACGTTAAAGAACCCACACACTGATCGAAGGCAAACTGGGGGCGCCTTTGTTGATCCTACTATTCATTCAAATAAGATTGTAAACTGCGTGACTGCAATTTGCGCCTAAAAAGCAGTCTCCCCAGTATCCCCCAAAAAGTGTTGTAAAGCGCTTTGAGCCTTTGGATAAAAGCGCTATATAAATCCTCATCATTATCATTATCATTAACCTCGCCATCACTGGTAATAGTTATTAGTGTTTTATGCTAAGGCTAATAACCTGCTGGATGACGTAGGAATGGAGTATTGTGTCCCTGTTGAAGTCACTGCACTGGAAGTGAAAACTGTGGCTGTACTTTTCTGTGAAACTGATTTATATGAAGATGGAGACGGGAACACTGGGCTTGATTTGGAAGAAGACGTCAACGCAAATTCCGATCTTGATGTGGACACGGTTATCACTTTGGATGATGGAGGAACTTGACTGAAGAGACTTGGCGAGCTAATCAAATACAATGAATGAGTTGACGCCTTCAGTATCCCAGTTCAATTCTCCTGATGCTATAGGTTACGTAGACACTTCGACAAAAAACATGTACCACAAAATCATTGTTACCACATTGCTAGTAATTAATAAATTTAGCCTTTGCGTGATCTACAAGTTATCACTACCGCAGGTAATATCCAGACATACAATGTCATTGTCTTAAATGCTCATGCTCCTATTTGTAATCAACCAAGATATCTTTGTTATCATCATTATTCGCTCCACCATTATTATTTAAACAAATGTCATCATCGGGTGACAACATGTATGCTAAATAACAATAACCTGCTAGACGAGATACTTGACGTTGATGTTCGTATCGGAGGCTTCAAGCTTGGTGGTGACCTACTTGACACAGGAATGGAGTATTGAGTCCCTCTGCTCTTGGTCGCGCCAGATGAGAACAAAGTGGCTGTGCTTTTCCGTGAAACTGATTTATATGAAGTGGATGAAGACTTGGAACTCGCGCTAAAAAAGACAATGAGTAAAATGAAAATGATAAAGGGGTAGACGAAAAACTATTTGAGTCACCTACGGCCAGTTTACCATGAGCATGGAACGAACACCGTAGGAAACACTTCGTGAATTCGTGAATTAACGAACAGACGGAGGCACGCATACCTGTACAGTCCCCATAGCTTTTTATTTACAGACTGTTTTATCTTAATGCCGTTTTCAAGGCGTTTAGCCACAAACGTGACTATGTTTTGTGTCTCATTACGCAGTAAAATAAAGTCTTGGTACACCAGTAATAGAAGTCGCACATTGTTTCAACTTAACTTCCTAATAAATAAAGCTCAGTGGTTAAAGCGCAAAGAGTGTTCAAGAGTGTCTTGTACCATTGAGAGACATTTAACTTGTTTCAACATTCCCGATCATATATCACTTCCCTCAAAACTCCCTGAAGTGACATAGCTTGTCCAACAGTATGATGTTCCCTTTGTTTTAACGGTAAACGCGGCCAAAAAAAGTCCAAAAGTTTGCTTTAATGTTATTGAACCTAAAAAAGACTCTAAACTAAATTTGTAACTGCCTCTACGAGAGGACGAGTATTTATAAACTGTAAAAACCTCAATAAACTGTTCCAATTACTCACCCAGATCACTTGCGAGAAAAAATACTAGGATATGTTTTTAGTCGTGACATTAGTTTCAAAGTTTGCATTAACTGCATAAGAGATAACTTTTTTGTTCATAAAAACAAAACGAGCCCATTAACAAAGCACCTCCTTGTCACTATCACAAAGTATACAGTAACCTTATATATACCAAGACTAGCCCTTAGACAGAATAAAGGCGATATGTCCTATGAAGACCGTTGCAAAATTTTAAATTGGCTGTTTTTATCCACTCACAGGTCCTATTAGTCATTCGTCGAGTACTATAACACTCAGATTTTGAGGATTTATTAGAGTCCCAAAAGGTTACGTCCACTGGAGCTAACCACTCTTAAAAATTGCATCTTACGCCAGTTCGAATGAACCGTTATGGACATTCTTTTTATATGACTATGGATAGCTCAAGAAGAATTTCCCCATCGCCATTCCGACAGCCGGTAGCTTTAAACGTTTTAAAACTAGATTGGGAACTTTCTTACAAATTCTAGTGTCTAAGTACGATTTTCAAATTTGAACCTTGTCGATAATAAGTTCAGTGTTATTAGATAGACTTTCATAATTTTTATATTGTAACATTGCAATTTGTTTAGGGAGTTTCTTTTATTTAGAGATAACCTCCAGACTCCCTTTTCAATTCTTTTTGAATTGGAATAAACACGTTTGTCATGTTATATCCCACTAAAGACTAGAATCATGGAGTGAATTTTTTTCTAGGCTATTATTGAAGTATTTCTAAAACACTTCCCTTTTTAGATCACTAATCGTTCAACAACTGAGTGATTAAAAATACACAAAAACCATAAATTACTCAATTACACCTACAAGTTCAACAACACTGAGAGAAAAATAATAAAATACCTGGCACTACTAGAAGTAACTGACGTCGATGAACTTTCAGAGGTTGGTGTGAAAACACTTGACCTGGATGACCTTGACGATGGACTGCTAGACACACTCGTGCTCCCTGGTGTAAATGAACCTGTTGATGTTGCAGTAGACACACTTGAACTCGATGAACTGGAGAACGTACTGCCCGACACAGAAGTGGTAGTTGTAGCTGCTGGAGTCGTACTACTTGAGATCACACTTGAAGATGACGAGTGCATTGTTGTCGTTGGTGTGGATATACGCAAACTCGATAAGCTTGAAGATGTAGTGCTAGACACACTAGTGGTAATTGAACTTGACGAAATTGTTGTGCTTGGAGTGGACACACTGGAACTTCTTGACGTGGAAGGCGTACTACTTGAGCTGACACTTGAAGATGATGAATAAACTGTTGTAGTAGGTGTGGATACACTCAAACTCGATGAGCTTGAAGATGTACTGCTCGATACACTGGTAGTCACTGAGGTTGACGAGGTTGTGGTAGTTGGCGTGGACACACTTGAAGTCGTCGAAGTGGAAGTCCTACTACTTGAGCTCACACTTGAAGATGAAGAATAAACTGTTGTAGTAGGTGTGGATACACTCAAACTCGATGAGCTTGAAGATATACTGCTCGATACACTGGTAGTCACTGAGGTTGACGAGGTTGTGGTAGTTGGCGTGGACACACTTGAAGTCGTCGAAGTGGAAGTCCTACTACTTGAGCTCACACTTGAAGATGAAGAATAAACTGTTGTAGTTGGTGTGGATACACTTAAACTCGATGAGCTTGAAGATGTAGTGCTAGACACACTAGTGGTAATTGAACTTGACGAAATTGTTGTGCTTGGAGTGGACACACTGGAACTTCTTGACGTGGAAGGCGTACTACTTGAGCTGACACTTGAAGATGAAGAATAAACTGTTGTAGTAGGTGTGGATACACTCAAACTCGATGAGCTTGAAGATGTACTGCTCGATACACTGGTAGTCACTGAGGTTGACGAGGTTGTGGTAGTTGGTGTGGACACACTTGAAGTCGTCGAAGTGGAAGTCCTACTACTTGAGCTCACACTTGAAGATGAAGAATAAACTGTTGTAGTTGGTGTGGATACACTCAAATTCGATGAGCTTGAAGATATACTGCTCGATACACTGGTAGTCACTGAGGTTGACGAGGTTGTGGTAGTTGGCGTGGACACACTTGAAGTCGTCAAAGTGGAAGTCCTACTACTTGAGCTCACACTTGAAGATGAAGAATAAACTGTTGTAGTTGGTGTGGATACACTTAAACCCGATGAGCTTGAAGATGTAGTGCTAGACACACTAGTGGTAATTGAACTTGACGAAATTGTTGTGCTTGGAGTTGACACACTGGAACTTCTTGACGTGGAAGGCGTACTACTTGAGCTGATACTTGAAGATGAAGAATAAACTGTTGTAGTAGGTGTGGATACACTCAAACTCGATGAGCTTGAAAATGTACTGCTCGATACACTGGTAGTCACTGAGGTTGACGAGGTTGTGGTAGTTGGCGTGGACACACTTGAAGTCGTCGAAGTGGAAGTCCTACTACTTGAGCTCACACTTGAAGATGACGAATGAACTGTTGTAGTTGGTGTGGATACACTCAAACTCGATAAGCTTGAAGATGTAGTGCTAGACACACTAGTGGTAATTGAACTTGACGAAATTGTTGTGCTTGGAGTGGACACACTTGAACTTCTTGACGTGGAAGGCGTACTACTTGATCTGACACCTGAAGATAAAGAATAAACTGTTGTAGTAGGTGTGGATACACTCAAACTCGATGAGCTTGAAGATATACTGCTCGATACACTGGTAGTCACTGAGGTTGACGAGGTTGTGGTAGTTGGCGTGGACACACTTGAAGTCGTCGAAGTGGAAGTCCTACTACTTGAGCTCACACTTGAAGATGAAGAATAAACTGTTGTAGTTGGTGTGGATACACTCAAACTCGATGAGCTTGAAGATGTAGTGCTAGACACACTAGTGGTAATTGAACTTGACGAAATTGTTGTGCTTGGAGTGGACACACTTGAACTTCTTGACGTGGAAGGCGTACTACTTGAGCTGACACTTGAAGATGATGAATAAACTGTTGTAGTAGGTGTGGATACACTCAAACTCGATGAGCTTGAAGATGTACTGCTCGATACACTGGTAGTCACTGAGGTTGACGAGGTTGTGGTAGTTGGCGTGGACACACTTGAAGTCGTCGAAGTGGAAGTCCTACTACTTGAGCTCACACTTGAAGATGAAGAATAAACTGTTGTAGTAGGTGTGGATACACTCAAACTCGATGAGCTTGAAGATATACTGCTCGATACACTGGTAGTCACTGAGGTTGACGAGGTTGTGGTAGT
Organism: Galaxea fascicularis; assembly: GCA_948470475.1. Taxonomy (NCBI): domain Eukaryota; kingdom Metazoa; phylum Cnidaria; class Anthozoa; order Scleractinia; family Euphylliidae; genus Galaxea; species Galaxea fascicularis. The sequence goes on from OX419337.1 coordinate 23,875,139, forward strand.
TGGCGTGGACACACTTGAAGTCGTCGAAGTGGAAGTCCTACTACTTGAGATCACACTTGAAGATGAAGAATAAACTGTTGTAGTTGGTGTGGATACACTTAAACTCGATGAGCTTGAAGATGTAGTACTAGACACACTAGTGGTAATTGAACTTGACGAAATTGTTGTGCTTGGAGTGGACACACTGGAACTTCTTGACGTGGAAGGCGTACTACTTGAGCTGACACTTGAAGATGAAGAATAAACTGTTGTAGTAGGTGTGGATACACTCAAACTCGATGAGCTTGAAGATATACTGCTCGATACACTGGTAGTCACTGAGGTTGACGAGGTTGTGGTAGTTGGCGTGGACACACTTGAAGTCGTCGAAGTGGAAGTCCTACTACTTGAGCTCACACTTGAAGATGAAGAATAAACTGTTGTAGTTGGTGTGGATACACTCAAACTCGATGAGCTTGAAGATGTAGTGCTAGACACACTAGTGGTAATTGAACTTGACGAAATTGTTGTGCTTGGAGTGGACACACTGGAACTTCTTGACGTGGAAGGCGTACTACTTGAGCTGACACTTGAAGATGATGAATAAACTGTTGTAGTAGGTGTGGATACACTCAAACTCGATGAGCTTGAAGATGTACTGCTCGACACAATGGTGCTAATTAAACTTGACGACGTAGCTGTGGTTGGAGTGGACACACTAGTGCTAGACGACGTCGTACTACTTAAATATGTCGAGTAAACTGTTGTAGTTGGTGTAGACACACTCAAACTCGATGAGCTTGAAGATGTACTGCTCAACAAACTAGTGCTTATTGAACTTGAAGAGGTGGTTGTTGTTGGTGTGGACACACTTGAAGTCGTCGAAGTGGAAGTAGTACTACTTGGGCTCACAGTTGAATATGTCGAAGAAACTGTTGTAGTTGGTGTGGACACACTTAAACTTGATGAGCTTGAAGATGTACTGCTCGATACACTGGTAGTCACTGAGGTTGACGAGGTTGTCGTAGTTGGTATGGACACACTTGAAGTCGTCGACGTGGAAGGCGTACTACTTGAACTCACACTTGAAGATGACGAATAAACTGTTGTAGTTGGTGTGGATACAGTGGACACACTAGAACTTCTTGACGTAGAAGGCGTACTACTTGAGCTTACAGTTGATGATGTTGAGTAAACTGTAGTAGTTGGTGTGGAGACACTCAAACTCGATGAGCTTGAAGATGTGCTACTTGACACAGTTGTGGTGACTGATGTGGATGACGTTGTTGTGGTGGATGTGGAGGCACTGGAACTTAAGGCGGATATGAAAAATAAGACGTGAGTTATCTGTTATTGTCATAGAGTATCTAATGTGGTGAGGTTTTCCAGCTTTTTCCATAATTCTAGGTTCAGAAAGCAGATTGTAAGTAATCATCCTCCTTATTTGAATCTTACTTTTCTCTACGTGAACTTATTAGTTTTACAATAAATAGCACTACAAAGCCTGGTTGAACTCTTTGGTAAACCATAGCAACAGCCTGTGCGTGAAGACCTTCGCTTTTATGAATGACGGTGTAAAGAGATGTATTGTCGGTGGTGAAAATTAATTTACCTCTTTGTTCAAGTGTGTGTTGTTTGCCTATAATCTACTACGGCAAAGATTTGACGATGTGCACCATCATTTTGTCTAAATAATTAGCAATAAGTTTGGTTACGCAACTACACAGACTATGGGTAAAAGGGGTAGTTTCTGGAGAAGCTCTGGCGCTGTGTGGGAGGGCGAAATGTAAACAAGAATTTGGTTTTATAACCGGAGCTGATAATGTAAAATGACCACCGTAGAGGGATTCTAAATGCCACCGGTTCGAATGTTAGCCCTTCGTCAGAGCGAATCTGATGAAAAACGCTCGAAAAGTGAGGTTTTAGAATCCCTGTACGGTGGTCAATTTACATTATCAACTCCGTTCATGAAACCAGATTCTTGTTTACACAGACCATGGGTCGACCTGGCGTGTTAGGTTTTTGGATTTTACAAAGCACTAGCCGGTATTTCTTTCTTCACTTTAAGGTTCTGAATAGTGTGGTTGACAATTTTTTGGACGGTTAAACTGTGAATTACGTTATTAATGTTAAAGGTATATATTAGTTACGTAGTTCTGTTGCTAACCATTCCTCAAGAAAAGGACTTTTTGTCTCAATACACTTACATATTTAAAATACACGTCTTTTCTTTATTGTTAAATGCCGCCTAGTAGTATTTCAATGCCCGTGGGGGGAAATCTCTATTCCTCATAAGCTTTGCTTCTCGGAGATTTCCCCGCCACAGTCACTCCTTCCAAGTTATATGTTCACTTTAAATTTAATATTAATTAGCTATTTATTACCAGTTTTCTATTCTATCTGTAATTTATTCTGTGGCAAGAAGATAATAAATAAATAAATAAATAAATAATAAATAAAGGACTGGCTAGGATGTAAATTTTCCTTAATAGTGTAATACAGGTAACTGACCACCACTGAGATTATTGCATGTTACGTTGCTCTCTCTAGTATCCCTTATTACCAACTTCCCTTCCACCATCTGACAAGTTACTAAACCCAAACTAATAACCTGCTCGATGAAACTGTTGACGTTGATGTTCTTGCCGGAGGCTTCAAGGTTGGTGGTGTCGTACTTGACGTAGGAATGGAGTATTGTGTCCCTGTACTCGTCGTCACGGAGGTGAAAACTGTGGCTGTGCTTTTCTGAGAAACTGGTGTATATGACGATGGAGACGGAAACACTGGACTCGATTTAGAGGATGAAGACACAGTGAATTCAGACCTTGATGTAGACACAGTTGTCTCTTTGGATGACGGAGGAACTTGAGAGAAAATACTTGGCGAGCTAAGTGATTGGAATGAACAAGTCATCACGTTCAGTTACCCATTGTTTCTTCCTTATTTGCCAACTCTTTAGGAGTATATAACACCAGCTGAAATTTCATAACCATTCCAAAGACATACAAGTAACATTGCCTCATCATCATCAGCAGCACCAATTATTAACTCTTTACTAGGAACTAAAAAAATCCAATAGAAAATTTGAGAGGAAGTGTTTCAGAGAGAGAAATTTCCCAAGATCGTTATTTTATGCAGTTATGAAATTTAATAGCAATGACTTTCTTTGGCAAAAGTTTGATGCACACTGTGTGGCGGAAACTTAAAATCCCTTTGCATTTTAGTTTAAGAATTTTCATTGCAGAATCGTTTGAAATGCTTTAGCCTTGGCGCACTACGGCTGAAATTTTGCACCACTTTGTTGACTCGTTCACTTTTTATTTTCTGTTAGCTCGCTCGTGGATATTACTAAAGTTTGCATCATCAGAGCGCGGGTTAGGGCTCAAAACTCTAGCTCTAAAACACAGTGAGAATTCTGACCAAGAAATCCTACTACCATTTCCTCAACTCTTATCAGACCATATACTGTAGACAACCATTTACTGTGGACACTCTACACCAAGCCTGCTACTTGCAGTAAGGAGATTTCCAATGTATATCCCCATACTACTCCTACAAATAACATCCTCGTCATGAATGATATATCTTCTCCATAGTCATCATCATCCTCATCTTCATTATCGCGCTTCCCATTGTTCAATCAATACCACCTCCATACCAAAAATCACAACAACGCCACCCCTGCTAACATTACCCGTAACTCCATTGGGTTTTCATAACTGTCTTTCCGAGCATCCTTTGAATTACTTTCTTCCTATCACAAACAGTCATTAACTCTCCGTTGCAAACATACCCACCATTTTAAACACTAATCCACTACCTAAAATCATAATAACAAACTAATTCAAGTCATTTCTGACAACACAATTCTGCCTTTGCCGAAAATATAAACTTTGTCTGGAGAAGAAGGAAGCTAACAGTCTAAGAACAGACATAAAAGACCCGCTTAAAATCGAAATAGTATCTCACTTTAACAATGCTCCTTTACTCTTTCAGGAATTGGAACCACAAATCTAAAATTAAAACCTACCTTGTTGTTTTTGTAGTTTGCGTGGTGAAACTGGAGCTAGATAAACGTGAAGATGTACTGCTCGATGCAATAGTAGAACCTGAACTTGACAAGATTGTTGTAATTGATGTGGACACACCTAAGCTTAAGGAGCTGGAGGATGTACTGCTCGACACACTTGTGGTTAATGAAGTGGATGACGTTGTTGTGGTCGGTGTGGACACACTACTACTCGAATAAGTGGATGAAGAACTGCTGGAGCTCACACTTGAATACGTCGAGTGTACCGTTGTAGTTGGAGTAGACAAAATTAAACTTGATGAGCTAGAGGATGTACTGCTCGACACACTTGTGGTTAATGAAGTGGATGACGTTGTTGTGGTCGGTGTGGGCACACTACTACTCAAATAAGTGGATGAAGAACTGCTTGAGCTCACACTCGAGTACGTCGAGTGTACCGTTGTAGTTGGAGTAGACAAAATTAAACTTGATGAGCTGGAGGATGTACTGCTAAGCACACTAGTGGTTAATGAAGTGGACGAAGTTGTTGTGGTTACTGTGGTCACACTGCTGTTAGAAGAGGTGGAAGATGAACTGCTTGAGCTCACACTTGAGGTCATCGAGTAAATGGTTGTAGTTGGTGTGGACATAGCGGAGCTTGTCGCGCTGGAGGATGTACTGCTTGAAACACTGGTGGATAGATACCGTGAAAATAAAACCTTAGAGAAAACTACCTTTTAGAAGATGTATCGATCACTAATTGTCCCCTTCTTCTGAAAAGTATTCGTCTACTCCATATTGCTTTCATTGCCTGTAATACAAGTCTGTTTTACTCAACTTGCGTACCACTTTAGTAATCTATAAAGAACTCAAGGAACAATGCCTTTATCCCAACAGGTTTTGCAAAGTAATATATGTTCTTCTTCTCCATCAGATTACCTTGACTACTATACGACTTACAATGCCCTTCCAATTTGAGCGACTATTTCCATACTAAAGTCATCACCTCAACTCACTACTCCTCAACCACAAGTACTGCTCATCTAATCTAATAAGCAGCAGTTGTATCAGAGTGACTCTCCTTTATTTCAAAATCTCGGCTACCAATCAAGAACTCAGTTAAGTCTCTGTTCCATATAGCACGCACGGCATCTAAAACCCTCATAAGACAACATTGCTAACCCGTGCTACAACCCTTGTCCATGATGACTTTGTGGTACGTTAAAGATCCCAACCACTGATCACAAAGAGCAGGTGACGTAGTTACCGGTGTTGTGGTCTGGCCTCATATAGGGTTAACCTTATTGTACCTTCCCCCCTGGGACAGAATTCTCTAAGAAAAATCACTACGAGCTAGTATAAACCTAAAGCAGTATGACAATTTATAAGGTTTCCTTCTTTTCCAGAACTGCTACGATGACATTAATGCCATGCTATCTTAAATTAGAGTACCATTAAATTTCTTGAAGTTGAATTTTGGTATATATATATATATATATATATATATATATATATATATAGACGGTTAAAAGTGCTTCCTGAGCCAACAAAGATGTAAACCAAAAGGATCACAAGGATTCCCAGTCCTGATTCGGTGAATGGTAAAAACTGGTTAAAAAAGAGACCGAAATTGGACAACTTTTGGTTTAAACCAAAAGTTGTCCAATTTCGGTCTCTTTTTTAACCAGTTTTTATATATATATATATATATATATATATATATATATAAAGGAAGCGAGGATGGACAACTTCTGACGTTAAAAAAAGATTAAAACTATAATAAAACGTTTCGGTCAAAGACCTTCTTCAGTTATTACAACTTTAGAATAAAAACGGACCTTAAATAGGATAAAAGTGCTAAAGATTACGTAATTACATGTGACAACTAACTGACTAACGAATAAGGTACGAGATTACAAAAAAGAACAACAAGTAGTGGTAATTAATAGACGACAAAAAAGCAGAATCAGGGGAGCGAAAAAATACTGAATAGACGCCACTATGAACAACTAACAAAAGAGGGGTAAAAATTAAGTAATAAAAATCTGGCTAAAACTAACACAGCAACTGAAGAAGCAATGCAAGGATTAGAAGCGAATGTCTAGAGATCAGAAAGGTAACCCACCCCGACGTAGAAATCAAGCGTAACAGCGTAACAAAATCCCAAAACGAGGCCTTTGGAGCCCGAAAGGGCCGACAAACAACAAAATCCCCGGGGGGGCCCTTAAACAATATCGTAATAAGTTCCCCAAACAGGGCCTATGAGTCCAATCGACACCCAAAAGGCCTTTTTTTCTTTTCAGTGCATCGATCAGGTGCGGGCTTTAAACAACCTTGAAGAGGTCGATAGGCTTTTAATCACAAAAGAGGCTTATTGGAGTGCCCAGCTGTTCTCTCTGGCACCTCACGGCTTAAATAAAAGGAAGGAATTTCATTCTTAAAACAGAATCTGTTATAATTAATTTTCCCCCTTTCAGCTTACGTTCTTGCGTGATCAATCGTTCAAAGGCCCTTTTCTTGGATTTTGTCAGCCTTTTGGGTGTCGATTGGACTCATAGGCCCTGTTTGGGGAACTTATTACGATATTGTTTAAGGGCCTTCCCAGGGATTTTGTTGTTTGTCGGCCCTTTCGGGCTCCAAAGGCCTCGTTTTGGGATTTTGTTACGCTGTTACGCTTGATTTCTACGTCGGGGTGGGTTACCTTTCTGATCTCTAGACATTCGCTTCTAATCCTTGCATTGCTTCTTCAGTTGCTGTGTTAGTTTTAGCCAGATTTTTATTACTTAATTTTTACCCCTCTTTTGTTAGTTGTTCATAGTGGCGTCTATTCAGTATTTTTTCGCTCCCCTGATTCTGCTTTTTTGTCGTCTATTAATTACCACTACTTGTTGTTCTTTTTTGTAATCTCGTACCTTATTCGTTAGTCAGTTAGTTGTCACATGTAATTACGTAATCTTTAGCACTTTTATCCTATTTAAGGTCCGTTTTTATTCTAAAGTTGTAATAACTGAAGAAGGTCTTTGACCGAAACGTTCTATTATAGTTTTTATCTTTTTTAACGTCAGAAGTTGTCCATCCTCGCTTCCTTTTTAACGTTTTACATTCATTCATGCTGTGAGGTTTGGACTGAGAATCCTACTGATCCTCCTGACGCAGTGACACCTTTGTTGGCTTGAGAGACCTACTACTATATATATAATATATATATATATATATAAATTCTTCTTGAGTAGAACGTGTTTCGTAGAGCGCTCAACTCAATCGATTGAGGAGCATTAACTATTACTTCACAGAAGTTCAGGTTTTACGAGTAATCATCGTTTTATTGCTACAGAACTGTTTCGTATGGTACAAGGACCACACTCATCAGGCAATTTTAACGACTGAACTGTTGGAATTGGGAAGCTGGCAGTTAAATACGAAAATTTGAATGGTTGCTATAGTAAATGCGTAACATACAAAGAGTTTCTAGATATAAGAAGGATTATATGTCGTTATTTTAAAATTACGTTACTCTAAAGTTCCGGAGTACATATCGGTTTCTGTGGGGGCATGAACTTGCTAATTCGTTTCTTCTGTTAAGGCTACACAGTTCTTTTTTACATATGATTATGAACTTTTCATTCAGACAAAGACTACATTTCTTGCTAATGTTGCTGTATGGTTTACATTTCTTAAGAATTTTCCATTTAATCTGAAACGGTTTCTTAGCGTCTTGTAAGTTCCAAACGTGTTTGGAAAGCTCTGTCTCATTCCTTCTTTTCGAATGTCGGAAGGATGTTTTGTGATTCCCGTAGTGGATGGCTTTTCTGGAAGCATTTTTCGACGATATGTACTTTACAAGATTTTCAACAGACACACACTCAAGCTAAGCTACTCATGTATGCCAAACATGAAATCCATCATATCGTCACACAACAAACACGTTCTTTCAAATACAAATGCACAAACACCGCAACCTGACACCTGCAATTGTAGAAAAAAGCCTGATTGCCCACTCGAAGGAAAATGTCTCCAAACTAACGTAATCTATCAAGCCACAGTCACCACCGAGACAACAACTGAAACCTACGTTGGACTAGCTACAAACTTTAAGGAACGCTACGGGAATCACAAAACATCCTTCCGACATTCGAAAAGAAGGAATGAGACAGAGCTTTCCAAACACGTTTGGAACTTACAAGACGCTAAGAAACCGTTTCAGATTAAATGGAAAATTCTTAAGAAATGTAAACCATACAGCAACATTAGCAAGAAATGTAGTCTTTGTCTGAATGAAAAGTTCATAATCATATGTAAAAAAGAACTGTGTAGCCTTAACAGAAGAAACGAATTAGCAAGTTCATGCCCCCACAGAAACCGATATGTACTCCGGAACTTTAGAGTAACGTAATTTTAAAATAACGACATATAATCCTTCTTATATCTAGAAACTCTTTGTATGTTACGCATTTACTATAGCAACCATTCAAATTTTCGTATTTAACTGCCAGCTTCCCAATTCCAACAGTTCAGTCGTTAAAATTGCCTGATGAGTGTGGTCCTTGTACCATACGAAACAGTTCTGTAGCAATAAAACGATGATTACTCGTAAAACCTGAACTTCTGTGAAGTAATATATATATATATATATATATATATATATATATATATATATATATATATATATATATATATATATATATATATATATTTACAGTTATAAACTTTAGGTCATTGTGAATATTTGAAATCATGTATTCACGATTCTTGTTAAAGACAACCCAGTGAGAAAATGTATCAAGAGTTATTTGACCACTGAACAAATCCTTAAACAGAGGACCTCTAATTAACCTTGCAAGAGAGTAAAAGCACCTCTAGTCACATACGAGAAAATACCACAGGTGAGTACCAAATGGCAGTATTACTACTCTGTCAAAGAGAGAGATTTATTACGTATTAGCTTCACAAACTGATAAGACTTCGACAACGACTTATTATTGGCGAGGAGACCTCCAAAAACCACAAGTTTTGTACTATAGGTCTACTCACGAGATGTAAAAGTCGAGTGAGGGACGACTGGGGGCATTCATTCATGATTAAAGAGAAAGTTGTATCAACCTCATATGATACTGGACAGAGAATCTGAGCTGGTAAGACCATTTGGTAAAGAATTGGTAAAGAATTCCAATTTTTAGTCCTTTGAAAAGCGATTGGACCATATGCTCCATTTCATCTAGTGATACAGGCGAGTGTTAGATTATCAGTTGGAAATAAGCTGAGAACCGAACAACGCGGAACATCGCGTTTATAAAAAGATACCTTGATTCGGCAGTATGTAGAGTGACAATCATGTCAGATATTAAGTCAACAATACGCACAATGTGAAGTAAGTTTTGTCTCTCAGCAAAGAATTAAGAAGCCAGAAGAGAACAACCTTCCGACTCTTTAACACGATAAGCAGTACACCAATACGCCACAAGAATCCAAACCGATAACAGAGTAAAAGCACCCAAAAAGAGACAAGAACAAGGGACTTACAACAGTTTTCATAAGGGTTTTAAACCACCGACTAGAAATCAACTAGTCTACCACTAGTCTTTCAAATCACAGGGTTCTCAATAGAAGGCGGACCCGGCGATTGATCGCCGCTTTCTTTGGAATTTATACCCGCTTACTTTGTGTTTAAGTCGCTTTTCTTTTCTTTGTTTTGTTTCTTCTGGCTTTGCTAATGAGCCTCCTACTTTATCAGTGATCACCTCCTGCTTAAAAATCTATTGAGAACCCTGAAACGAGTCACATTTTATTAGACAACACTTACTTCATGTTTGTGAACTTTTCACTAACTACATCTGCAGGATACGTTCCCCTATCTTTGAGTAACAAGTCATGTTAAACCTGGAGGAACTAAGATAACACCAGCCACAAAAGTGGTAACCGCTACAAAATAAAGATACATGCAACGTTGGCAAGCATACCTAGAACTGCTAGAAATACTCGTAGTGACGGAGGACGATGCAGTTGTTGTTGGTGGTGTTGACACGCTTGTGGTGATTGATGTGGATAAAGTTGTTGTACTTGGTGTGGACACACTTGAACTCAATGAGCTTGACCACGTACTGCTAGAGACACTTGTAGTGGCAGATGTGGATGACGTTGTTGTCGTTGGAGTAGACACACTTGAACTCAATGAGCTTGACGATGTACTGCTAGAGACACTTGTAGTGGCAGATGTGGATGAAGTTGTTGTAGTTGGTGTGGACACACTTGAACTCAATGAGCTTGACGATGTACTGCTAGAGACACTTGTAGTGGCAGATGTGGATGAAGTTGTTGTACTCGGTGTGGACACACTTGAACTCAATGAACTTGACGATGTACTGCTAGAGACACTTGTAGTGGCAGCTGTGGATGAAGTTGTTGTACTCGGTGTGGACACACTTGAACTCAATGAGCTTGACGATGTACTGCTAGAGACACTTGTAGTGGCAGATGTTGATGAAGTTGTTGTACTCGGTGTGGGCACACTTGAACTCAGTGAGCTTGACGATGTACTGCTAGAGACACTTGTAGTGGCAGATGTTGATGAAGTTGTTGTCGTTGGTGTGGACACACTTGAACTCAATGAGCTTGACGATGAACTGCTAGAGACACTTGTGGTGGCAGATGTTGATGAAGTTGTTGTCGTTGGTGTGGACACACTTGAACTCAATGAGCTTGACGATGTACTGCTAGAGACACTTGTAGTGGCAGATGTTGATGAAGTTGTTGTCGTTGGTGTGGACACACTTGAACTCAATGAGCTTGACGATGTACTGCTAGAGACACTTGTAGTGGCAGATGTTGATGAAGTTGTTGTCGTTGGTGTGGACACACTTGAACTCAATGAGCTTGACGATGTACTGCTAGAGACACTTGTAGTGGCAGATGTTGATGAAGTTGTTGTCGTTGGTGTGGACACACTTGAACTCAATGAGCTTGACGATGTACTGCTAAAGACACTTGTAGTGGCAGATGTTGATGAAGTTGTTGTCGTTGATGTGGACACACTTGAACTCAATGAGCTTGACGATGTACTGCTAGAGACACTTGTAGTGGCAGATGTTGATGAAGTTGTTGTCGTTGGTGTGGACACACTTGAACTCAATGAGCTTGACGATGTACTGCTAGAGACACTTGTAGTGGCAGATGTTGATGAAGTTGTTGTACTCGGTGTGTACAAACTTGAACTCAATGAGCTTGACGACGTACTGCTAGAGACACCTGTAGTGGCAGGTGTTGATGAAGTTGTTGTCGTTGGTGTGGACACACTTGAACTCAATGAACTTGACGATGTACTGCTAGAGACACTTGTAGTGGCAGATGTTGATGAAGTTGTTGTCGTTGGTGTGGACACACTTGAACTCAATGAGCTTGACGACGTACTGCTAGAGACACTTGTAGTGGCAGATGTGGATGAAGTTGTTGTCGTTGGTGTGGACACACTTGAACTCAATGAGCTTGACGACGTACTGCTAGAGACACTTGTAGGGGCAGATGTTGATGAAGTTGTTGTCGTTGGTGTGGACACACTTGAACTCAATGAGCTTGACGTTGTACTGCTTGACACACCACTGGTCAGTGTGCTAGACGAGGTTGTAGTTGTCGGTGTGGACACACTGGAACTTGTCGACGAACTTGAGCGTGAACTATTAATAAGGAAAAGTAATCAATGTAATTGTTTTTATCCATTTCGTCTTAGAGAACTCTTGCATACTGAAGTGCAACTAGACAACATAACCTGGGTGAGGAGTGTTCTGGTTTTCCACTCTTCTTCTTTAAACGATCATCACCGCTAGTTAGATTGTTTCGAACTGCAGCAACTTAACAGCATACCCTCGAGAATATGATTTCTCTTAGTCTTAGAATTTGGCTAATAATACATTACACTGACATTACCCTTTACATGTCTTAGTTTCTGCATCTTTATTTTGGGGATGCGATTATTTACCAATCTCATTCAATCACCTCTTACCAAAGAAAAACGACACTAAAGCAAAATATGTTTTCTTGAACGCCTCTTCCCTATTTATAATAAAGCTAATAACCTGCTAGATGTAACTGACGTAATTGACGTCGAGGTTCGTTCTGGCGGTTTCAAAGTCGGCGGCGCCCTACTTGATGTAGGAATGGAGTATTGTGTCCCTGTACTGGTCGTTGCTGAGGTGAAAATTGTGGCTGTGCTTTTCTGTGAGATAGATTTAAGCGAAGTTGACGTGGATGTGGAGCTGAAAAAAAGATGCTTATTAAATGTGATAGAATGGCAAAGCACTCTACGTGTAAGTCTGTTCAGCAAAATTTAGTGAGCGGTTCAACATGAAATTACAAGAAATTCTTCCTATATGTGAGTCTAGGATTAATCTTAAAGAGCTCCCATTACTGGTGCCTTTGCTCTAATAATTGCCATCACTATAACCATTTGTATCGGCATCATCAAAAACAACACCATCGTCGTCATCCTTAAAATTGCCGGGTCATCAGTATTCATCCTAATCGACATCGTCCCAGAACTATCATTATGACCTCCTTATCGTCAGCATCATCATCATTATCAAAATCATTGCTGTCACTATCGTCATCATCAGCAAAAGCTGTGACCACCCGAAAGCCCTTTACCCTTAAAGACCCATCCCGGACCAATATGCTTTGCGCGCGTCTATTATTGTTTTGACAAACACAAGGAGGAGGCGCCATTGTGTGATGCGGTCGCCGAAGTTTGAATATTTCGCGTGCTTGTCGGTTGATCAAAGAACAATATGAGTTCATCATTGTCTTTATTAGAAAACTCTCTGGAGGAGAGAAATTTAGGCGAAAGATGGCTCAATAGTAGCGGATAACGAGAAGGAGGAAGACGAAGCCGTCGAGATTGAAGAGGTTTGAGAAAAATTTTCGGCAACTCCAAATGTTCCCTGCCTTCCATCTCGTTCACACGGGCTATTAAAATGAACAAAGCTGTGATACATAAGCATTGTAGCAAAGCTATAAGAAATAAACAAACCATCGAATTCTAGGTCCTAAACTTGATGCTCTGTGGTCTGTTTGATGCAGTAGATACTAAGCAAAGGCAGTTCGTTGCTTCCGAGAACCTAAGAGTAATTTTCCTCTCATGCCATAGTTCAAACACAGATGAACGTACCATGATATAACGGGCACAACCAGATTAACGTGGCCTCCACTTACGCGAAGGTACGGCCATCAAAATGCCAAACGATCAGAGCTTTCTGGGAGTTCATCATATTCACTTTACAGATATTGCAATTCCAAAAAACTCATCAAAATCAACACACAAGTGAAATAGTGAAATCCTTTGGGCAACAAAACGTAAAATCAAGCTCCATAAACGCCGGATGGAAGCGAATTGCTGTGGATTCAACGGTCTTCACTTGACTTTTCGACTCACAAAAAATATGGCGACCTGACTTGACGCGCGCAAAGCATATTGGTCCGGCATGGGTCTTTAAACAAAAGCAGAGGAATTGTATTTGGATACTTCAAATAGTGGTGGGACACGCTGAAAACAAATAACTAACATTACGTCTTGTTTAACTCATCCTTAAACATTTACCTTAAGCTACTTAAACCAGTAACTGACGTTGAAGACGTTGTTGTACTTGGTGTAGACACACTTAAACTCGATGAACTGGAAGACGTACTGCTTCCCGAACTTGTGGTGACTAAACTGGATAAGGTCGTTGTACTCGGTGTGGACACACTTGAACTCAATGAGCTTGACGATGTACTGCTAGAGACACTTGTAGTGGCAGATGTTGATGAAGTTGTTCTCGTTGGTGTGGACACACTTGAACTCAATGACCTTGACGATGTACTGCTAGAGAAACTTGTAGTGGCAGATGTGGATGAAGTTGTTGTCGTTGGAGTGGACACACTTGAACTCAATGAGCTTGACGACGTACTGCTAGAGACACTTGTAGTGGCAGATGTTGATAAAGTTGTTGTCGTTGGTGTAGACACACTTGAACTCAGTGAGCTTGACGATGTACTGCTAGAGACACTTGTAGTGGCAGGTGTTGATGAAGTTGTTGTCGTTGGTGTGGACACACTTGAACTCAATGAGCTTGACGATGTACTGCTAGAGACACTTGTAGTGGCAGGTGTTGATGAACTTGTTGTCCTTGGTGTGGACACACTTGAACTCAATGAGCTTGACGATGTACTGCTAGAGACACTTGTAGTGGCAGATGTTGATGAAGTTGTTGTACTCGGTCTGGACACACTTGAACTCAATGAGCTTGACGACGTACTGCTAGAGACACTTGTAGTGGCAGATGTTGATGAAGTTGTTGTACTCGGTGTGGACACACTTGAACTCAATGAGCTTGACGATGTACTGCTAGAGACACTTGTAGTGGCAGGTGTTGATAAAGTTGTTGTACTCGGTGTGGACACACTTGAACTCAATGAGCTTGACGATGTACTGCTAGAGATACTTGTGGCGACAGATGTTGATGAAGTTGTTGTCGTTGGAGTAGACACACTTGAACTCAATGAGCTTGACAATGTACTGCTAAAGACACTTGTAGTGGCAGGTGTTGATAAAGTTGTTGTCGTTGGAGTAGACACACTTGAACTCAATGAGCTTGACGACGTACTGCTAGAGACACTTGTAGTGGCAGATGTTGATGAAGCTGTTGTACTCGGTGTGGACACACTTGAACTCAATGAACGTGACGATGTACTGCTAAAGACACTTGTAGTGGCAGATGTTAATGAAGTTCTCGTCGTTGGTGTGGACACACTTGAACTCAATGAGCTTGACGATGTACTGATAGAGACACTTGTAGTGGCAGATGTTGATGAAGTTGTTGTACTCGGTGTGGACACACTTGAACTCAGTGAGCTTGACGATGTACTGCTAGAGACACTTGTAGTGGCAGATGTTGATGAAGTTGTTGTCGTTGGTGTGGACGCACTTGAACTCAATGAGCTTGACGACGTACTGCTAGAGACACTTGTAGTGGCAGATGTTGATGAAGTTGTCGTCGTTGGTGTGGACACACTTGAACTCAATGAGCTTGACGACGTACTGCTAGAGACACTTGTAGTGGCAGATGTGGATGAAGTTGTTGTCGTTGGTGTCGACACACTTAAACTCAATGAGCTTGACGACGTACTGCTAGAGATACTTGTAGTGGCAGGTGTTGATGAAGTTGTTGTCGTTGGTGTGGACACACTTGAACTCAATGAGCTTGACGATGTACTGCTAGAGACACTTGTAGTGGCAGTTGTTGATGAAGTTGTTGTACTCGGTGTGGACACACTTGAACTCAATGAACTTGACGATCTACTGCTAAAGACACTTGTAGTGGCAGATGTTGATGAAGTTGTTGTACTCGGTCTGGACACACTTGAACTCAATGAGCTTGACGATGTACTGCTAGAGACACTTGTAGTGGCAGATGTTGATGAAGTTGTTGTACTCGGTGTGGACACACTTGAACTCAGTGAGCTTGACGATGTACTGCTAGAGACACTTGTAGTGGCAGATGTTGATGAAGTTATCGTCGTTGGTGTGGACACACTTGAACTCAATGAGCTTGACGATGTACTGCTAGAAACACTTGTAGTGGCAGGTGTTGCTGAAGTTGTTGTCGTTGGTGTGGACACACTTGAACTCAATGAACTTGACGATGTACTGCTAGAGATACTTGTAGTGGCAGGTGTTGATGAAGTTGTCGTCGTTGGTGTGGACACACTTGAACTCAATGAGCTTGACGACGTACTGCTAGAAACACTTGTAGTGGCAGATGTGGATGAAGTTGTTGTCGTTGGTGTGGACACACTTGAACTCAATGAACTTGACGATGTACTGCTAGAGATACTTGTAGTGGCAGGTGTTGATGAAGTTGTTGTCGTTGGTGTGGACACACTTGAACTCAATGAGCTTGACGATGTACTGCTAAAGACACTTGTAGTGGCAGATGTTGATGAAGTTGTCGTCGTTGGTGTGGACACACTTGAACTCAATGAGCTTGACGACGTACTGCTAGAAACACTTGTAGTGGCAGATGTTGATGAAGTTGTTGTCGTTGGTGTGGACACACTTGAACTCAATGAACTTGACGATGTACTGCTAGAGATACTTGTAGTGGCAGGTGTTGATGAAGTTGTTGTCGTTGGTGTGGACACACTTGAACTCAATGAGCTTGACGATGTACTGCTAGAGACACTTGTAGTGGCAGATGTTGATGAAGTTGTTGTACTCGGTGTTGACACACTTGAACTCAGTGAGCTTGACGATGTACTGCTAGAGACACTTGTAGTGGCAGATGTTGATGAAGTTGTCGTCGTTGGTGTGGACACACTTGAACTCAATGAGCTTGACGACGTACTGCTAGAGACACTTGTAGTGGCAGATGTGGATGAAGTTGTTGTCGTTGGTGTGGACACACTTGAACTCAATGAACTTGACGATGTACTGCTAGAGATACTTGTAGTGGCAGGTGTTGATGAAGTTGTTGTCGTTGGTGTGGACACACTTGAACTCAATGAGCTTGACGATGTACTGCTAGAGACACTTGTAGTGGCAGATGTTGATGAAGTTGTCGTCGTTGGTGTGGACACACTTGAACTCAATGAGCTTGACGACGTACTGCTAGAGACACTTGTAGTGGCAGATGTGGATGAAGTTGTTGTCGTTGGTGTCGACACACTTAAACTCAATGAGCTTGACGACGTACTGCTAGAGATACTTGTAGTGGCAGGTGTTGATGAAGTTGTTGTCGTTGGTGTGGACACACTTGAACTCAATGAGCTTGACGATGTACTGCTAGAGACACTTGTAGTGGCAGTTGTTGATGAAGTTGTTGTACTCGGTGTGGACACACTTGAACTCAATGAACTTGACGATCTACTGCTAAAGACACTTGTAGTGGCAGATGTTGATGAAGTTGTTGTACTCGGTGTGGACACACTTGAACTCAATGAGCTTGACGATGTACTGCTAGAGACACTTGTAGTGGCAGATGTTGATGAAGTTGTTGTACTCGGTGTGGACACACTTGAACTCAGTGAGCTTGACGATGTACTGCTAGAGACACTTGTAGTGGCAGATGTTGATGAAGTTGTCGTCGTTGGTGTGGACACACTTGAACTCAATGAGCTTGACGATGTACTGCTAGAAACACTTGTAGTGGCAGGTGTTGCTGAAGTTGTTGTCGTTGGTGTGGACACACTTGAACTCAATGAACTTGACGATGTACTGCTAGAGATACTTGTAGTGGCAGGTGTTGATGAAGTTGTCGTCGTTGGTGTGGACACACTTGAACTCAATGAGCTTGACGACGTACTGCTAGAAACACTTGTAGTGGCAGATGTGGATGAAGTTGTTGTCGTTGGTGTGGACACACTTGAACTCAATGAACTTGACGATGTACTGCTAGAGATACTTGTAGTGGCAGGTGTTGATGAAGTTGTTGTCGTTGGTGTGGACACACTTGAACTCAATGAGCTTGACGATGTACTGCTAAAGACACTTGTAGTGGCAGATGTTGATGAAGTTGTCGTCGTTGGTGTGGACACACTTGAACTCAATGAGCTTGACGACGTACTGCTAGAAACACTTGTAGTGGCAGATGTTGATGAAGTTGTTGTCGTTGGTGTGGACACACTTGAACTCAATGAACTTGACGATGTACTGCTAGAGATACTTGTAGTGGCAGGTGTTGATGAAGTTGTTGTCGTTGGTGTGGACACACTTGAACTCAATGAGCTTGACGATGTACTGCTAGAGACACTTGTAGTGGCAGATGTTGATGAAGTTGTTGTACTCGGTGTTGACACACTTGAACTCAGTGAGCTTGACGATGTACTGCTAGAGACACTTGTAGTGGCAGATGTTGATGAAGTTGTCGTCGTTGGTGTGGACACACTTGAACTCAATGAGCTTGACGACGTACTGCTAGAGACACTTGTAGTGGCAGATGTGGATGAAGTTGTTGTCGTTGGTGTGGACACACTTGAACTCAATGAACTTGACGATGTACTGCTAGAGATACTTGTAGTGGCAGGTGTTGATGAAGTTGTTGTCGTTGGTGTGGACACACTTGAACTCAATGAGCTTGACGATGTACTGCTAGAGACACTTGTAGTGGCAGATGTTGATGAAGTTGTCGTCGTTGGTGTGGACACACTTGAACTCAATGAGCTTGACGACGTACTGCTAGAAACACTTGTAGTGGCAGATGTTGATGAAGTTGTTGTCGTTGGTGTGGACACACTTGAACTCAATGAACTTGACGATGTACTGCTAGAGATACTTGTAGTGGCAGGTGTTGATGAAGTTGTTGTCGTTGGTGTGGACACACTTGAACTCAATGAGCTTGACGATGTACTGCTAGAGACACTTGTAGTGGCAGTTGTTGATGAAGTTGTTGTACTCGGTGTGGACACACTTGAACTCAATGAACTTGACGATCTACTGCTAAAGACACTTGTAGTGGCAGATGTTGATGAAGTTGTTGTACTCGGTGTGGACACACTTGAACTCAATGAACTTGACGATGTACTGCTAGAGATACTTGTAGTGGCAGGTGTTGATGAAGTTGTTGTCGTTGGTGTGGACACACTTGAAATCAATGAGCTTGACGATGTACTGCTAGAGACACTTGTAGTGGCAGATGTTGATGAAGTTGTCGTCGTTGGTGTGGACACACTTGAACTCAATGAGCTTGACGATGTACTGCTAGAGATACTTGTAGTGGCAGGTGTTGATGAAGTTGTTGTCGTTGGTGTGGACACACTTGAACTCAATGAGCTTGACGATGTACTGCTAGAGACACTTGTAGTGGCAGTTGTTGATGAAGTTGTTGTACTCGGTGTGGACACACTTGAACTCAATGAACTTGACGATCTACTGCTAAAGACACTTGTAGTGGCAGATGTTGATGAAGTTGTTGTACTCGGTGTGGACACACTTGAACTCAATGAGCTTGACGATGTACTGCTAGAGACACTTGTAGTGGCAGATGTTGATGAAGTTGTTGTACTCGGTGTGGACACACTTGAACTCAGTGAGCTTGACGATGTACTGCTAGAGACACTTGTAGTCGCAGATGTTGATGAAGTTGTCGTCGTTGGTGTGGACACACTTGAACTTAATGAGCTTGACGGCGTACTGCTAGAGACACTTGTAGTGGAAGATGTGGATGAAGTTGTTGTCGTTGGTGTGGACACACTTGAACTCAATGAGCTTGACGACGTACTGCTAGAGACACTTGTAGTGGCAGATGTTGATGAAGTTGTTGTCGTTGGTGTGGACACACTTGAACTTAATGAGCTTGACGTTGTGCTGCTTGACACACTACTGGTCAATGTGCTAGACGAGGTTGCAGTTGTCGGTGTGGACACACTGGAACTTGTCGACGAACTTGAGCGTGAACTAATAATAAGGAAAAGTAATAAATGTAATTTTTTTCTATCCATTTCTTCCTAGAGAATTCTTGCATACTGAAGTGAAACTAGACACCATAACTTGGGTGAGGAATGTTCTGGTTTTGCACTCTTCTTGTTTAAACCATTATCACCGCTAGTTAGATTGTTCCGAACTGCAGCAACACAACAGCATACCCTCGAGAATGATTTCTCTTAGTCTTGGAATTTGGCTAATAACACATTACCTTGACATTAGCCTTTACATGTCTTACTTTCTGCATCTTTAATTTGGGGATGCGATTATTTACCAATCTCATTCAATCACCTCTTACCAAAGAAAAACGACACTAAAGCAAAATATGTTTTCTTGAACGCCTCTTCTCCATTTATAATAAAGCTAACAACCTGCTAGATGTAATTGACGTCGAGGTTCGTTGTGGCGGTTTCAAAGTCGGCGGCGCCCTACTTGATGTAGGAATGGAGTATTGTGTCCCTGTACTGGTCGTTGCTGAGGTGAAAATTGTGGCTGTGCTTTTCTGTGAGATAGATTTAATCGAAGTTGACGTGGATGTGGAGCTGAAAAAAAGATGCTTATTAAATGTGATAGAATGGCAAAGCACTCTACATGTAAATCTGTTCAGCAAAATTTAGTGAGCGGTTCAACATGAAATTAGAAGAAATTCTCCTTATATGTGAGTCTAGAATTAATCTTAAAGAGCTCCCATTACTGGTGCCCTCGCTCTAATAATTGCCATCACTATAACCATTCGTATCAGCATCATCAAAAACAACACCATCGTCGTCATCCTTAAAATTTCTAGGTCATCGGTATTCATCCTAATCGACATCGTCCCAGAACCATCATTATGACCTCCTTATCGTCAGCATCATCGTCATTATAAAAATCGTTGCTGTCACTATCGTCACCCTCAGCAAAAGCTGTGACCACCCGAGAGTCCTTTACCCTTAAACAAAAGCAGAGGAATTGTATTTGGATACTTCAAATAGTGGTGGGACACGCTGAAAACAAATAACTAACGTTACGTCTTGTTTACCTCATCGTGAAACATTTACCTTAAGCTACTTGAACCAGTAACTGATGTTGATGACGTTGTTGTACTTGGTGTAGACACACTTAAACTCGATGAACTAGAAGACGTACTGCTTGACAAACGTGTGGTGACTAAAGTGGATGAGGTTGTTGTTGTCGGTGTGGACACACTTGAACTCAATGAGCTGGACGACTTACTGCTAAAGACACTTGTAGTGACAGATGTGGATGAAGTTGTAGTTGGTGTGGACACACTGTAGCTGGATGAGCTGTAGGATGTGCTACTTGACACACTTGTCGTTAGTGACGAGGACGAAGTCGTTGTAGTTGGTGTGGAGACACTGTAGCTAGATGAGCTGTAAGATGTGCTACTTGACACACTCGTCGTTAGTGACGAGGACGAAGTCGTTGTAGTCGGTGTGGACACACTGTAGCTAGATGAGCTGTAGGATGTGCTACTTGACACACTGGTCGTTAGTGACGAGGACGTAGTCGTTGTAGTCGGTGTGGACACACTGTAGCTGGATGAGCTGTAGGATGTGCTACTTGACACAATGGTCGTTAGTGACGAGGAGGAAGTCGTTGTACTTGGCGTAGACACACTTAAACTCGATGAACTGGAAGACGTACTGCTTGACAAACTTGTGGTGACTAAAGTGGATGAGGTTGTTGTTGTCGATGTGGACACACTTGAACTCAATGAGCTGGACGACGTACTGCTAAAGACACTTGTAGTGACAGATGTGGATGAAGTTGTAGTTGGTGTGGTTACACTGTAGCTGGATGAGCTGTAGGATGTGCTGCTTGACAGACTTGTAGTTAGTGACGAGGACGTAGTCGTTGTAGTCGGTGTGGACACACTGTAGCTAGATGAGCTGTAGGATGTGCTGCTTGACACACTTGTCGTTAGTGACGAGGACGAAGTCGTTGTAGTCGGTGTGGACACACTGTAGCTAGATGAGCTGTAGGATGTGCTACTTGACACACTGGTCGTTAGTGACGAGGACGAAGTCGTTGTAGTCGGTGTGGACACACTGTAGCTAGATGAGCTGTAAGATGTGCTACTTGACACACTTGTCGTTAGTGACGAGGACGAAGTCGTTGTAGTTGGTGTGGACACACTGTAGCTAGATGAGCTGTAGGATGTGCTACTTGACACACTTGTCGTTAGTGACGAGGACGAAGTCGTTGTAGTTGGTGTGGACACACTGTAGCTAGATGAGCTGTAGGATGTGCTGCTTGACACACTTGTCGTTACTGACGAGGACGAAGTTGTTGAAGTTGGTGAAGACACACTGGAACTGTATGACGTTGAAGTAGAACTACATGAATTGAACAAGAAAAAGAAAAGTAAATGAACGGCATTCCGAGTTCTAGTTCGTGCCTTTTGTTTAGCAACAAGTGACCTTGTTGCGAGTAGTTTCCATTCTAACTGAACTTCAAATTACAGTGTTTCCTATTGACAGGTTTTTGAATAAGTAATCATTTTTACAATTGTCGGCTTCGTGAGGTGGCGTGTTGTTCGAACACGAAACCTGTTGCGCGTCACTGAATTGTTAAGGAGATGGAAATCGGTAGCTAGTCACTGCAGATATTTAGATTTACTCCCATCATCGCTTGCTTCTTCTCATCGTCAGCATTATCACAATTACCAACACGATCAAAGTGTCCATCGCCCTTGTCGTCACCCTCATCATCATCACCATCCCCACCCTCAACAATATCGTCATTGTCATCATCACCATCATCATCATCATAAAGCCAACCTCTTCACCATCATCATCATCATCGTTATCGTCAACATCATCATCATTGTGAAGCAATGACACGAATCCAGACTTGTTACACGAAAAGAAATTCGTGTCCTTAGTATTAAATTAGTTTCTTTTACTGGTTTAGTAATTATGTATGTAAGTAATTATGTATACGCATATATATGTGAAATAAAAAATAGAAATAAAATAGAAATAAATCATTATCAACCAGCCATTATCATCACCATCACCATCACGATTATCACGGCCGCATAACTGTAAGTAATGCTAAAATACCTGATACTACTTGTGCTTGATACAATACTAGTTGTAGACGACGTTACAGACGTTGTGCCACCCACACATGGCCTACTGCACTGCTGAGTTTGATTGACGCATTTTTTACCATCAAAGAAAGTGCCATTGGGACACGAACATCCTTCAACACGGGGACCACGACAGCATCTCGCTCCCAGCTTTTGGCAGTCTTTCGAGGGCCTCTCACAAGTACTGGGTAAACTGATATCGGGGAGGTACCCTCCGGTGTTTTGACAAGGACGGCAACAAGGAAGCTCTGCAAATAACCACAACGACAACGATATTAAACCCGGGTAAAGCAAAGTCTCTGTCCAAAAGAATTGAACAAGCCAAGTAGCTCATTGTTGATGGCGCTATGGCTCAATTTGGTTGCATAATGACAGTAAACACATCCCCTAAACGCAATGTTAGTCTATCATAGCAATACCCAGCACGAAGAACCAAGATCATCATTACTACCCCCTGGATGGTTTATATTGTATCACATGATCCCTAGCAAACGGAGTAGCTAAAGGTATTACGAGTCCCTACGTTACCCGGCATGACGGGACTAAGAGTATCACTACTACCCTCTTAATGGATGCTCATCCATCACAGGACACCCACCATTAAGTGACTAGGAGTATTACCAATCCCCACTGCATGAGATGCTAATCTACCACAGGATAACCACCATGAAGTGACTACGAGTATTACATCTCACCGCTGGACGTGATGCTAGTCCATCACAGGATACCCAGCTTAAATTGACCAGGAGAACTACTTCTCCAGTCTGGATGAGATGCTAGTCCATACAGGGTGTTTCAAAAGTTCGTTCCGATTTGTTTTCTTCTAACGTTTCATTATTTATTTAACCTACCTCGTTAAAAATTAGGTATATTATTTTTTGCTTATTTTTCATTCGATCATTGAAATTATTAGTAACCAGAATGCCCGCCTTTATCTTTAATGACATTTTCTAAGCGCCTAGGCATAGAATGTGCGAGTTCCTTTAGCGTGTCAAGAGTCACATTTTTCCATGCAAAGCGTAGTCGCCTTTTAAGCTGTTTCATCGTTTTGGGGGCTGGATCTTTGTCCGTTGTCTCATCAATGATACTCCAGATGTTCTCAATGGGATTGAAATCAGGAGAGTTCGCTGGCCAGCCATCCTTGGTTACAAAGTTTGGCAAATTCTTTTGACACCATGACTGAGTTGCCTGTGAAGTGTGAGCCGGTGCTCCATCCTGAACGAATGTCATCTCTTTCTTTGAGCTAAACAACTTCCTCTCTATCGGGCCACCTGTCGCATGCCGCCTTGATGTTAATGGTTTCACTTCTTTCTCAAGGATTTGGTTGATGTAGTACTCAGAAGTTAAGGTTTGGCCTGTGGGTAGCATGTGTAACTTTGTGAGCCCACGACCCGTCATGCCACCCCACACCATCACCTTCGCACTTTGCTTCACTTGGAAAGCTGGAGGAACATCACATTCCTTCGAGCCCCATACGATATCGTTTTTGGATTAGGGTAATGGAAAAGATATTTAGGACACTCATCTGTAAATAAAAAATTGTCCCAATCTTCTGCTGTCAGGTTCGCGTATTTCTTGGCGAATCTCAAACGGGCTTTTCTTTGATTTTCGCTCAACAAAGGTATTTTCTTTCGCTTGAAAGCCTTCCATCCTTTCGTAGTCATGTATCTCCACACCGTTATGTTCGAAACTTCGATATTTTTCTGCTGAAGACTCTTTGCAATCTTCCTTGTTGAATTGTTCCGTTTGTACTTTGCTTTCTCGATTGATTTTCGAGCACAATTGGTCAAAACAGACGGTCGTCCACTCCTTGGTTTGTCTTCGAAGCACCCTCTTTTCGACCACTTGTTCACCCAACGTTCCGTCTTGTTAAAAAATTTAGCGATTTCTTTGACTGAATGACCAGATGATCGTAATATTGCTGCTTGAGCTCTAGCAAAAAAAATGCCTGACTTCATTTTCGTGACAGAGAAGGCAGAAAGTTCAGGAAAAAAATCACAGAATAACAAAAAAGTCGGGAAAGGAACGACATACACAAGGTGAGGGGAAAATGGCGGGAAAACGCGTGTGTGCACATTTGGCGCGAAAATCGAAACAAAGGCATCTAATCGACGACTAAAATTTCTATTGCCAGCTATTTTAATAAATTCTCTACCTCAATTTGTTAAAAAAGTTCTAAGAAACAATTGATTTGTTTAAATATTTAGCAACTTTAAATCGGAACGAACTTTTGAAACACCCTGTACATATTTCATTACAGCGATTCATTTTATCGTACTTACCACAAAAGCCTTCCCGACGCCATGTGATTGATATACCATGTTGATTACAAGCTCGCACGTACGCTGCTACCGCTGTACAGAAACATGCACAGTCGCCTCCCTTGTGGCACAAGCAGGCCTCATGCTTGCAAGCCTTGAAGTAGCGGGAAGGGTCCACAGTGTTATGGCACACCGTGAAATTAGGATTCGTGTTAATCTCATTACAACCTAAAATGCAGAGGATGGTTAAAATAAAGATACATACATCAGTTTAAAAATTAAGAGAAAGGTTAATTAGAAAATAATGAAATCCAAAAACTGTCTAAAAGGACTGTACGCAATCGTTTCTAGGGTTAGTCGTATTTCATCTACTCCACACTAGGAGGTGAAGCACCACTCCCTGTAGTGTCGCTTATTGTAAGGTGCAGGAACCGTGCAGGGGGAGGGGCCGGGGGAGGGGGGGAGGGGCCGGGGGAGGGGGGAGCAGGTCCCAACCCCACTTTTCGTGGATAAGATAATAATTTAAGTCAAATAAATTTGCAAAAAAGGTACTTCCACAGGAAAATAGTTGTCGGTTACAGCTGGCGGACCTTTCGGGAAAACATTCAAATTTATGATTGTTTCGTTTCGATCCTAATTTTGACGGGGTAAGTATTATGAATCAAACTGAGTTCGATGCGTTTTAAGGTAATTCCCGTGAAAAGGATCTACTATCCAGAATTTATTCAAACCTGGCACAATTGATAGCCATGCATAGGACATTGAAAAAATGTAATTAAAAGATGGGGTCACCATGCTTGTTTTCGCCCTGCATGCCTGTTATTCTAAGTGGCTTTTGCTGAGTTGCGCGAGAATGTTCGAAACTTGATCAACCGCGGAAAAATTGTTATTACAGAGCAAAAACTATGAATATTACTGAAACCTAGGGCCTATTCGTCTTTCTGGGCTATAATCTTTCAGAAAAGTGGTCTCAAATTGCCTGATGTTGCAAATAATGGAAGGAAATTGGACCGCTATCTCATATTCTCATACTCCTCCCTGGCTCCAAATGCAGAGTTTTATGTCATTTATACACAAATACTACAACTTCTACTAGCCAACTTTCTTCTTGAAATATGCTTTTCCTGTACCTACTACGAGCAAATAACACCAATAAAAACGGAGGGTCACCGTACTCGTTTCTTCGCAACAGGACGTCAAGGGGAAAATTTCGGCTTCAAACTGTCATTTTAATGCGAAGGGACTGGGTCGAGTTCTTAAATGGTCGACCATATGCACGGTTCTTACGATTTTCTCTGCTATTTTCGCTTATTTATTCTTTGCAACAAGTTATAAACGGTGAAGTAAATTACAAGAGTGATCAGAGAAGTCGGTAAATAAAACCTGGCGAACTTTGATGTTGCAATGTTATGCGCAGTAGGATCTGCGCAGTGCAAAACAAGGGAATTACCTTAACAATTGCTAGAGTCAACCCTCCTCCTCTCAATTGTAGAGGCGAGAGCGGGCCCCGCACTTTCAAGGCTGTTCTGCAGGCCCTGAGGAGGTTATAACTCGCGCGTGTGGAAATCAAATCGCTTAGCGTAAAGAAATTATCTTGCGACAAGAGCGAACAAGCTTGGTGAAGAAAATTTATATGACTTTCACATTTGGCAAACTGTGTTGAAAAGGTTACAGACGAGAATAGTAGTGTGGATGTTATAGTCTGATGTTACATCCAAAATGCCCGATTCAATCCGCTGTGACTACACTCAGCGAAAAGTAGACACAGACCCAAATTACCTTTCTCGGCCCAACCCAATCGATCTGGATTCTCCTCGCAGGGATAAAGGCTCACAGGCTTTGTACAGTCCATCTCATTCTTCCAGGCATAACCGAACACTGTGTCGTCAGCAGCATCTGGACTGCCATCTGGCAGCATCGAATCATCCGAATCCTCTCCGTTGAAGTTACCGCAGATACCAATCAGCATGTTTTTGTTCTTATAGGCTGGATTCGGAGTGACGTAGACACGAGCACCTTGATCAAATCGTACCTACATTAAAACAGACATGAGAGGGAGGAGATAAGGAGACCATAGGAGTTTTTCTCCAGGTACTCCAGTACGGTCCCCTTTCCACAAAACCACTGTTATAAAATCACGGATTGGAAGACTGTTTAAGGATCATTCTTGATGATGACAAGCTTTGCAGAGGCAGAGGAATTTCAGCAAAAACAGTCTTAATAACTTTGCCTACATTTTCATAACCTCGTGATTCATAAGGGTAAAAAACAATGTGAATCTAACAAGGAAGCACCAGGCATTTTTCAGCTTTATCAGAGTGCCATACAGTATTCTTCAAAAAAACAAAGGATTTTAGGAGAGAAAAGTCAATTGACTGCTGTTAACAAGAATAACCTACCTCTGAACTATATTAAAAGTAAACTATATGGTATAATTTTACAACAAACTGAAAACGTAAAGAAATTCAACTGAGATGTCCTACATGTCTTTTTCATGATTCATCGTCGTTGCTTGTCCAAGACATTTGGAAATCTTAATTACTATATTTTTGTGCGAGATTTGTTTTATGGAGGCTTATATCATTTTTTATCGCGCACATAATTCTTCCAATCAGGGTTCGAACGAACGTCTCTGGTTCATTAGCAGCTACTAGCGTTGTTCAGTAATTCACAAACTGCTACTCACCTCAAATTTAACGAACAATGGATTGCCAGGCGCGTAAATACGAGCGACAAGGAACAGACCCACGTGAAAAATCTCCACATTTGGGATGACCTGTTGACAAGGCTCTGGATATTCACCAGCATTGTAGCTTGTGGTGGCTCCATTTTGTGTGATAGAGAATTCTTTTTGAAACAAATCAAGCACTACTGCCCCACCCTGTAACTCTATTCCAACCCGCTTGCACATCTGCAGCTCCAGGGAATTCCTGTGTGACACAACAATTTCCGTTTAGATGCAGAATTCCAAGACATTTCCGGAAATTGTGCAGCACCAAAAGTCATTCCTACATTACAAACCTCACCACAAAATATATCAGGTGATTAAAACTAACGATATCGAGCTTTCCTTAGAGTATCGATACTTGAGAGAAATATCGGTTGTCTCGATAGTTCTCTAATTGCTCACGTGATCATTTAAAGTTGTCAAGGAAAATAAATTACTTCCTCGCTGAAGATCAGTGTTTTGCACTAACCTACACGATGGCGTCAATCTGAAATTCACGAAATTTGGTACACAACCCCTCTTTTATGGAACACTCTTATCTAAGTGACGCTTTTACACGAAATGATATTAATTTATCGTAAAATAGTCGCTACGATTCCCGGAATGCAGAGCAATCACTTCATATTTTTAACATAACATCAAAAGTAATTGAAGAGACCACAAAGTGTGGTCTTTTTTGTTGTTGCTCTGTTAGCTTTTCTTCATGGCATTCAGTGCTGTCCCCGAGATTTTACCTCTAGTTACATCGAATGAACAAACACCCATCATGTGTTGCGGTATATACCCCGAGTACATCTGTAGGTGTTTCAGGTTTCCTTGAAACAAGCCGGATATTATCTGTATGGTTCGATTTCAACTTTGATCTCAAGTCTACCCCCACCCCTCCCTGGAAGAACTAAACTCGCAGATTACAGGGAAACACCATCCCTCTGCCGAACATACCCAAAGTACTCCCAGAAATATTTTAATCCCCCCTTGGTTGATCCAACCCTTACTTGCATGGTGTATTCTTAACAGTTATCTTCACTCCAGCTCCCTCCATTAAAATGTACTCGCAACGCCTATGGTGGAACACCACCCATTTTCCGTCAAACGAGCGATAGTGGTCCTGACCAAATGCAGCACATTCGTACTCTGGTGAAGGCTCCACCAAACTGTTTGTCACCCATTCACGTGAACCATTACAAGTTCTGGAATGAAAAACACAACGTGTTTTCTCTAACAATCATTATACAATGAAGACGGTATAAACTTCACAAATTGGCCAAACGGTAAATTGAAACGGTAACACAAATGATATCCACCCAGCAAGTAAGTGACACTCTAACAGTCACACAACTTTCACATAACCGCTATCCACTTATCATACAGAGGACACAACTCCGCGTGACTGTCCTGTAAATATCAGCTAGTGAAAATGTTTAGGTATTCTGCAAACTTTCAAGTGAACTTACTTTGAACAATCTACAGGGGACACTTCACCCTTTTGGTAGAATTTACCGCTGTGCTTGCAGCCACATTGGTTTTTTGGTAGGCAGGTGCCGTTCTCGTGAAGGACCATACCCCCCAAACAGGCGCATCCTTTATTGCACCGCAATTGTAGCTGAGACTCGCTCAACAAGAAATTGTCACACGTGGGCACGCAGTCGGAGTACTCTCTACCCATACTCCTACACAACGCTGCAAGAGAAAGCAAGAGAATCAAAAGCAGTCCAAGGAAGGAAGAACATGTAGCTCGGTGATTGGAGAACAAAACAATAGGCTACATGACACGAAAAATACCCCTAGCCCTGATAACTTAATAAGCTATAGGTCATAGGGACCAGAGAAAATAGTGGTCTGGAAGATGACTCCAAGTAGGTAGTAAACGAAAACTGCATTTGGACCGCATCAAACGGCGAACCTAAACCGCAGGTCACTTACGCACCCAGGGAAGTTTACCATCATCACAGATTCCCTACTAAGCCAGAAAAGATCTTCTGATACCTGGGCATCTGTCACCAAACGCAGCCCACGCAGCCAGAAAATAGGCCACAGGCAGTTCATTAACAACTCCAGATACATTGGATACCTAGATGATATGCTAGTTCATTGACGGCTTTATCAGCAAAAGCTAGGGGTGTTGCTACTGCCCCCTAGGTAACTGGATCTTCTGCTAGTCCAGAGCAAAGTTATCCATCAACAGTGATCATATCATCACTTATCCACCAAATACCTGTCACTACAACTCTTGGTCTAATTATTCCTTATCCCAAACATTATGTGCACAATAATGCAGGATAAAGAAATTAAAAAATGATCATAATTATAATTACAATTACAATTCATCATAATTATAAATAATATTTATAATAAAAGGCTCGATACAAACCATCGCAGTCCTCTTGAGTACATTCCCACACACCGCCTCCTTTGCAAGTGCTACGGGACAGACAAAACTATGTTGAAAGAACTGGCAATGTGATGAGGGATACGTTCATATGAGAGTCCCATTAGGTCGGTAGATACCATGGCGAGGTAAGTAGATTGTGTTTCAAATGATAATATTAAATAATTAAGTTATCAATGTCATCGTCATTGTCATTCCACCTTTATTTCAGCAGGAAAGGCATTCCAGTCATATGGATCTGATTTCTGCTGGAAAATGTTTTGGTTGTTGTATTCTGTCCTTTGCACAAGGTTATTTCTGTCGATGTCATTAATCTGATGCAGCGTTGTAGCCTCTGTGTCTACACGATTCTTAGTGTCATAATTGTTGTTGTTGAAGTAGTTGAAGTCGTTGACGAAGTTGTATCTCAAAGCGAAATTTTGCGCTCTCCAGAATGGACTGTCTATAAAACGAAAGTACCATTTATTTTGAAAGTCTGGCTTGATATTGATACAAAATGTGTGCACTTTGAAAATTGAAAATGCTATTTGGAAGGAATTCGAAGACTGCTACATAAACTATCGGCCAAATTAGTGTGCTTCGTTTAGAAACTGACTGTTCTGACCAACGGTTCAGGCAAAAAAAGCCACAAAAGACACTTGTATCGATTGAAAGTCAAACGAATGCTCCAGGTTTGCTTGCATAAACTCAAATAAGGCACTAAAATTGTAGAAAGGTATCCTATCCTTGTCTACGAAAAAAAAGCGGTCCGCTGTTTTTCAAGTATTATGCTTCGCTCTCGTTTCTTTCTGTTTCTGACTGTAGACAAGCATACGTCACGTGATAATGACACTTCACATACGGGAGCTCCATGTGGAACAGTTTTCATTTCAAGTTTGTTAACACTTAAGCTGTCCCAGGCTAATGGTCTTTGACGATTTGGCAGGTATGGTACGCTAATTTGTCAGTATTCCTCGAAAGTGGTCTGCTGCAATAAATGGCGTCGTTATTGACCGGATCATGTAAGACTTTGACTTCGTCATCATTAATTTCCGCGCACCGCTTCTCGACCTTCTCGAAGAACAACCCGGGAACACAAGCGGCAGCGACACTGACTTTTATGTCTTTCTTCTGGAGGTCTAAGACCACTTTGTGTATAAAAATGTTCTCAGTCTTGATATAAATTGACCCAAAGCCGGTAAATACCCATAGCAAAGCCTACCCTATTGCTGTTGTTGTTGCTAATACCTGTCAGACTTACCAAGAGTTGCATTTATCAATTCTTGTATCACCAGCCTCGTACTCTTTGCCTTCAAAGTAGCAAGGGCAGTCTGTTTTCTGAACGCATTTGTCGCCTCTGAGAACGTGGTCGGGGTCTTTGCAGTAACAGGCCTCCAAGCATTTACGCCTGAAATAGAGAGGGAAACAACACGAAATTTTATCGCAGCGGTTTATAGCAAGGGCAAAGTCCTGAGCTCTGAATAGCCACACTTCAGAGTATGATCAATAAATTTAAAAACCTTCAGTATCCACTTCACCATGTCAAATTCCACCCATTTAGCTGCACCCCATGAAAGAAGTGGTCAGTAGCTATCCTTTGAATGGTCACACTTCAGCATTTCATTCGCAGATTCAAAACTTAGAATCAATTAGTTTGGACAAACAACTGAACTTTTACGACTGAAATTGCAACTTATTAAACAAATCAGAAAGCTAATTGTATTAAGCTGAACTGCGCAATCTCGTAGCCTGATCGTGGAAGGGGAACCGTCACACTAATTTGGTACAAAACCAACAATATTTTTGTCCTTCCAGCAAAAGAAATCCAAAAATGGTCTCACTTTTACCAAAACATATTTTACTGCCCTAAAACCACCTACGTTTGTGATAGCAAGGTTAGAAAGTTCTTGAGCTGTGTCTCAAAGAAATATGTGAAAATAAAACTATGGCTTGATCACACTGCTTGCTGAAAAGCACTTAATAAAACTTTCCCCTTAGTTTTTCAGAGGCATTTTGGAATCAACAAAGACGTAATGAATA
This sequence comes from Galaxea fascicularis, assembly GCA_948470475.1. Lineage (NCBI taxonomy): Eukaryota > Metazoa > Cnidaria > Anthozoa > Scleractinia > Euphylliidae > Galaxea > Galaxea fascicularis. Next base: position 23,907,063 of record OX419337.1, read on the forward strand.
ATGACTTGAAGACATTTTTCACCAAACAAAAACGCAGCAAAACTCCAGTGGCAGTGCTCTTTAAACTAACATACCACGCACCTCTGACAGTCGCCGTCAGTTGGATCTAAATCCTCGCATGTCTGAGGACATTTCAGCGAACCGTTATCGTGTCTGTGGCATTGTTGTAGCACCTTGTCATTTGAGCACTTTAAATCTGAAAGTCAGAAAATAGAGGGGACAATGCTGTGACTAATACTTCAATGCAACTAGAACGCGCAAGAACAGTGCTGAGACTATTGTTCCCTGCATCGATTGATATTCATTTACATTTAACATAATTGCACAATTGGATAGTTGCATGCTTTATCTCTCGAATGTAAGCCGGAACCTTCAAAGCGCCGTATGGCAATATGTCGGTTTTCAATTGAGCATCGATAGTAAATTGCATTTGCTTTGGTTTTGGATTGCTTCGCTCTTTGATTGGCCAGCAAAACTCGCACCACTCTTTCAACCAATGAAAACCAAAACAAAAGCCAATCGTGACTTTCACGCGCGCATTTTTCCGCGCTTTACGCTGGTTACATGCAACTGCTTCGAATTCTGATTGGCTCAGCGCACTTTTTCGGTCTGTTCTAGTTGGCTGAAATAATTCCTTTGGTTTTGGAGTTGACTCTCAGTTGAAATCATAACTAAGAGCATAATCGCTAAAGCGACAACGGACCGAAGCATAACATGTTGAAGTTCGTGACACGTTACTAAGCTGCAATCAGGTCCCTTGAAACACCTGACAGAACCCCTTGAAGTATGTGACAAAACCTCTGAAGTACATTACCTCTTCCACAGTCCGTTATGTTACGCCACCCATTCACATCGATATTCTTATCTGCACAGGCCTTCGCATAGGCTGCCAACACATTGCACAGGCAATCCACGCAGCGGCAACCGTCCTGTTCGCACTGCGAGTAGAACCCAACAAAGGAGACTTTCTTGTGACACTTTGCGAACGGTCCGGCGGGATCTGCGTGAAAATGGTTAAGAGCTTAATCACACCATTGATCGCTATTTTATTAATGGTTTTTAAGTGAAAACAACTTGTTGGGCGAAGGAGGATGAGGATGAGGAAGGGGGGGGGATAAAAGGACGGTGGAACCCTGTTAACAGGGACACCAACAGTCCATAAGCCTTTAACCATATTACCAGGGTAGGCTTAACGTTCATGGCGGGCGGGTGAGACAAACATAACTACATTTTAAAAATATAAAAAGAAACTGTTACATGTACTCTCCTTTTCAGAACAAAGGCGCCGAACACAATTCAAAGGAATATCCTTATTGTTTAAAATCTGTCATTTCCCTTCTCTTCAGATGCACATTGGGCTTGAGTGGCCGTATCTCCGAGATAAAATCATAAAGGAATAGACATTCTGGTATTTCACAGTGTGGTCAATAAACGGGATTTCGTATGAGGAAATATATGGGTATTTTGCCAGGACGAAAATAGTGGACGTAATAACTAGGTGGCCGTATGTGGGGGCTCCACTGTATTTACAAGTTACCTTTGATGTGTCTACAGTGATTCACAGCCCAATCTTTATTTTGCGAGTAAGTCACACAATAGTCATTGGCTGGTGTTACGCTTTCAGAGGGGTTCTCTTCTCCAATCAGCCACTCGGCAGCGAACTCGTCCAAATCCAGGTTGATTTCCCCGCTTCTCAGATGCCTATCATCGTCCAACCTGTCGTTAAATGTGCCACAAAGACCACAGGTTTGACCATACAGTGAGGCGCTGACCGTCAAATATGCATTGTAACCCGTCCACTGAATCGAAAAAGCCTGTCCGTTCTGCAGGACAACAACAGAAATTTCAAGGAAATATTGAGTCCATTTTATACGACCCAATTCACTCTTAAGTCCATCTGTTGAGGTGACAGAAACAAAGTAAGTGTGTTACCTGCAAGTCCACGTAAAGTAGTATGTTGTGATCACCCAGAAATTCCACGTCCATATTCTGTGTAGAGTAGTCTCTGTTGATAACGGTCTGACTCCCCTGCTGGGTCGCTATGTTAGCTCTTGGTTTATTCGCCAAACCATCCCAATCCAAGATTAAGTACGGCTGCCCAGTGACGTTCACCGTCAGTTCCCGCCTGCAGTCGAGATAAGGGGCCTCGCAGTACCTAAATGGAGACGAGAAAGGTCACCTATGTTGATAAGTTTGAATAGGTAGCATGTTTCCGATCTCATAATGTACAGTTTTGGCCCCAGTAGTGTTTCGAATTTAAGCCGCTTCGATTTGAGTTTAAAGGCCCTGGCAAATGAGGACACACTGTTGCGGACACATTGTTGCTGCCACAAATGTTTCCCCGTTTGCCCGCGCGCGCAACATTTGTTGCGGACACAAATTTCTGATTTTGTTTAGAAACATTTTGTGGCCGCAACAAATGTTTCTCAGTTTGCGCAGCATGGAAACAATTATGAGCAACAATGTGTCCGCAATGTCCCCTTGTGCGCTTCAGTACACCTGGTATAAACAGTCGTACAGGACATTCAAAACTAACGCAGCCTAAAACTTGTGTGCGCGTCAAAGCCTCGTCGCAACTGTCACGCATCACAAGAGCTTTGTCTCTCATTCTGTTGTTGTTCAAATGGCAATACCTGTGTTTGATGGTGATTTGGAAATCTCTGCTTGGTCCGTGGCAATGTTCGGAGAGGATATACTCGTTATCGCGCATGTGCATTGAGTAACCTTTGGGTTGCTTGTCATCAAATGTTGTGATGTGAGTATCGCCAAATACAGCGCAAGTTCCTGAATAAAAAAATGTATAACAATTTAAACCAAAGTGAAATCATATAGCTCAAATTGCTGTAGATATTATCATATCTACCGATTTAAATTTTACGTTTGTAGTTGCTATACTCAGTTTTACTAATTTTTTTCTATTACGGTTTTTCTGATCATATCTAAATAAACCGAGATAAGAATAACGAAAACATTATTCTGTTCACCTGGGCACGGCTTCTTGGTACAGTTCCAGGACCCACCATTACAGACGCTACAAAGATAAAACCCAACTAAATTAGCAAGCAACTAAGGGAATTTCTTTCCTGACGGAACTTTTTTTTCTTCATAAACAATCAGCGATATGGAAAAGTAGCAATCTCGCATATCGACTATTCAGTGATCACTCTTTACTGCGCATGCTTAACCCCCAGGTCCCAGTAATGACCAGCACCTCATTTGTCATTACAAAAAAACACTTCTTCAATTCACTTCTTCATCAAACACGAGAACAGTTAGGGAAATACGAATGCTGTTTCTAGGGTTTAAAAAGAGTTAAACGAGCGAATCTCCAAACAATTGGTGAAACTGAAAACCGACTGAACCGTTTTTATCAAGCGATTTACTGAAATTACTGGAAAAAGACCCAGTTGAACAGCGAGTAGTGTTTGAAACTTAGCACTGACTTCTACTGCTTAAGGTTTAAACAGTGGTTTGAAAATGATTAGCTTTCTTATAACTTTCTTATAACTAAGGCGTCCTACCCACTTCTAAGCTACGCCTAGATGCTGAATAACAAAAACAGTTACTGTTACCATTCTTGACAAGCCTCCGCTCTCACGCCTCCGTTGGGGTAGATGATGCCATTGTTCGAACAGGAGCACTCACTCTTAGCAACACACTTATTTCCATCCACCATTTTTCCAGCAGGGCAATGACAGCCTTCTACGCAGGGTATTAGGCTAGTACACTTTATATTGTTCACATTTCGACAACTTGGAGTACAGGTTGTACCACACTCGCTGTAAAGACGATCATTGGAACAAGGCATGGCTAAAACAAAGAACCAAAGTCAATTATCATCATTACTGTCAGTCTCGTTATCGTTATCATTATCATTATCATTATCATTATCATTATCATTATCACTGTCACTGTCACTGTCACCATCATTATCACTATCACTATCACTTCTATCACTGTCACCACCATCATCATTATGACACTATCACTATCACTACCATCACTGTCACTATCATTATCACTATCACACTGTCACTGTCACTATCACTATCACTATCACACTGTCACTATCACTATCACTATCACTATCACACTATCACTATCACTATCACTGTCACTGTCACTGTCACTGTCACTATCACTACCACTATCACTATCACTATCACTATCACTATCACTATCACTATCACTGTCACTGTCACTGTCACTGTCACTATCACTACCACTATCACTATCACTGTCACTGTCACTGTCACTATCACTATCACTGTCACTGTCACTGTCACTGTCACTATCACTATCACTATCACTATCACTATCACTATCACTATCACTGTCACTATCACTATCACTATCACTATCACTATCACTATCACTGTCACTATCACTGTCACTATCACTATCACTATCACTATCACTATCACTATCACTATCATTATCACTGTCACTATCACTATCACTGTCACTATCACTATCACTATCACTACCACTATCACTATCACTATCACTGTCACTATCACTGTCACTATCACTATCACTATCACTATCACTGTCACTGTCACTGTCACTGTCACTATCACTACCACTATCACTATCACTATCACTACCACTATCACTACCACTATCACTACCACTATCACTATCACTGTCACTATCACTATCACTATCACTGTCACTATCACTATCACTATCACTATCACTATCACTGTCACTATCACTGTCACTGTCACTGTCACTATCACTATCACTATCACTATCACTGTCACTATCACTATCACTATCACTACCACTATCACTATCACTATCACTGTCACTATCACTGTCACTATCACTATCACTATCACTATCACTGTCACTGTCACTGTCACTGTCACTATCACTACCACTATCACTATCACTATCACTACCACTATCACTACCACTATCACTACCACTATCACTACCACTATCACTATCACACTGTCACTATCACTGTCACTGTCACTGTCACTAGGGACCTTAAGATACCAGGACGGGACGAGCTAGGACGGCTACCGGAAGTAAATTTACTCAACCGGGCATGCGCACGAAAACTCTAGCATCATCTCTCTGCCGTCCTCGTCTCGTCGAGGACGTCATTTCGCCCGTTTAGCCGTCGTATCGAAAACGTGAGCATTTTGCTCTTGTTTTGCCTCGACATATGCTCCAATCGACCTTATTTTCAGTCATATTGATAAGAATGTTCCTAAGGTTAACATTTTTCGTGATTGTAGTGTATAATATTACGCTGAGATACGAAACTGAGATTAAAAATATTCCTCGTCTGTTCGTTTGTGTTACAGCAGGTTTCAGTCAGTGTTCAGGCGGCGTCACGAGTATGCAAGCTCGAAGCGAAATTCAAACCATATGCATTTAGAATATAGCAGTGTAAGTACAGTCGATAAAGTGTTGAATGCCATGAAAGCTTCTATCGAGCAATTAAAGTACCGTCACATTTTCAAACTGATGTTTAGCTGTTGTTTTTTCTACTAAACAGAACTTGATGCAATGTTTGTTTTATGTTTATAAACCTTGTTACAATTAAAGATCGAAATTTAAGTATTCACCAAAAGTCAGGATTCTCCGGCGACAGAATTCTCAAACGCTCTGGTGCCTGCCGGTAAAAAGCCATCTGAAACAGGGCGGTCAGATTGTTGGTTTAAGTTTTTCATACGGAAATTCTGGCTATTTCATTTAATAGAATATTTACATATGTTTGCTATGCTTGTAAATAAAAAGAAACTCAATATCGCTGATCACCATCTCTTTTATGGTCCCTTGATAGTCTATAGGATGTCATTGCTTCTGTGAATGGCTTTTACGAAGTTCGAATTATTGCCGTCGCCGTCCTTTAGCTTTGCGAAAATGCACATCTTAAGCATTTTATTTTTGGCGGCACAACGGGGCCCTCGAAAGTTTCCCGCGACCAGTGCCGTTCCCGTCCTAGCCCTCCCGTCGTCGTATCTTAAGGTCCCTACTGTCACTGTCACTGTCACTGTCACTGTCACCGTCACTGTCACTGTCACTGTCACTGTCACCGTCACTATCACTGTCACTGTCACTGTCACTGTCACTATCACTGTCACTACCACTATCACTACCACTATCACTATCACTATCACTGTCACTACCACTATCACTACCACTATCACTGTCACTATCACTATCACTATCACTGTCACTATCACTGTCACTATCACTATCACTACCACTATCACTGTCACTATCACTATCACTATCACTGTCACTATCACTATCACTGTCACTATCACTGTCACTACCACTATCACTACCACTATCACTATCACTATCACTGTCACTACCACTATCACTACCACTATCACTGTCACTATCACTATCACTATCACTGTCACTATCACTATCACTGTCACTATCACTGTCACTACCACTATCACTACCACTATCACTATCACTATCACTGTCACTACCACTATCACTACCACTATCACTGTCACTATCACTGTCACTGTCACTATCACTACCACTATCACTATCACTATCACTGTCACTCAGTCACTATCACTATCACTATCACTGTCACTATCGCTATCATTATCATTATCATAAAACACTGGCATAACGCACGCGCGTGATGTACTTACGGCAGAACTCCCGGAACGTCGGTCTCCACGCGATAGTTATGTTATGATGCCAGGCGCACACATGAGCGTAAAGCGAGAGCACGTCACAGAAGGCATCATGATGTTTAGTGTAGTTAGTGTTACATACTGCATTTCTGCACATCGAAATGAAGGATTCGCGCTTCACATACGGTTCACAGGGCTTAAAAACAGGGTGATCCAAAGCACTGCAGACTTTCTCGGCGGTCATATATCCCTTCCTGGTATCTCCATTAGGATCATAGCAACTCGGTTTATGATCAAGGTTTTTTTCTTCACAACGGTGAAGAGGTGTATTCCTTTTATAGGACGTTGCAAAGGAGTTTATTTGATCCTGTGTAGGGTTTGCGAAAAATTTCAGTCTTTTGGGGTCTGTTGAGAATTGATCGAGTGGAGTGAAATCGTTGGTACTGTTACCATCGTACAAACCACACAAACCAATCAGTCTACGTTCGTAGGTTGGGGACACACGGATGAACACTTCTTTTTCACCATCCCAGAGAATGTTGACGTCCTCAGTCATGACCATGACATACCAGCCCCCGCCGACCTGTTTGATAGACAACAGATACCACAAGGGGTTATTATTTCGAACATTGGATAATGCAGTCCCGGAAATATGATGAACTGTGTCAATAGGGTATCAGCGATTACACCACACCCGTTGAGCAAAATAAAATCAAGTAAATCTACCAGTACTTCTTGGTTGCTTTTAATAACATAATTATTCCACTCACGCTTGGAGAGATCTTAGAACCAACTTGCCCCTTCCTCACTTATTTATATTTCATTATCTTTAATATGTTATTAAAATAAAAATTATAAATTTTTAATTGACTTCTCCCCTTGAGAGGCTTTTCAGGGACAATGAAACAAATAATGCAAACGAACACAAAAGAGTTAAGAATCCCATCTGGCGGGAGGCAGACCAGTTGGTTAATGGCAAGGACAAACATAAAGTAAAAGCTACGTCCTCCACCACTCACTGACCTCTTTAATGGTGGGATCCGAAGTAGTGCGTGGCAGATGGATTGGCTCATTGTTGACTGTCACGTGGAACGAATTACTAGTCCTTGCGCCTAAATGTACTTCCACGCCGTCCACGATCAAACCTAGCGTTTTCTTGCACGGTAGACTAACGTTGTAACAGTTTGGATCTCCGTTTAACCACACTTCTAGCTTTGGCGGATTCACTGTATCCATCACTAGATATGTTGGACATGCTCCCTTGAATTGGTAGCCACTGTTGTCGAATGTCTTGAAGTGGTCAATCCCCGAAACAAAACAACTTCCGGTGGCTACAAAATCAAGATCAAAAATAAGACATCGGTGTCAGAAGTGCCGAATGGTAAATTAGAGACTTTGCGGGACGGTTATCAACCAACATGACGAGGTTTTTCGTTGCGTTGTTCAGGGTACGATTACAATTGCTTCAGGTTTCAGCTTTGGCTTTTGTCTGTTACTGAAAAGAGCAGTAACAGCTAGATTACCCAAAGAGTGCTCAGAGCATAAAAAGTTCTTTCTTAAGTTTTCAGTCTTTACTAGAACAATTATTGAACGGAACTCTCTCTTCAAAGAATTTGTAACGGCATTTTCAATCTAAATCAATCATTCACTTTTAACATGTTCTTATAATATTACATAGAAATTTTAAGTAGGATCGATTCTAATATGATTTTAATAGTTGACGCGATGTCTTATGTCCTAAGATTTTACTGACTCAATAAAGATAAGATTTTTGATAAGGATACTTGCCGTTTATCTCTAGAGGAAAGGGAAGATGCGGGTTGATCTCTCCTGAAATTTTAAGACAAAGAGCAATGTTTTTAAGTGACAAAACACTGGATGAATAAATATAACTATAAATTGTAAATTTAATATATAAGATAATACTAATATTGTCACAGCATATGTCTTACTATTCTACTGAAATAACAAGGGGCCGAAGAGGAATGACTGAATAAATATAAAGGTAGGGGAATTATGAAAAAAGTAGATTTTTCGAGAGGAATAATATTTTTTTTTACTGAAAAAATGGAATAACGAAAATTTTCGAGCAGGAATCAGGCCCGGCCAGGGGGAGTAGTGGGATACCAATATACCCGCTATCCCCCCCCCCCCCAAAGATACCAATATACCTGAAAATCATGATACTTAATACCTAAAATTATTTTGAAACGATACTAAATACCTGAAAATGAATAACTAAAATCTTAATCTGAATACCTAAAATACGGGAAAAACCAAATACTTTATACCCGAATTTTGACCAAAAAATACCAAATACCTGAATTAAAACGGCCCGGGATACCGTATACCCAAAACCCCTGGCCGGGCCGGACGAATAACACTCCATTATTTTTCTTCAATCTCGAGGAATATGAAGTCTTCATTTGAAGTGCTAACACAATATTTCGTAAATCTATGTATATCTCAGAATTCGTTAAAAGCTCTAATTGAATTACTCTAATGTATAAAACTCAGATGAATCAAAATTTCTTACGAGAACATTTGGCCTCGCAGATCTGCTGTGTGGCAAAATTGTTTGCGTTGCCAAGGCAACCGAGCCCATTGAACGACCTGCACGTTTTAGCGGCGTGATCGAAAAACCACGTAGTGTTAGCTCTCTTGATAACGTTGCTTTGGAAGCCGTAGCCAATGGGATCCCAAATCTTCTGACACACTTTCCCTGTTTCACTGGGAACTGGAAAAGTAAAGCGCGAAATATCATTAAGGATAAATAAATAAATAAATACTTAGTTGACCATTCCCCTTGAGGGGCTTTTCAGGGCCAATGAAACAAATAATACAAATGAACACAATCAGAGTTAAGAATCCCAACTGGCGGGAGGCAGACCAGTTGTCTATTCACAAAAGTAGCCGAGACGTTGAACTAGGGGCGAACCCAGAACAACACCATTAAGCTATGAAAGCGAGACTTTGAACTCCCAATCAGGAAACCGTTTTATTATAGAATAAAGTTGAACACGCTCTATCAAAGTAGGAACCACGTTTTAAAAAAGGAAGCAGTTTTACGTTTAGTATGATTTTGTTTTTCTTCTTTTTTTTATGACGGGGGTGGGGAATGGAGAAACTCTCAATTATTTCCACGTTTGTTGATCAGTCATTACAACAATTTCCGGACAATCCTTACGCTCACAAAAAAAATACTCCCCCCCAAATAGAGCAATGAGAAATACACAGTAACAAACATTTCTTCACGTGCACTTACGGCAGTATCGTTCGCATTCTTCTTGAGTGAAAGTCGCATTTTTAGACAAGCAGTGTTTGTCTACCTCCTGAAGGTACGCAATACAGGCTGCCTTTGCAGCACTGTTCCCAGTGAAGCCATTATATCCACTTGGCCTTGTTAGCACTCCCAGAGATTCGCGAAGGAACTCAGCGCTGATGCCCTCGCTAAATGACATTTCACAAGGATTCACTGAAAACGAAAGACAATATTGTTCGAAGAGTAGTGATTGGCGGCCCTGAGAGCTAGTTTTAGACTGATGATAATGATAATAATAATAATAATAATTATTATTATTATTATTATTATTATTATTATTATTGTTATTATTATTATTATTAAACAACCAAGTGACTGGGATGTTTAACGATCAGTGCATGAAGACTAACGAAGTGAGCATGGACAGACTGGAAGCATGAATAGTTTCACGCCCTAACAGCGATATGGCTCTCATTGATCTTTTCCTGTACATATTTGTCGTATAGCAGTATTGTTTCTGACTCAGAGGGCTAAAAATATGACGTATAATTCTAGCATTCGATACCTCAACCCCCAAATCCTGTGCGGAAGTTACCTGCTACTGAAACCAAAACAATTGCCTTCCTTCCACTATCGACGCACCCCCTAACTTTCTTTAGAGACGAACTCTTCGAGCGGACGAGTGAGCAAACGAATTGAAGAAAGGTTTAAGCAGAAAAAACAAAAGGGCAAAAAAAGAGTTGAAAAGATGGAAGATCGACATACCTGTATCGCATCTATCACCATGGAATCCTTTCCGACAAGTGCACGTGTGATAGTTTAACGTGGCGTTGTATGCACAAATTCCACCAACACTACATGCAGGTGCGCATCTTTCTGCAATTAACAAATCGGGTCAATTTACCATGATGTAAACGGTGGGCATTCGAACGGTAAATCAAAACACGACCGTTCAAATGAAAGCCACAGAGCAATAGTATTCCGTGGTGCTGTTTATTAATACCGCCCAATGTGGTTCTAACTTTTTAGTCTGTGGATGAAAACTTAAATTGTGCTCATTCAAATGAAAGCCACCGAGCATTGTTCTCGAGTGGTGCTCTCTATTATGCTATACAAGGTGGTTGTAGCTTTTGAGTCTATGGATGAAATCCTGAAGAGTGACCATACAAATGAGAGCCAGGCACTGAGCAGTACTCTTCCGTGACGCTGTTTAATTATTAATACGGCACATTGTAGTTCTAACTTTTCAGTCCGTGAATGAAAACCCAATGTGTGACCATTCAAATGAAAGCTACTGAGCAGTGCTCTCGAGTGGTGCTGTTTCTTACACTGTACAAGGTGGTTCTGACATTCAAATCTATGGACTTACCAAATTCGCATCTTGCACCTAAGTACCCGTTTGGGCACACACAACTATTTGGAGTGTTGCCGCAGGTTCCACCGTTTTGACAGTATGGAATACAAGTGGCTGCGAAAAAAAAGGGCACATCGTGTAACCTGTGTCGTTATGACTGGTACCCAAAAGCTTAGCTTTAGAGACTACTTACTTAACTATAGATTAAGCGTTATCGCTAAGGGAGATTTACGGACAGTATCTGTAAAACAACATTGCGCAGCGTTCGTTTCGTTATTTTCGACAAATATTTCAAAGCGCGTATGGAATTAAGAAGAGTCAGACTCGTCTTCTGGGCAAAAACCATCTCACATCCAACACATTCCAATGCAATATTCTTTTCGTTATTGTTGTTGTTGTTGTTTTATTTCATGACTTTTTAAATTACACATAACTTACAAGTACTTTCTAGGTAAAGAAAATGTAGTTTACCACAGTGCCTACGCTACTTATGTTAGTTACACAAAATACAGACATTATATTATTAACAATGATTACGTAGCAATAAGGAGGAGCTGGTATACAAGGAGAACCGAAGTATTGTCAATAAGGCCCAGTAGCAAAAGGAAAGGTGAAAGTGTTTCAGACCCATTAGAAACTTCTTTCCCAAAACAGATTTGTCTGTTTCCGATTCCAAGAAACATGCACGAGGGGAAAAGGAGAATAAGTCAATTTGCTGAAGTCCGATTTTACATAGAACATCATTTGTGGCATTCCTCTAAAATGCTGTTTCGTTCAAAAAGAAGTCGAAATTGTCATATTTGACCCTTTAACTCCCAGAAATGATAAGTATCTGATGCACCTTCTGCTTATAATATCAATACATTGTGCAGCAGAAAGGTGACGAGAATACACACATCCAGAGTGTGTTATCTTGATATAACCCCAAATTCTCCCCACTAATGTACAAGAAAATGTATCAGTGGCTAGCTGGGAAAATTGATAATCAAATCATCTTGAGATTTAAAGTGTTAAAAACTGCGCGTCCGTGAGAATAAAACACACAGAGTAAGGTTGTTTTGGGTAACCTACTCGGTTAGTTATACGGACTGTTTAGGTGTCCCAATCTCTACATAATCAACATAATAATTGAAAAAGTTTGTTTTCCTTTTTCACATTTTTATTGCGTGCGACGAAGGAGACCGCATACTTGTCATGTTGTTTGTCGAAATCAGGCGTGCGTTTCTCGAAACTCCCGAAACGTTTCGGGCGCATTTCGGGTGCCTTTTCGGCCCGAAAGGCACGTGGGTATCGGTCGATACCATTCGAGCTCACAGTTTGGCCGCCATGTTGGACTAGGTATCTGGAGCACTTCACCTCGATCTGGTGCGAATCCAAATGAAGACGAGTACGGTCTGGATATGAAAGTTTGCGAGTCGAACGCACTTAACCAATCTAATATTATTTCTAGTTTTTTTATATTTAAAAGCATTGAATTCTAAACAGCACCAATATTCTAGGTGAGTTAAATAAAAATTTAATTGACTTGGTTTGGTTTCACGTACCTCTCTCACACGTGTCTCCAGCCCAGCCCCCGGTACACACGCAAGTGTTGTTTACACACGCCGCTCCATTTTGACAATTCTTTTTGCACTTGGCTAAATAAAGTTAATGAAGAGGAGATCATGGCACTAGAATCAGTAATATGGACTAAGCGCTCGATCTTTCAAGTGTTGACTGGTTGATTGGCAAAGTGACTGACTGAGTGGCTGACTTACTGACTGACTGACTGACTGACCGACTGACCGGCCGGCTCCATGGATGGATGGCTGGTTGGTTATCTGGACTATGGACGAACGCATTAACTCAGACTAGAGACTGATTTCTGCCCCGCAATTTGCATCAAAGTGACTACTGTTTGATAAAAGGACGACACTCACTATCTTCCAGTATTAACAAGTTTTACCCCGATATCGTTATGGCAAAGACTGGCTGTACTGTGCATTACACGTGATGTGCGTGTGAAACTTTTACAGGGGCCAAATACAGAACCATTTCAAGTTGACTTGCGTTGATTTGTTTTTTATGGCAAAATACTCAAGTTCAAAGAGTTAAGACGGATGTGTAAACTAACAAAGGTATTTGCTAACTCAAAACTATTACGATCATGGTAGCGGGGGGAGGGGTGAAGTAGGGTTTAACAAGTAACACTCCTCCCCTAAAGAAGTAGTACTTACGCGTTTCACATTGATTTCCTTCCCAGTCGTCAGTACATTTACACTTTCCACTTTCACAAAGTCCTCCGTTCTGACAAGGAGGAGAGCAAACCTCTGTGAAATGGAAACAACACAAACAAGGTGTCACACAAAGTCGCTCAAATAACTGTTGCGACAAAGGCCTGGCCTATAATGGAACAACACAAAAGTGTGACGCAAAGTCACGCAACAACTAGCTGTTGTGAAAAAGGCCTGGTCTAAACTGAGGTGTCACGCAAAGTCAAGTAACTCTCATACAAGCTTCAGTCATCTGTTAGTTGTTATAAATTTGCAACCCTTAAAATGCAACCTTTAATCATCAGCCACCTTCAATAATCTCTTGCTTCGTTTAAGTATTCTTTCTTTGTCCCCAGCATTCAGTTTTGGATAATCTCCCCTCTGAAGCTGCCAACGCCTTAGTTAGTTAGAGCACTTTCAAAGTCCAACAAACGTTACCGAGCGCATAATTATGTCCACCATAGACCGTCCGTTGCGAATATTAGCTTGCCATTTGGATGTTATTCTCATTGAAGTTTAAAGGCACCGGGATGACGCTTGTATGACAGCCGGGTCTGAAAACGAAGTCTAACAACTTTTGGAAAAAAAATCGCAGAGCTACAACCATGTCCGGTTGTAATGCTTTGTTCAGTGCCAGGTTGATCTGGTTGATCATCCTCTGTCAGTTTTTCGATCATTTCTTGCTGTTATCAAGAGGTATTATTGTATTTTTGAGGTTCGCGGTTTGTACGTAACAAGATTAGTGATAGCGCTTTCATATTCATCAAACAGAATAAGCTAGCGTGACAGCAACGCCCAAGAGCAGCAAGAGTAGGACTTATAACCAACGTGATTCATTTGCTTGGTAATTTGCTCCCAACGTCAACAAATCTGCGATTTTATCATACAATTACCCGATTGAGTTGCTTCTAATAATAACATCCTTTACCTCGTGTAACCTGGTGTAGCAGAAAAGTCTACAACATTGAAAAAGGTAGCTCCTGACGTGACGGAACTTACCGACATCGTGGAATATAGGTAACGAAACAACTAACGTCAAAGAACTTCTACAAATATCCGACCAAGCGAGCATCAATATGATCACCGAGCGTTGCAAAACAGGTCAAAAGCTAAGGGAGTATGACAGAATTCACCTTGTGTACAGTCGGGTCCAGTCCACCCTTCAGAACAGTCACACGTTCCGTTTACGCATGTTCCGTGAACACAGGTTGGGGAACAGATGCTGCTGTCACTTTGAGGGCGAAGAGGAATGCTGCGAGCACTACTCAGACGTCTGGCCGGTTCGTAATCATAGTCTACAGAAAGGAATTATCAAATTCAGCCTTTAGGGTCGGAGCTTCGAGGGAAAGGATGGTGCAGCAGAAGCGAGGCACGTGACTTCAAAAGAAAAAAGAAGTTACTAAGGTAACGCCACAGTAAACCTTCTTGGATTTCGGTTGCTAAAAATAAGGTCGGCGTTGCCGTAAAAGGAGTTTATTGCGAAATCAAACGCTAGTAATCAGACGTGATTCACTGAATCATAGCAACTCTGGCTGCTAGGTTAGCGTTTCTACAGAAGGAAAAATTTAATTTTTGTTTTTAAAATTGCATTTGCTTTTTGAACATTAATGATGACGGCCATTTAGGAAGGAATATTTTATCCTGATTGGAATAGAAATGAAAATTTGTAACAGAAAAAAAGAAAAGGAAAAAGAAATTTACGTCCTCCTACTTAAGCAAAAGGCTGAAAATTAACCATACATATTGATAACTAAACTGATTGATTCACCACTTTAGATCAATTCTTAATGATTAACGACTTATTCTTAAAATAAAATTCAAAAATTATGACCAATTTCCAAACTGCAAAGTACATTCTTCAGACGGATTTTTCTCCTTTTGTTATTCTTCATTGTATTCTTCGATACTTGCTCATTATACATAATTTCTGTTTCTAAATTTCATTTAATACTATTTAGCAGGTGTTAATTCTGAAAAACTTTTTGTTTTTCAAGTGAAAAAAATGAAGTCTGATCTAGCCTTATATTTTTCTCTCAATCTTCGCGCAGAAAGTAGTACGAAAAAGAAACTTAAAATCGACTGTTTAGCTTACGATTAACTCAACCATAACAAAAAAAACCCGTCATTGTGAAGATCACAAACGAGCTGAGCTAGGCCCAGACTGATTTGAAAGATTACCGTGTTGCATAACACAAAACTGCTTGCATTAATTAGAAAAAGGGAACTTCAGTTTGAACTCGAAAACTTATTTGAAAACGGAAAAGGATTTCTTAGTATACATGGTACAAGGAAAGGGTTTCACAGACAGGAGTTCTGTTGTGCGAAATAACGTTTTCCCCACTGAATATGTATAAAAGGTGCATTCGAAAGCTCTCAGCGAAAGTTAAACCACAGCTGTACCTCTCTGTAAAAAGGAAGATAGCATTTACAAAACAAAATGGGATAAAGGGATACGCAAGGATAAGAGATCACGGACTGAAGAGATCGCGGAATTAGGGTGCGTTTCTTTGGGGCGATCCAGATCAGGATCAATGATCTAAGATCACCCAGATCATGGCGCATCAAAGGGACCGAGAAATCCACTCTGAGAAAGGATTCTTCGGTCCAAGTGATCTTGGATCACTGATCCTGATCTGGATCATCCCAAAGGAACGCACACTAAGAGATATCAAAGTGAAAGCAAAACCCACACGACAGCATGACTGATGTGGGCATCATAAACGAATAAACAAAGAAAAAAGTAATATGGAAAAAGCTTCCTTATAAAGGAAATTAGTTTCAAGATACAAACTAAACGAGTTCATAAAATCTCAAACTTCGCCTGTGAGTCCACGAAATTAAGGAGAATAAATTAAGGCGAAACCTCGTGTATTCTTTGTAAAAACGGACCAGGAAAACCAGCATTTCCAGTACCTAAGCTTTCACACATTGTTCCCGGCGCAACGCCGGAAAGGAAAAGGGTTCTTGTTCTGACAAACGGAAAACGGAATCGAAAAATTGACTACCACATGGAGAGGACCACTTACAGTTTCGGAAAGATCGCTGTCTTCTTTCTAAGTCGGCGAGACCGTCAACTTCGGTCTCAAAGGTCTCTGGTGATTCATATCTACAAAAAGAACGGTTATAGGATTTAGTACACAGCTTGAAAAACTAATGCGAAGACCTTGTCTTGGGCGTGGGGAAGACGTTCTTGGAGCAATTAAAACTTGAGAATGCAGTAATTTGTTTTATGATTTTACACGGTTTCTCACAAACCACGGACTCGGATTTTGCTTTGCCTTTCTCTCTTCACGTCTGAGTAAAGATCGGAACAAATTGACCCTAGTTGTAATTAGCATTACAACATTCTTGTTGCCATATTAAAGTCTTTCTGGTTGAACAAGGAGTTGGTAAGGAAAAAGGAAATTAGAATGACTTTAACACAGTAGTTGTTATACAAAATACCGTGCTTTTCTATTTTTTCTTTCTCATATTTTTCGCAGTTCAAATAAAAATCAAAGCGGGTAACGATTTACTTGTGCGGAACTAAACATTTCATGAAACAAATTCAGTTTCTACTCCCAATTAAAAACTGAATACGCTGGCTACCTAAAAAGTCAAAAACATTTTCTATTCTCAAGAGAAATTCAGAAAGTTTTGGGACATTGAGACGGATAAAAGATCTCAAAGTAACAAAATGGAGTCACAACTTTGAAAGCGTGATTCGCTCTCCTAGTTCACTGACAAATGGCGAGTACAATTTTGACAATTTTCGTTCGTCTTTTAACTGGCTGTTCAGAAATAATTTATCAATTGTCCTTTTACAACGTTTTAAATACTTTTTCGTTCTGAAAAACCACTCTGGTTCCATAAGGAAAACATCTCTCTTGCATAACTTCACCTCTGATTGAACGCATTTCCTAAAAAAATTAGTTCTCCAACCCAAGTATACGAATCCCTAAAAATCCTCTCAAATAAATTATCAGGACCTGCAGCATTTACCTCAATCCATCAACAGTTTCCTCGACGAAAAACAGCGCTAGAACAGTTAAACAGAAGACCTGGTAAAACCGCGCCGTATTTCGCATTCTCGACCAAACGTCTTTCCTTTTTTTCGGTTACACTTTGAATTCTACTATTTCTATTTTCGGTTCTCCCCCTTGGCTTAAAAAAACTTTCTTTCTCTTCGTTATTCGACCAGGCTGGTTTCTGTCGGTCGTTCTTCTTTTAGGCCGAGTTTGGGGGGTTTAGGAGGTGGCCTGTAATAATGTTGTCCGTTGCAGGTAAAGTAAATTTAACCCCATTTGCAAACAACGTCAACCTTTTGTCAGCCAATACGACTTCACTTATGATTTACAAATGGTTCTCACGGGCCTTTTTCAACCATGGCGACACATAACCTGCCAATACTTTGCTACACAAATATCGGAAAAATCACAAGATGGGCGGTTACCTTGGAAATCTATATCTCATACTTTGAAAGCATTTCAGCTTTTAGCCACTGGAAAGCTAAGATTTCTCTTTATTCAACCAACTTCACAACTCTAATCACGAAAATAAACAGAGTAATTCATTCGTGAAACTGTTCAAGGAAAGCAAAAACAAGCGGAGAGTAGAACCAGAAGTGACATTTGTATTTAATGTCATCTTTTTTCAAAGGCCAAATTGCATTTATATGTCAATTTTCATTGAGGTGCCCCTATTTCTTCAGAATTTTTAAAAGTTTACCTTCAATCATAAAAATGACTTAGAACGGGGGCCTAGCAATTTATTAGATTCAGTCAGTTCAGCAAATGGACAAACGTTTCGGCGCTGTGTAGCGTCTTTTTCTATTTGCGAAGTTTTGCGTAATTATGTTCTCCAAAAAAATTAAGACAGAACTCCGCTCTGATTTTGGGACATAATTTTACTTTTACGTTTTTTCACTCAAAAGTTAAAACCATCTTGTATAGCAAAATACACAGCACCAGAGTAAAGTACTGCTCAGTAGCTTTCATTTGGTCATACTTTCGCATTTCACCCACAAACTTGAAAATTAGAACCACCTCGTAAGCATAATTAACAGCACCACAGGAAAGCACTGCTCATCAGGTTTCAATATATGGCCCTAATAAGAAACCACCCACCCCTTAGTCTTTTGACAACCTTGAAACAATTATCATTCAACAATTACCACGGTAGAATAAAAAACGAAAGCTGTGACGAACAATTTTCCGCAATGGTGCTGTTATTGATTTGTTTGTTTGCTCGTCTATTTTTCCCTACTATCTTTCGTCACTTTTCATGCCTATCACCTGTTTTTGTGGAAAAGCCATCACTTAAAGCCGTTTAATCTTTTGCAAAATTGGACTGTAATGTGCCTCTAACTTGAGTCTGTGGATGAGTGTTAGCATTCAAATGAGACCCTCTGTGAAGTACTTTCTTGTGGTGCTGTTTATCATTCTGTACAAGGTGCTTCTAGTTTTAGGTCTGTGGATGAAATCCTAAAGTGTGACCATTCAAATGAAAGCTACTGAGCAGTTCTTTGCTGTGGGCTGTTTATTGTGCTGCACGAGGACGAGGTTGTAATATTCAACCATTAAACAATTGTAGGCTTTCAATAACAATAATACAGTCACATGACAATAACCAGCCTCCCATTAAACTTCAGCCACAATTTTCATTTTGTTTCGTGAGCTGATGACCATTTTCGCCATAATACAAGAGTGATTACAACCTTTCTTTGCTTTGCTTCCCCAGCCTACGTACAGTAAACCAAACCAGTTGCACCCATAAATTTTAAACCTTCTTCAAAGCGGAAGCACGTGCGATATAGACAACTTTCACGTGATTTTGGTGTGATTAATACGTTGTCATGATTACAAGTCCAAACTGAGAAGAATGGTGTACTCCAACCTTCAGTCAAGAGAGTGTGCAAGGCACGCCTGGATCACATGGAAAACCGGCTGAATAACGGGCAATACAATATGTTTTAACTGTTACTGAGCGAATTTACCACAAATATGGCCAGTTTTTTCTAAACCTCTTATTACGATGGATGCAATTTTGATGCGACTGAGGCTAAAGTGGGCAAATTGCTTTAACTTGCTTTGCCGTTCGGCATCAAATTTATTGTCACTACATTAGAACTTGATCACAAGCTGGTTATGAGAATAACGAAAACGATCACCACAGACGTGATACATGTATCCTGGCATCTGGTCCCGGTTGTTCAAAGGCTGGATAGCGCTATCCACCGGATAAATATCTATCCAGAGGATAGTGCAATTAGTTTTCCCAATACTTATCCACTGGATAGTGATTTATCTGGTGGATAGCGCTACCAACGTTTGAACAACCGGGGCCTGACCTTCGATTAACTGGTACTCATAAGAGATGTGTACTTAGTTAAATTATATCACGGGGCTCATAAAACCTATAAAAGTACCACAGTGTTGTAAAATTAGCATTCCTCGTCGGGCACTTCAAATCTGAAATGTTCCCTTCGTAAAACAGTGGAAAGAAAAGGTTTCAGAGGTTTTCTTCTTCGCGTAAAGCAAGTCAGTGTTTAATGCAATACCATCCAGTAGACAGCTGATTTGCTAATTCAATTAATTTCCTTGTATGTCAGTATAGTTCGATTTTTTTTTCTGCCTTTGTTTTTGAGTGGTAAATGTTTTGATTAATAACTCTATTGCCTCGATGCTCTCCATGCCGTCGTCGTCGCGCCACCTGCGACTCCCAAGTGCCTACGGCGGGGTGGGACAGGGGGCGCTTCGCTTGGCAAATTTGCTGAGCACCCCCAGTTATTTTAGTCTTGCTACGGGCCTGAGGAGACCTAATGATATCAGAGTGTGATCGATATCGTATCGATAGAGCAGAAACATTGGTATCGAATTTGGGAAACGAGTACCTAAAAAGAGGTCTTTTGCTAACAAATGCAAAGCCACTGACCTTTATGGAAAAACAGCGAACGAAGAACGATTTCAATGCGCGGGGAAACCGCAACCACGTGATCGTTACCTGATGATCGCGTGACGTTTCAAAGAAAACGAACCCTCGTTGTGATTGTCTTTGAGCTACAGTACCATGCACAGTCTCCTGATCAATGACTTTATCTGGAGTTTCCTTTGTGAACGACATACATAAAATACTGGAAGCCTGATCCACCCTCAAGTTCACGCCAAATAAAAGACAAATGGCCATGATTTCCCGGACGGTTTGGTTGCAGTAATTCACGTTTGACTTTCTCTAAAAGACTGAGTCGGATCTCAGGAGGTTCGTCAGAAAATTGAATGAGCTTTCCACCTGGTTTTAATACACGCCAAGATTCTTTCACCACATCCACAAAGGCGCTTTCTCCATCAGTCCCCTTTAACACTGCATCAGAAGTACCCTTGTCAAAAGCCAATGAAAACGTTCCTTCCTTAAATGGTAAATTTCTTACATCAGCTTGGTGACACGTTAGTCCTGTACAATCCCGCGACAGAGTTCCATTACCCTCTGGATCGAACGTCTCCACTGCTTTAAGTCTCCGTTCGCGGATAATTTTTTCCATTGCTTTTATTGCTTCGGATGAAAAGTCAACACAATCAATACGGCATTTCCTGTTCATATTTTCAAAGAGTTTTAAGCTGAAATCTGAAGTTCCACAGCCAATGTCCAGTATTCTCATAGCATCATCATAACTAACAGTTGGTAGGTAGGGATCAAGATACCCAGCGACGTCATCAAAACTCACGAACCAATCGAAGCGCTTGTCGCCTTGACGATTGGCATAAAAACTGTTCCAGAACGATTGATCAGACATGTCTCCGTAGGAACGCAATCTGAACAAATCTGCAATGGAACTAAGAAGGTTACTTTCACGGGTAATGGCGCATGTCTGGGAAAAGATTCAGATCAGTAGATTTTCATTAAAGGACTAACAGAATGGATGGGACGATGGTCAAATAAAAAAGAAATTTCACCATTATGAACCGAGGTGATAAAGGCTTCTACAAACTTAAGGCTAGGCTACCATACGAAATTTAATAGAGTCAGCAAGCTATGTTTTAAAAATACCTCGAGATTTGTTTGAAACATTGCATGTCTCCGATTTGTTTGATAATTCAAGAAAGTCTTAAATTCCAGATTCTAAACAGTCCACTTCACAGTTGTGTGTTAAATAACCTGACCTTTGAGGGGAGACGAGGCTGTAGGTGACCTTGCTTTGATACAAACCTCTTTGTCTTTCCCTTGTAAATATAACATAAGAGTAACATGATTTACATGTTACTCTTTTCTCACAAAACAGTGAAGTCTGTATTAAAATAAGGCCACCCCTTACCTTGACCCCGTTTGTAGACCAGGTCTATGAACATGCCATTTTTTAAGAAATGGCTTTTGCCGAATCACTTGGCTTATGTTCATGAAAATGTCATAGATTATATCACACATATTCACTTCCCTTTCATTTCCGTCAGTCATTTGCTGTTCTGGAAACGTTGACTTGACCGGCAATCGGCCCTTAATATAATCTGTCACGACACATCGCTTTTCTTCTATGGCCAGAGTAATCTACCGGACCGGGTTTCTCAAAGCATGGTTAGCGCTAATCCAGGTTAAATACCATGACAACCTATAGGTTTTAATACAACTTAACCAATAGTTAGCGCTAACCATGCTTCGAGGAACTCTGAGGGGGCCTGTTTCTCGAAAGCTCCGAAAACTTTTCGGGCCCGAAAAGCCATTTCTAAAACGGCAAACTGCAGGAGCAGGGTTGGGGAGCAGGGTTGGCGCAGTGCTAAGTGCACTTGCCTCCCACCAATGTGGCCCAGGTTCGATTCCTGGAGTCGACATCATATGTGGGTTGAGTTTGTTGTTGGTTCTCTACTCTGCTCGGAGAGGTTTTTCTCCGGGTACTCCGGTTTTCCCCTCTCCCTAAAAACCAACACTTCTAAATTCCAATTCGATCCGGATGCAGGACCTCCCTGAAAACACCTTCGCGGTGAGTGGAGCTTCCTGGGTAAATATATTCATTTATTTATTTATTTATTTATTTATAACTGCTCATTCTAAAAAGCTGGTTTTTTACTATGATTTCAAGATACCAAGGGGCAAATTTGTTACAAAATTTCATGCCTGGAAATGTCTTCGTCTTTAAGATACGAAGGAAATTATGGGACCCGAAATAGGCCCGATAAGCTTCGGGACTTTCGAGAAACGGACCCCAGGGGCCCGTTTCTCGGAAGTCCCGCAAACTTTTCGGGCCCGCTGGCCTTTTACTATGTTTTCAAGTAACGAAAGGGCAGATTTGCTGTAAAGTTTCATCCCTGAAAATATCTTCGTTCTCGAGATAGGTAGGAAATTATAGCACCCGAAATAGACCCGAAATAGACCCGAAAAGTTTCGGGACTTTCGAGAAACGGGCCCCAGGTTGACTTTAAAAACCATAAAAGTCTTCTGAATCTTTATCTTTGTCAAAATATCATACTTTAGATTGGATAAATTCCTTGGCCTTCCTGAAATTGTCAAAAGATAACGGACTGCCGGTATTTTAGTGTTCTCAGTGAAGAACGCGTGACGAGCTGTCGGTCATTTAGACACTTCGAACATTTTAATACTGATATTACTAAGGCATTTGAATCATTAAAAGGTACCATAACGAACCAAATTTAAGTTCGTAAAACATGTTTTTAACCTTCAAAAACTTGGCAAACTAATTTCTATCCTTGTTTCTTATGCACCTATCAGTGTCAAGCCCGAGGGGGGGGGGTCGGGCATAGGGTGGGGATTTTGACATTTTCTGAAAAAAATTATCAAAATCCCCACCCCCGGGCAAAAAATAATTGTCAAAAGTATCAAAATTCCCTTCAGTCCTCGTTGCACACAAGAGGAAAGCAATAAAATTCCCACCCTGGGGCCATGATGTCCGATCAAAATCCCCACCCTGGGGATATACGTGACAGTCAAATTCTCATGGGTTGCCCGACCCCCCCCCCCCCCCTCGGGCTTGACACTGATAGGGGCATGTACTAAAACCAGGAACACTGGAACACTCCGGAACACCGGAACACCCCGGAACAGCCGAAAAATCCCGAAACACCGAATTTGACGGTGTTGTTTTGTTTTCCCATTACAGACCACGGTAAAAAATTAATGTCAATGTATTTTGTTTACCCATGTAACACGAAAGAGCTTAGTAAAAAAAAAGTGAAAAAAGACAGAAAGAAAGAATGAAGAAATAAAAAATAAAAGGAAGAAATAAGTTAATAAATTACCCATCACAGACCGCGTGATATTCTCAGGAAAAAAATATATTCATATTCACGCGACTAATTGAAAGTTTCTCAAGACTATGATCACATAAGGGGAGCTGGAATGGTGGAATGGCACTCGTCTCCCACCAATGTGACCCAGGTTTGCTCCCCTGACCCGCCGTCATATCAAGGTAGAGTTTGTTTGTTTTTCTCCGGGTTCTCCGCTTTTCCTCCCTCCACAAAAACCAACACTTCTAAATTCTAATTCGATCTCATACACGTACACTTTATAACTAGCTCTAGGCTCTTTCGTTATGCGTGGGTAAACAAAATACATTGACATTTTAATTTTTTACCGTGGTCTGTAATGGGAAAACAAAACAACACCATCAAATTCGGTTTTTCGGGATTTTTCGGCTGTTCCGGGCTGTTCTGGGCTGTTCCGGGCTGTTCCGGTGTTCCGGTGTTCCTGATTTTAGTACATGCCACTGATAGGTGCATTATTGGAGGTAAACAGCACATTGTTCAACAAAATAGACGAGAGCAAGTTTCAAGTTTGTCTCTCCATGCACCTCTCGTTTTTCGTTATCTCGTAAGAAGCTTCTTGCATTTGCGGAGAGATGAGAAGCATAGTTGGCACACGTCGTTTGTCACGCAGCACGACGCTCGTGCAACAACAACACAACAATAACAACTCACCTTTCCGGGCGGCCAAACGATTAGCACTTTTTGAGATAAATTCAGCAGCATATCTTCGTGTTTTTATAAAAAGGGCCATTCTTGAAGCTGTCAAATTTTTCCACCGGTGAATCGATCCTCCAAGAGTCAATGGAATATCCAGAATATCACATTACTCCTTCACATAAAATAGGAAACAAAATTTTGGCATTACCCTGAAAATACGTTCAAAAACATCGCATTTCTGTAAAGATTTGACTCCAGTCTTACCAAAGTCTATGGCTCACTGACCGACTACTGATCGACCGCCATTTCGAATGAGCTGATAAATTATCTGGACAGCAGTAGCCCCCTATTTGTTGCTGCGCGGCGCAATGTAAACTGAATGTGTAATGGCGGATGAATGTTGCTGACAGATTTGCACGAATTTTGCGAAACATGGCTTGGAGATCTCATGGGACAAGCAACAGTGATCTCATCCAGCAGTTAAAAAGTATGGTACATTAAAATTTCTTGTTTAAGGTGTAGATTATAACCTTTTGTCTCGTTATTATTTTAGTTCATGGCGTGTTGAAAAGCGAACGAGTGGAAGAGGCCTTACGGAAAGTTGACCGAAAGCATTACTGTAGATCTCGTGCCTTTGAGGATTCTCCACAGCCAATAGGTTTGTCACAGGTTAAGTCATGATCAACACTCGCTCTCATTTTAGGTTTGCAGGCCGTTTGCAAGTCGCATATGTTTCCGCAGTGGCTTATCGTACAGAATGCCTGCCACTTATTTGCATGTGAATAGTGTCTCGTTCTTCAGACGATGCCACTACAAGAAGACTATAGTGGCGGGTTATTCAGCAGTTACTCCGAGGGAAATTTCGGAAATTTCACAAAGTCCCCCCACCCCCGCTTGCGTGGGAAATTGACATGAAATAATGTCTTGTGTAAACAAATTCTCCCTATTACTACCATAAAAATAGGAGGCAAGCAGTGAGGATGATACACGGCCAGCGGGGACAGCTCCTCAGTGGCTGGGAGCTGATTCGAAAAATGGTTAAAACGCAACTACCTCGGCTTAATTCATAAGAGTCATTCCATCAGGCTGTTATCCTGTGAAAGTACTTTTCAGTTTTGGAAACGCATTTTACTAAATTTATTATTTTTTCTGCCCCCTGCACGGTCCCTGATATGTATATTAATATCAGGTTAAAAGAGCTTGCCAAAAAACCATTTTGACACTATCAAAAAGTTACTGTTCTGTAGAAAATACTGTGGTGATACTAAGGGTTGGTTTGAAATTATTGTTAGTCCTAGCTGGTTCAACTCAAGAATAACTAAAGCATGACTTAGTCTCATACATCATTAAAAGCAAATAACCATCAGGTAACTGCAAGGGGTAGCAGTCCTATTATTTTCCCCCGTCTAGATTAGCGTCATGGCTATTTGCAGGGCATCCAATACTGTATTAATGATTCTTTGCCAATAAATTCTTGCTGTTGTTGTTCCCAAGTGCAATCCCTTTAGTTCAGCATGGTAGTACCTGTAGTGTGGCATTTGAAACAGGGGTGCAGATTTGAAGTAGCATAGCTTGGGTTTTTTTCTTTCTTTTTTGGTGGAAACAGGTTTCCAGGCAACAATCAGTGCACCACATATGGTAAGTGTTGTCGCCAAAATCTTACAAACCTTAGAATCAACTCAAGTCAAGCTTATTTTTTTCTCATAAAAATATAAATGACTGCTTTCTCCACTGTATTCTCTCCGTGATTTCTTTCAGGAAATGTCTAATCAATAATTTATTATTTAAAAGGAGTTATATCAAATACATCCATAATGAGGTTTCAGGCTGAAAAAAGAAAACAGTTTGAAAAAAAAAACCTGTTTTAGAAAAACTTGTATCAGATAATGAATATTTTGACAAGAACCTTTTTCTCTAAACAACATGGTTTTAGTCAAATAATTTCTGGGGTAAACAGCATTAACTTTCTTTTCTTACTCAAGAGGTATGGATGATCACAAAACTGACAAGAGCTTTGTTGCCCTCTCCATTGTAAAATGTAATTGAATGTAACTAAATGTAACCACTTATAATAAAAGTTTTAATCTGTTGGTTTGTTTATTGCCTGAGTATTCTAGAAGTGTCAAGTTTTGCTGAATACGATGATTTTGTTTCTGTTTGTTTGTTTGTTTGTTGTTTGTAAATACTGTTTGCAATTAAATTTAATTTTAAAAAAATAAAAAAAGAACTTTCTGTTTACCTCTACCCTGGCTGTAATTAAAAAACATGCTTCTCATCTCATAATTCTCCTAGCATGTGTATGCTCTACAGCAGCTTGAGGATCATCTCAAAGAAGGAGCCTGTGCACTTGATGTTGGTTCTGGCAGTGGCTACCTTACAGCAGCTATGGCTTACATGGTAATACTTTCTAACTTAAAAACTGTAGAGTTACACTGTACTTTTTCCCAAACATTTTACATTTCACTTAAGGGGCAAAGCCTGTCTGACAAAACGTCTAGAAATCAGTGCTCCAAATTCATTTTGTTTTACATCAATTGCCACATTTGGCAATCTCCTGTGATTATTGATGTTGCCAAGTACAACATTCAGGTTACCATTATTAATTTTATCAAAAATATCAGTTTTTTCTCCTCTGTGGCAAACTTTGTAATTATACATGAAGGTACAGGTATACAAATCACTGGTGCCCATGCATCCAAAAATACAAGTAAAAAATGGGAATAACTAACAGAATTGATAAGGGATTTTATGTGGGTACACAGTCGTTTTCATTTTGTCTGAATAAAACAATTAAAATGGAAACTTCTGAGCAACTTGCTACTTCACTAGCAACATACCCACCAAACTGGCAGTAGCGTTTCTTTGTATTCTGTGTTGGTTCAGTGGTTTTTTGCGACTAATTTTCTCTGGCTCTGTCAACACTGTTTTGGTAGGTTGGTGAGACAGGGAGGGTTTATGGAATTGATCACATAGATCAGCTTGTCAAAGACTCCATGGCAAATATGAAAAGAGGAAACCCTGAACTCTTAGAAAAAGACAGAGTAAAACTTATCTGTAAGTATGGTTTACAATTTCTTGTTACTACTGTATATTCATTTGTTTGTATTGTTTTTTCTTAATTTTTCAGGGCTCACCTTGAAGTTCAGCAAACATGAGTCATGTCAATAAAATTTCTCATTCTTTATCTAGAAGGGAATTTTCTTACAGTATACACAGCTGTTTTATTGGTGGTTGCGCAGCAGTGCTCACTGGTTTGTCTCTAGTATAGGCCTGAATCTTTTTCAGGCTTTTGTTCTTGCAACTGCTTAAGTAGCATTTCTGACTGTGATGATCTCCCACATCTTTAGTCCTTCGCCTGCAGTTTAAACACCTGTTTGAAACACATCGTGGCTTTTGTTTGCCTTCTTTTTTTTTTTTTACCAAATCTTGACCTTTTATAGACTTAAAAAATGAGTATCATTAATTTTGTTTTGTCAGAAGAGGCATGGTTCTTTTCCTGATTTGTGTCACAAACAGATGTCCCTCACATCAAGTCTTTGTAAACATGTCTGCAAAGTAGATTGTGGTGTCAAATCAGGAATAGACCCACGCCCGTTTTGACTTGGTTGTGAAACAAATGCTCCTTAGTTTTTGGTAAGTTTTCAAGCCTATGAAAAGTCAGGATTTGGTAAAAACAGAGTAAAAAGCTACAATGCACAATGCAATTCAAACAGGTACAAAGATTTATTTCAGCCAAAAAAAGTTTAGGGATTAGGTGCACTTTACAATGTTATACTTACATTATTCACATTCACTTGTAAACATTTTGTTCATTATTATTTTGTAACTTGAAGGTGGTGATGGAAGGAAAGGCTATGAACCTGGGCAGCCATTTGATGCTATCCACGTTGGTGCTGCAGCTTCAGAAATGCCACCAGCTGTAAGTAAGACTTAATAGCTGCATTTCACGTCAAAAAGGGTTGCAGAGAATCAGAAACTAACAGCAAACACACTTCACACATGGTCAATTGGTGCAGTATGAGAAGGTAGACATAAGGAGTGCCTAAGATATTATACTCAATACACACATAGCTCTCAATTTATTTTCATTCTTAAAATGGATTTGAAAGGTTGTTCTGTCTATTATGATGTTCAAGATGGAGCTAATTTTTTGTTCTTTGGATGAAATCTTTAAGTGTGACCATTCAATAACACTGTGTTGTATTCAAAAATTCCACCAACACCACACACTCAGGCAGGCATCTTTACACAATAATAATATTAACAAACCAACAGTAAATCAATAGAGTTATCCAGCAGAAAGGCCAGTTTATCATAACATAAACAGTGGTCATTCAAACAGTACTGCACAGTCCTTTCCTGTGGTGCTATTTATTATGCTGTACAAGGTGGTTCTAAATTCTGAGTCTGAATACAAAATCCTAAAATGTGGTCACTGAGGTGAAAATAATCCTTTAGATCAAAGCTTCAGAGTAGAATGCAACATTTTGTTGAGGTGTTATGATCAAGCTGGCTATATAAGATTTGGTGGATTCTTGAGATCTGAGACAAAAATGGCCAATGAAATGAAAGATTTCAAGCTGTTAGTAC
Organism: Galaxea fascicularis; assembly: GCA_948470475.1. Lineage (NCBI taxonomy): Eukaryota > Metazoa > Cnidaria > Anthozoa > Scleractinia > Euphylliidae > Galaxea > Galaxea fascicularis. The sequence continues at coordinate 23,936,030 of OX419337.1, forward strand.
AATATCTCCTTTTTATGGGTACTTTTTGTTTTTGTCCTAGTGGATGTATAAGGCGCTTTGACCTATTTTCTTATCTTGTGTTTAAGCTTTTGGAGCAGTTGAAACCTGGTGGTCGACTCATTTGTCCAGTGGGTCCAGAAGGTAGAAACCAAGTCCTGGAGCAACATGATAAGCTAGAGGATGGACAGATAGTGAAGAAAAACCTGATGGGCGTGATTTATGTCCCGCTATGTGACAAGAAGCACCAGTGGCCAGGTTGTAAGTTGCCTTTCCAACAGTCAATCCTGTATCCATCCTCTCAATCTGTTCCCAGTTGTTGAAAGAGAAGATGGCTTTATCCAGTGGATGCAGGACTATCCAGGGGATAAAATTCAGTCAAATAACACATATTTGTCTGCTGGATAGAGCTATCTGTTCTTTGATTACCATCCCATCCAGGTAAAGGCCCTAGCAAACGGCTTCAACATTTGCTTCAACATCCATTCGATTTTGTTGAATGATGTTGAACGGTGGGATGAGCAAACGGTTTCAACATTTCATTCAACAAAACTTAGCGAGTGGTGACCATGGTTATGTCTTCTTCATTGTGCAAAAGAAATGTCTGAAATGTTGAACGCATGTTGAAGCAAAGTTTAAACGCTTTTAAACTCTTTCAACATCGATTCAACACGTTTCAACAAGTTGGAAAGGGGGTAGCAAACGCTTTCAACATTGCCATTCAACAAAATCGAAAGGATGTTGAAGCAAATGTTGAAGCCGTTTGCTAGGGCCTTAACAAAGGGAATCATACCCCTAATCACTTATTGCTGGGTGTCCTGTGACAGACTAGCATCTCATCCTGGATTAGAATCCCAAAAAAGCAAATAAATGGTAATGTGTTCCTCACTTTATGCTAGTGATGATGCTATGGAATAAAATCTCATCCATTGGGAATTACCCTCTTACATTTACTTGGAGTCACTAAATTCTGTTTTGTGTGTGATGAATTTGTACTCTCAGAAGGAGTAGTGTTAACACCTAGTGTGGGGAGTAATACTCCAACTAGTCATTTCATGATAGGAACCCTGTGGTGGTCAAACATCCCCTCTTGGGGGTAGAAGTAGTAGTTGTAGTCACTACACACTGGGTTTCTGGTGATAGCCTAGCACCCAACCTTGGTTGGACGACTTGTAAGTTAGAATGCTCCTTTTCACTCAATGTTCATCTTTTTTCATTTCATTGTTTTTCTCTTTTCTCCAGAGTTTTGACAAGAGGGGTGAAGATGTTGCACATTGATTTTGGCTTTGGTCTTTGATGTCATGTACAAATGGAGCAAGAAAATAACAAATCCAACCCTTCAATACAAGCTTTGATTTTTGTTACAAGTACTTCAAGTTATTTGTTGGCACATTTCACTCCAGAGGCCAAATGAAAAGGACAAGGAATAACATATTGAATTCAAAGACAGTAGAAATAGTCTACCTTAAAAGGTAGCAAAGTTTAAGTTGTAAAAAGGAAAACCAGGCAATTCATTCCTTAGGAATTACAACGGACAGTTTTTTTCCAGAAGTTGGTTCTTTTGGGTATTTCATTAGCTTGGTCTGCCTGTGGTGGCTGCTGTGTAAAAGATTGCCAGCTTATTATTCCACTTGAACTGTAGATATGGCTTAATTGTTGGCTTCTGTTGGATTTAAAAGCTAGACTGAAGAAATCCTGAATTTTTTTTTTTAATTCTTAGGAGAGAACAAGTAGGCGCTAATTGCCTAAGCCTCACAATGACCCAAATCATTAACTAATGTGTCTCACAAAGTGCAATAGCACTTTGCCAGTACAAGCCTTCTAGAATTTTTCTTATCAGAGTTTGTTGCAAGCAATACCCTCACCTTCACAGTAATCTTTATTAATTGTATCGTAGGTCCACGTCACCCCTTTTACTGTCACTTGTCTGAAGCCACTATCAAATAGTTATTATTATGATCATTATTATTGTCATGAACACCATTAGTGTTAGTATTATTCGTATTTATTTTACTTTGCTTTAATTATAGCAGCAGATGTTTCTGAAACTTGGTTACTTCCACTTAAACATCGAGGCTCAAAACAGGCTTGTACCATGCAAAGAAAATCATGACATTTGTCTCTTATGTAGTGCAAGTAAAGTTCCTCAAACCCGCATCTTCGTCTAATCATCAGCGGTTCAAATGTCGTGTCCACAATTGTTAAGCAGCGATCAAAGTTTGGCTCACTCCATACTTGGTGGTCAAAGACTACAACATTGTCATTACAGTTCCTTAAAGTCTTGTTGCCATCGCAATCTTCGATGGATATGCGGCTCTTGCACTCGTAGCATTGAAAAATTGCTTCGCCTGGAAGAAACAACCAATTTACTTTTCTGTTGTAGTACTGACGGAACCACCTTACAGTGGAATGCTTAGTTTTCCCACTTTATCCCACAAATCCAACAAACTGCTTAGGGCTAAGCGATTGACAGAGAAAACGGAAAAAAGAAGATGGACTGTTGCAAAAAAAAACAAACATTGGCACAAGGTTTTTGTGTTGTCGGTAGCGAAGTGAACGGAGTCAGCTTAGCCAGTTCTCAAGTGATCGTGAGAGGGTAACACAAAAGCGAAATGAAGTAAGGGAATAGATAAGTCAAGTTATGACTTGCATATAGGACTGAGTGTAGGCCCTAAACCAGAGCTAGCCGGGAAATTTGGATTTAATGAGTCCCACTGAGAAATTAAAACCAATATGGGAAGAACTGGTATCAGGAGACCCTTTCAAAACGTCTAGTAAGAAAGTAAGATGCAGACCATATCATATACTGAAATGATATATGTCCTTATTTATGAGTAGTTTCTTCCAGGCCTCTAACATCAATTACATTTTAAGACAATGATTATGTAGTCCCTACAATAGACTTACCACTCACTTTTGGTGAACATTCACACGAATATATGGGGACAATAATATGGAGTGTAATTGATGTTAGAGGCCTGGAAGAAACTACTTATATGATAAGGACAGATATTCCAGGATATGATATGGTCTGTATCATATGTCGGGCACTAAAGACATTTAATTTCCAATAAAGAAGATAGTCTGCATATAGCCTGCACGTTCTTGGCACTGACTAAAATAAGGACAGACACGAATTTGAGTTGATTTAGAGTGGTTTTACATTAGTCTCCCCGCTTAGTAGTGCATCTGCGCTCGACTGTTAAGGGTTGAGCTTAAAGACTCACCTCCAATAGATGCAGATAATGATCCACTCACCAGAAGAATTAAAAGAGAGAGAATGTGCATTTCAGAACGATTTGCTTTCTGAAGCTGCACCAGCAAAAACCACTGAAAGATAAGGAAAGACCTTTCGATTGACCAGGAGCAAACGTGGCGAACGTGTTACAGTTCCTTCCTTCCTCTTTGGCGTCTTTTTTCCTTCCCTTATCTATCCTTTCCGATTGAGCTTTTTCCGTAAGTTTCAACTTAAAACAGCTATAGGCGTCTTTTTAATGTTCAGAGGTTTTATGGTCGCTCAGTAACATATCAGTACTTCAAAATATGAAGGGAATTGGACTTAAAATCGCAAGGTCATGCGATGACTTGAAAAGTGTAAAAAGTTTGTCAATGGTCTACAAGGACTATATTCAAAACAATAGTAAATAAACATGCTAAAATCTTTGATATGTATTTAGCTTGACCAAATTAAATTAAAATCTTTTATCACCTTTAGCCAAATGAGTAAGAAGATTTCAAAGTAAGGAAAACATCGAAAATCAAGGCAGTAAATTGTTTGGCAACACAATTACGTAAGCGACCGTAAACTTTCCTTTCTTTCTCTTGTCCCTGACGTCACCGATACTTCCTTAGTTTTTGCAAACTGAGTTCGCGCATATTTCATAAATTGAACAAGTAAAACAGATACAAAAGAGTCAACTGAGTAACGAGAACCGCAATGACGTTTTTTTCGCCGTTGCCTGGTTGTCGTTGCTAAAACTTGCGAATCTTATACACTTCACATTTTAATCGTATCTATAACAAAATTCTCGATTCTCATTGGTTCTGCGCGCGCCTATTTGTCGCGTACTTGGCGCGCGATCACGTGGGTGTCCAATTACAGGTATCCAATTTCAACTTTTTGTAATTAGATACCTGTAATTGGACACCTACGCCATTCACGTGTCAATTACGTGCTCTTTAATGGCTTCCTACATGTTTTCCTACTGTTTGTAAGACTGTTGGAACACACCACTGACTTTTTCACTCAAAGGAGGTTCTCAAAATCTTCTTAATCTCGAAATTTGTTATTGACACGATTAATTAGTAATTGGACCTCGTGTCGTACAATTCAGGGAGTAATCGTGCTTGTAATTTCAAATCGGACTCGCGCTGCGCGCTCGTCCAATTTTGAAATTACGCGCCCGATTACTCCCTAAATTGTACTCCACTCGGTCCAATTACTAAGTATGGAATGGTCTACAAAGACACTTAAGTATTCCCACCAAGTTTCAATTTATATATTCTTGAGATGATTTCATGCACTTGAATTGTGTAATATTATTCTAACAGTCTAATTCCTTGAGAACCGATCTCGACATTGAAGGCACTAAGCAATATTGCGCTGATATTACGTGTTTGACCCTAATTGCAGTTCACCATTCTACCTCAGAAGTATCTGTTGAGGTTGCAACATTTCTAAGTCAGGGACGTGAGCAGTTGTGGCAAACCTTAACATTATGTTTCTTTTTAAAACATGTAAATAATGCAATGTAGCATCCATACGAATGTTTTGGGTTGGTGGAAGTGCACACGAACATTTTTAAAAAAGTCTTAATCAGCCTTGTCGTATATCAAGACCCAGCCATTACTCAGGAAAACTGACTAACGAAAGAATACACCTGTCTAAGGAGAGTTTTGCAAAGTAATAAAATTTCTTGAACTTTCGGCCTCCTTGCGATGTTATCAACTGTGGTCCCCTATAGACTCCCTATACCACTTTGGAAAATGCATTCACGTAAAAATATTGAGACTGTTCACGCGTCACGGATAATTCCCAAAATTCGTTCACGTTCACGATAAAGCAAATATCGGCAATCACGAATCACGAATGAACAAATAAACCTAAATCACGTTTCACGAGAAAAAAATATTCCCAATCACGTTTCACGAAAAAAGTATAGGGGACCCTGTAGTCATCGGCTGCCCTTTAGCCCTCGTTATGGTCGAGAGATGATAGCACTAAAAGTGAGAATAAGAGAGCCAACAGGAACTGGCAACTCAGTAAATTAGCAGAGAACCAATAAACTCAGCCCACACGACGCCGAGTACGGGAATCGAACCCGAGACACATTGGTGGAAGGCGAACGCACTCACCCCACTACACCAACTCTCCATTAAAATGTAACATTTCAGAGCGTGCAAATATCTACCTTGAATGAGGAACACTAAATTAACGCACTATGACCAGTTCATAAAAAACAAACTTTTCACGGAAATTGCCACAATTTTACAATAAACACAGTATAAACTAAAGGTTAACGTTACAAACGAAGCTGTTAAATCTCATACAACTAGAGCTTTACGTTTTATATCAGTGGTGAAATGTGATGGACCATGGAAGACTTTAATATCCAGCCAACAGCATTTAACACCTACAAGGGAATAAAGAATTAAGTCAAAGGTAAGACTAGGAACTGAGAGCTAGGAGGCTCAACGCCTTATTACGCTATAAAGCATTGTCACAGTCTTATAAATAATTATACCGCCACAACTGGAAATTTAACAGACATTTATACACGACGCACATGATTGTGTAAATCATACAACCATTTATACAGGACACACATGATTGTGGCGACACAGTTGTAAACCATGCAACCATTTATCAGGACACACATGATTGTGACAACACAATTATAAACCATACAACCATTTATACAGGACACACATGATTGTGGCGACACAATTATAAACCATACAACCATTTATACAGGACACACATGATTGTGGCGACACAATTGTAAACGAAACAGACATTTATACAGGACACACATGATTGTGGCGATACAATTGTAAACAAAACAGACATTTATACACGACACAAATGATTGTGGCGACACAATTGTAAACCATTCAACCATTTATACAGGACACACATGATTGTGACGACACAATTGTAAACCATACAACCATTTATACAGGACACACATGGTTGTGGCGACACAATTGTAAACGAAACAGACATTTATACAGGACACACATGATACTGACGAAACAATTGTAAACCATACAACCATTTATACAGGACACACATGATTGTGGCGACACAATTGTAAACCATACAACCATTCATACATTTATACAATTGTAAACAAAACAGACATTTATACAGGACACACATGATACTGACGAAACAATTGTAAACCATACAACCATTTATACATTTATACAATTGTAAACAAAACAGACATTTATACAGGACACACATGATACTGACGAAACAATTGTAAACCATACAACCATTTATACAGGACACACATGATTGTGGAGACACAATTGTAAACCATACAACCATTAATACATTTATACAACTGTAAACAAAACAGACATTTATACAGGACACACATGATACTGACGAAACAATTGTAAACCATACAACCATTTATACAGGACACACATGATTGTGGAGACACAATTGTAAACCATACAACCATTTCTACATTTATACAATTGTAAACAAAACAGACATTTATACAGGACACGCATGATTGTGGCGACACAATTGTAAACAAAACAGACATTTATACACGACACAAATGATTGTGGCGACACAATTGTAAACCATACAACCATTTATACAGGACACACATGATTGTGGAGGCACAATTGTAAACCATACAACCATTTATACATTTATACAATTGTAAACAAAACAAACATTTATACAGGACACGCATGATTGTGGCGACACAATTGTAAACAAAACAGACATTTATACACGACACAAATGATTGTGGCGACACAATTGTAAACCATACAACCATTTATACAGGACACACATGATTGTGGAGACACAATTGTAAACCATACAACCATTTATACATTTATACAAGACACGCATGATTGTGACGACACAATTGTAAACCATACAACCATTTATACAGGACACACATGGTTGTGGCGACACAATTGTAAACGAAACAGACATTTATACAGGACACACATGATACTGACGAAACAATTGTAAACCATACAACCATTTATACATTTATACAATTGTAAACAAAACAGACATTTATACAGGACACACATGATACTGACGAAACAATTGTAAACCATACAACCATTTATACAGGACACACATGATTGTGGAGACACAATTGTAAACCATACAACCATTAATACATTTATACAACTGTAAACAAAACAGACATTTATACAGGACACACATGATACTGACGAAACAATTGTAAACCATACAACCATTTATACAGGACACACATGATTGTGGAGACACAATTGTAAACCATACAACCATTTCTACATTTATACAATTGTAAACAAAACAGACATTTATACAGGACACGCATGATTGTGGCGACACAATTGTAAACAAAACAGACATTTATACACGACACAAATGATTGTGGCGACACAATTGTAAACCATACAACCATTTATACAGGACACACATGATTGTGGAGGCACAATTGTAAACCATACAACCATTTATACATTTATACAATTGTAAACAAAACAAACATTTATACAGGACACGCATGATTGTGGCGACACAATTGTAAACAAAACAGACATTTATACACGACACAAATGATTGTGGCGACACAATTGTAAACCATACAACCATTTATACAGGACACACATGATTGTGGAGACACAATTGTAAACCATACAACCATTTATACATTTATACAAGACACGCATGATTGTGACGACACAATTGTAAACCATACAACCATTTATACAGGACACACATGGTTGTGGCGACACAATTGTAAACGAAACAGACATTTATACAGGACACACATGATACTGACGAAACAATTGTAAACCATACAACCATTTATACAGGACACACATAATTGTGGAGACACAATTGTAAACCATACAACCATTTATACATTTATACAATTGTAAACAAAACAGACATTTATACAGGACACACATGATACTGACGAAACAACTGTAAACCATACAACCAGTTATACAGGACACACATGATTGTGACGACACAATTGTAAAACAAACAGACATTTTTGACACACATGATTGTGACGCCACAATTGTACCAAACAAAAATTTATACAGGACACACATGATACTGACGAAACAATTGTAAGCCAAACAGATATTTTAACAGGACACACATGATTGAGACAACACAATTATTATTGTAAACCAAACAAAAATTTATACAGGACACGCATGACTATGACGACACAATATTGTAACCCAAACAGGCATTTACAACGGACACACATGATTGTAACGACACAATTCTAAACGAAACAAACATTAATACAGGACACACACAATTAAGTGTGACGACACAATTGCTAACCAACGACACACATGATTGTGACAACCCAATTCAAAACCAAACAAATGTTTATACAGGACAAACATAATTGTGGCGGCACAATTATCAACCAGACAGACATTTACACAGGACACGCATGATTGTGACGTCACAATTGTAAACCAAACAAATATTTACAGAACACACACATGATTGTGACGTCACAATTCTATACCAAACAAACATTTATACAGGACACACATGATTGTGACGACACAATTGTAAATCAAACACACATTTATACAGGGCACACATGATAGTGACGACACAACTGTAACCCAAGTAAACATTTATACAGGACACACATGATTGTGACGACACAATTATTGTAAACCAAGCAAACATTTATACAGGACACACATGATTGTGACGACACAATTGTAAAACAAACAGACATTTACATGGGATACACATGATTGTGACGACACAACTGTAAACCAAACAGATATTTATACAGGACACAGATGATTGTGACGACACAATTATAAAAAAAAAGAGACATTTATGCAGGACACACATGATTGTGACGACACAACTGTAAACCAAACAGACATTTATACAAGGCACGCATGACTGTCTCGAAACAACTGTAAACGAGACAGACAGACAGACAGACATACAGGACTGAGACAAACATGATAATTACAGCACTATTGTAAACCAAATAATCATTTACTGACTGATCACAATTGTTCATCGCAGCAATTAACACAATTTTATGGCCAATAAATGCAAAAGAAGTAAGTATTAAATTGACAGGACACATATATTTATATTTAACAGCACAACCACAAACCAAGCACTGGAGAGTTATACAGAAGACGTGTTTACGAGAACGTTCTTAAAAGACAGACATTTAAACTGACTACACAAAGTTGTGTGAACAAACATGTGTTTAGTAAAAAGTAAGAGAATATGTCACAAATTTATTTTAAGCGAAGCAAAAAGAAAGAAGAACAATGTAAAACGTCATGTCAACATTTGGAGCCTGTGAGGTGACATTTGCTTTTCCAGAATTACGTGAACGTAGAATACGTATCTGCTTGTTGTCAGTTTCCCAGTCTGCTGAGCTGTCTTGTCTGTTGAACTGTGTGTTAATTTCGCACAGCTGCCTGTTGAAGTATCTGTGAATATGTCGTTTACTGTCGTGTCTAGTTCGTCTAAGGACTGAGTCAGTCAGTCAAACCCTAAGTCGTTGCTTTCCGCTTGAATGAACGTGTGCAGTCGGATTCCCGTTTGATGGTCACATCACCCGTCTGTTGGTCGATGTCACTGTTCATTACGTCGCTCAATTATAAAAGTTTGGTACCTAAAGGAAAGAGAAAGACATTATCGATATCCCTCTTGAATCAGTCTCACTTATTATATCAACACGTACGCATGTAAGTCTACACCAGTGAAGGTGTCATGAGAAAGGTGATGATGATGATGATGATGATAAATAACCAGTTAAATAACCAGGAGACCAAAATCCAATAATAGAGCTTTCGTCCACCTGTCTCTTGAATATCTTCCGTTTAATAATAACAAGTATTTAAACTTGTTATTGGATACATGAGAGGAAAGGAAAATGTAGTTTATTTTCTTTTAGTGGGTACTCTTGACTTTCACGGTATTTTAAAGGGCCTCGCTTCATCTTGTCAGCTTCTCTATTTCCAGACTCACCTCGATTTAATATCAGTGATAGTAGCAAGTTTCTCATCACATAATGCCTTCAGCCCTTTCCATAGTTGTTATCCTTGTTCCCTCACATGTGTATGTCCTGAACCTTGATTTCACTTGAGACGTGGATGTAATTCGTCTACTCCTTTCTAGATCCTCATTGAAATATCTGCATGTTCGCTCTCCACGGAGAGAAGCAAGCCATTCCTTCCCCTCTTTATCTATACACAACTCATGAGTAATCAGCACATTTGGTGTTAGGTTGGTATCCTCTTTTTTTAGTTACCCAAAGTTATCCCGTTGTTGCATCCTAAATAACGAACAAAAAATATCCGGTATAATGACAATAGCTTCTGTAAATAACATGGTCGACATTCCCGTTTCAGCAGCGACATAAACATTGCAATACTCAGTATGACAATTGTGCATAAAATAGGGGGCTTTCCTCAAGATTTCAGCTATCTTTGTACTCCAGAGTAAATCACTAATACCATGTCAACGGTATAAACTCGAGTTTTGAATGTAAACGTTTTTGAAACTCTTTTCTGGATATAAAATTGCGTGCACTTAAAGAGTGAACTAGTTCACTGCGAAAACTCACTACTAGTTTCAGCGTTTTGTTCAAGAAACATGTCAAAAACTCGTTGCGTTGAAGTATTCGTGTGGTAACAAAAACACAGGTGGCGTTGTCCTCTAAGCGACTGATCAGCAACCCATAAGGAAAGAAAAATAAAGGAAATGAACGTAAACGTTGCAACTCACTTAAACAAAGCTCTATAATCATTGCACTTACCTGAAAAGAATCTATTGCGTCCTTCTGAATATTTTAGTTTCTAGGGCTACATAAGCTGGAATGCAAAAGCCAATTCATAGAGGTTTGTGCGATGAATAATTTTTCGTATCTCTTTAAATTTTCCGACAACCTCCCTCGAAAAAAGCCACTCCTAGCGAACAGTGAGTTAACCAATGACTGCACCAGAGCGTTCCGTGTGAAAATGAGGCCGGTTTCGTGATCTCCAAGAAAGTGCTTGAGATGAACCTGTTGCTGAAATCAACGAACCATAAATAAATATGATGGTGGAGAACAGTCACCTTAGCAACTATTACAGGACTATAATCTTATGGACTTCGCACCCGTTAAAACCACCCGTTCGCAGACAAACAACGAAAACTTTAACGGTTGGAACAGGGTAGAGGATAACCCTGTGATTTACTTAAACTGATACAGAAAGGAATTTACAGGAACCAGTTGAGGAGGTTCACTAGCAAGAAAGTTGTAAGTAGGTCATTATGTTACGAATGCTTTTTCCCAGCAGCTAAAGTAAAACTGTCTTTCACCAGGCTTTGATCGACTCGATACATTTCACAATCGAAATGGGGACTAGTTTTCAAGAATTGGCCTTTTTGTCCAGTCTTCACGGTGACAAGATACTATCCTTAAAGCAGGCTAGGCTTAAGACGATCTAAACAAAAATGACCTTGCTACCAAATTCGAATGTCATATCCAGAATTAACAATAAAAAGCCCGTTATGTTCCTTCTGGTGCAACTTTTCACTTGAACTTTTACGACTGTCGTTTGAGATTACAGAGATTGTTCCTTCAGATTGACGCTATTTACAAAATGTTCGCCCTCGTTTCTGGGGAACTGCGTTTACAACGTCTGAACGGTTTTCAGCTACGAGAACTGAGTTTTCAAGTTCGTTCCTCATAGATTAGTCGCAGGTTTTCAAAAGTAGCCCTTTCAAATCTTTCCCTGAATTTTGAGAAACGCATGACAAGGCCGAGTTGCTCGAAGCCCAATTGGGACTTACGGTAGTTAATTCGGCCTCGCGTTAATCGTGCTTCTAACAACTCGGAGCTGGCTTTTCGAAAGCTGATTAATTATGATCGGCCATGTCCAGCTTTTTATCTGTCTTATCGAAAGCCCGAAAGTAAACAATAAAGCGCATTAATTTCCATTAATCACACTATTCTAAGTTTAACTCCATTTTGTCAGTTCGAATTCCAAGCCACTAAGCTCACTCAGTGGTCAAAAGACCAGGGTCCACTCACAAGTTCCTACCCTGTGTGGTGATTACCTAGCGCCATCAGGATAATATTAAAGAAGCCTCAAGTGATAACTACACATTTCCAGTGATCGGTGGTATAGATGTCAGTATGTGGGCATTTGCGCACCGACCTCTCCCCTAACCCAACAAGTTATAATAGGTTAATAAGTTAGTGTTAATTTTGGTTTAGGGGAGGGGTAGGTGCGCAGTTGCCCAGGAACTGACATTGATCCAAACATCTGAAACCTCAATGACGGAACGAGACTGTTTTCATTTTTAAACCGATAGAAAGCAATCAAAGTTAACGAATAAAACATTTACTTAAGTATCTGGGTGGCCTGTTTCTCCTGTCTGCGCCACAGTAGAGTTAACTTCGGAGTTGCTCATACAAAGTCACCACGATGAAAGTGCAAATTAAGTGCATGCGTAAGTCGGTGGAATGTTTGAAACATTTTGGCATTATCTAACATCGTCATTTGATTTTCCTTGTGTCCTCTGTTTGTTAGCTAAAGCCGGCACGAACAGAGAGAAACGCGGAAGCTTTGACGTTTGAAAGTAAAGGTGACATGGTTTTGTTTTGAAACTGACCAACAATACTGATCAAGGACCAAATTATATCACAATCATAAGACTCGATTTGAAGTTAGACTCAAGCTATACGTACGGCAATTACAACATTTATCATGTTTACCGTTTGCGTGCCTGTAACTACGAAGTTTTTGTAATTACTACTGAACCATGTCAGGGGCGAACTATTCCGAAAAAGTGGCGGAAAAAGAGGCGCGTTTTTTGAATAGTTGTCAGGTGATCAATTTGCCACCCGCGCTTTTCCCGCGCTCGCGTTATGTCATATTACGTCAATGCAAAATATCAGGTGGCGCCATTGACTTTGACACAAAACATCCATGGGAGCCAATGAATGGCCAGGTTGTTGTCGCCATGGCAATCCCGATTAGTCCTTGAAAATGACATCAATCAGCTGGCATGGCATTACTCACTGATCAGGAACGACGCGTTTTGTAAACCACCTCCCGCCAAAACGTACCCCTGGCCAGCCAAGGACGGAAGAAGCCAAACAAAACTTAATCATTCATGTTAGTTTCTTTGGAGTCCAGAAAACAACGACTCGCAATGTGAAGGAAGCAAGCTCATAACGAGGCGCCTGTAGTGTAGTTTAGATGGAAGAAGCGAGTGATACCCCCTTTTATCAGGATGAGGGGATTGCGTCTCACATTATATCGCCGTACCTCTTTGATAAGTCCACCCTCCACTTGAATTTACAAACCTTGGCTGAGGACCCGAAAATTGGAGATTTGAAAAAACATGCAACACCATCAGACCTTCGATCACCGGATTTGGGTTTACTCAAGTTGGGTTCACCAGAATTGGAAAAAATGATAATGTCTCTGCAGGGAAATGTGACCGCCGGTCCAAACTCCAGCTCACTCTTTAACACGAACGTTCACGCACCAGTTCACACGGAACAAGATCACGAACCATATTCACGTGGATTCACTGATGCGTTACAAGACCTTCACGATCGACAGATCACTAGAGAGTCTTCTTCGCTTATTGATCTAGCAGACAGCGCTGCAGAATCCACCGATCCTTTTTTGGGGCAGAGTACCTCAGGAAATGCCTCTGCGTTTTTGTCTACAATACCTACATCCGCCTTACGGACTACGGCTGACACCGTGGTGTTTTCATCGAACTCGTCACGTGTAGATGCGAGCGATTTTTTTCCAGGCAATGGCAGCTCGTATTCCTCAATGAAGGGAGGGGCAATTTATCCTTACGCTAGCGCAGGAGCGCCCGGTTACACGACGTTGTATTCTTATCCGCCTGAGAATGCTCCATATTCGTCTTATCACGACTTTAACATGGAAAACGCGGCTGCTCTTCGCGCCTTTGCATCTTACAATAGCGCGCTCGCGCAAGAAAAAGAGGAATTGACTGGTTACAAATTGGAAAATCAAACTCAGATGGTATCTGATCATGGGGGATTACAACCTATTGATCTGGAAGTTCAAGAAATTGTAAAACGAGAAAGGAAAAAGCAAAGGAACCGAATCGCTTCATCTAAGTGTCGTAAAAGAAAACTGGAACGTGAAGCAAGGCTAGAGACACGAGTGAAAGAGCTAAAGGAAAGAAATATTGAGTTGAATGCGGTAGCTAACGCGCTTAAACAACAAGTGTGCGATTTGAAACAGAGGGTCATGGATCATGTAAACGAAGGTTGCCAAATTATGCTGGCCCATCAGTCTCAGATGTAGTCAGCAGGTACTTATATTAATTTCAAGGTAGGTGTTTCAAGTGACGCTTGTTGTCATGTAAGCCAGGCAACCGTAAAATCGCTCAAACGATCTCAATTAAAATCGGGTATTATTATTGACGTTTGGGATAAGAAAGAAACAACTCTTTGAACATCCCCCACTGTTTTCGGCTAAAGTAATTTCCGGAGTATCATTATTCCGTCAATGAATGTGTTTTTATGAAAATGGTGGATTTACATAAACACTAGATCTGATTATTTTATTGGAAAATGACCTCATTGGGAAAGTATACCAATAAATTCACCGCAAATAACCCACCGCACGAGGTAAGTAACAGTAGAATTTTCGGAAAAAATTAACCTTTTTACTCCTTAGGTTCGCCCAGTTAAAACCTAAGAAATATTATCTGAACGCGGTATTCAAAAGAAAAAAGTAAACGTAATCATTAAACGTGAAAGTACCACTAATGCTTTCATTTAAATAGCCATCTTTCTCAGATTTTATCCACATACTCGGAGGTCATAACCATTATGAACAGCATAGTAAACAACGCTAGAGGAGCATATAGCTGAAAGAGCTACTCTCAAGGATTTTAACCAAACCAATCACGCTAAGGCTTCACCAGCGAAGGATTTAATCTCAGGAGTATATAGTTTTTAGATAATATTATCCATGAGGTAAATGCAATTTTAGTGTAGTTGCGATAAGTGACGGTGGACTTTTATTAACGCTTTTGCGCATGCGCAAAACAGTACATTACTCGCTTAGCCGCCACGTTCTTTCTTGTGCCAGAGCCATGGTAAATTTGTCAGCTGTTCGTCCGTTCGTGCGTACAATAACAATGGGCTCCTGGACCAAGAAAGGCTAAGATGTACAAGGCTTGAAGGAAGGAATGTAGCTCCTAACGCTTAGAACACTGAAATCACTCGTTGCCAATGTGTCTCTTTTTCACTGATCGTTAAAAATTTCTGGTGCCGAGTATGTTATTTCTATGCATTTTCTTGTCCAAAGGAAACTTATTTTTAAATAGATTATGCTTTTGTCTTTCGTCTAAACGAAGCAATCTACGACAAAATATTTCTCAAATATATTTTTTCAGGAGACAACTAGTTATTTACTCGGCTCTATCATGCAAGGCAAATAAACGCGTTTCAGTCAATAGAGAGGTTAAGCATGAACGGTTTATGCCAAACGGCAAATGTCGGAGTGAAATTAGGGTTTTGCCAAAAATGTAAGAATCCTGCTTGATATTAAGTAGCTAATTTCTGTCCTGTTAGCTCCATATATCGAGCAACTTCTCAAAGGAACGAGACAACTTAAAATGAGAGAATTTTCACGCTTTTATGATGAGCAGGAGCCTGCCGGGTCCCGTTTGCCATTGGCTGTAAACGTCATGCTTAATCTCTCTAATGTTACAAGGCGAACAAGCAAATTGGACCACAAGTTTCGCGAGACTGTGGGAAAACCAAATATAGAGTGCATAGTGGACACGGCCACAGAGCGGAAAACAAACAGTTTGACTGTGATAAGAAATTTGTTTAACCTCCTTGCGAGCCTATAATGGTTCAGTTCTCTCCTTCAAGCCTTGTTTAATGAATCGCTAATAGTTATTATCTAGTTATTAATGTTTTCGCCAGAGCACAATTTATGCACATAATTTATTTTTGTTACGATTGTACATAAATTTCAAACGTTTATTTTTGCGATGTTTTAACTGCTGACAGATAAGCCGTTTGATAAGCTTACTTGTAAAGGCATTGTTTTTCATGACACCGCTGTATTTATAAAAGTTCTTATTCATACACTAGAGCAAAAGTTAATAGCTATAGGGTATAACCATTCAACAAACCTTAGAGGTACTGTAAAGATCAAAAATTACATATATAATGATGTAAATTATGGTAAAGGAACCGCTTATATTCAGAACGTTAATACCGCTAAATTTGGATTTCTTATATCTTAAGGAAACTGGCTAAGCAACACGAGAATGAAACACGAAAGTCATCAACAATAACAGTAATCGTAAAAAAAGGGTGTCAAAATGACAAGATGCGCTTGTGAAAAGCTTTTGCATAAACCAATACGTGATCTAATTGCGAATGCAGTAAATGGAGCTGAGGGCGGAGGTTGATTTGATGCATTACATTCCAAGATATTTTATGCTCTTTTCCTTACACAAATCCAGACCTGACAAAATCTCTTTACACAAAAAGACCTGTTAAAGAACATTTCTAAGCCCAGCACATACCGATAAAGGGTCAAATCCCTCTCAGGTCTTGATGCTTTAATGTTAACTGTAAGTAACTCGATTTCATTTTGACTTTCCTCAAAATCATGCTTATAATTTTTATATTTTATTCATCCGGTAATTTCTTGGAGGAAAAAACGCAGACGGATCCCTTAAACTCGGAAAACATGAATACAGCGAGAGCTTTATATTACTTCGGTAAAGAAACAAGTTGGACTGATTTTCGTTGAAAGATTTAGTGGGTTGATGCAATGTTAAATGAACGGTGTTTAATATCGAAGGCCATTAACAGACCAGGCATAATCATTGACTAAGCTGTTAAGCACAAAATGTTTACAAAGTAGTAGCTGTTAAAGAAAATGTAAATATTTCAGTAATGTAAATAAAATTTGAGGCTTCTGAGACTCCAATGTAATTATTTCTTTTGAAAATGGTTGACTCCCAATGGGATACTCTACAAAGGGGTGTGTCTCCAGGACTCTGAAACCCTTACCCTAAGCCAGACCAAATTCCGGTGCATTTTGTAACCTTATACTAGAGTAAACACCAAACATCTCTACCCTAACCCAGACACACTGTTTCCAAGAAACTCGATAAATTTTCCGTGTTGTGTTTTTCGAGCGTTTATTTCCTTGGAAGAATAGCTAAATTCGTCAAAATGGTCGTATGCTAGACCAAACACTCTGATTTTTATACCCTATCTCAGTCTAAACTGCCGAGTAACCCCCCCTACCCCCTCCCTCCGGGATTAACTCTTGTTCTGTGCATGGATTATTGGAATCATTGGGGAAGCTGGACTGCTTATTTTAGGAACTTCTTTTTATTTGCAAGGGCAAACCGATATTGATCACTCAAACGGACTCAATTCGCGTGAAAGTGTTCGTGAATCTCAAACGTCCGATCACTTGAAAATGAAGTCAAGATCACTTTGTTATCCGGTGCATACCTGAAAACACCAAAGTTTGCACAATCTGATACTGGAGAATATAACATTACACTTCCCTGGAGTGAGAGTGGCGAACGAGAAGACCTCTGGCACCCAGGGTAAACTCTCACTTACACTTTGCCTCAATATTTTTTTTTTATTATTTAATGTGCAGGCGATGAATGCCACTGGTAAATCGACAATAGACAAAATTTGAAGTCAAAGTTTTTCGCAAAGATTGCTTCCAAACTGTGAATATGTCAACAGTTTTATTGTAAAATATTTTTTTAACACTTTTACTCTGCTTCTACTCTTTTCTTCAATAACCTATCGCACCTTTTGGTCTTACAATTTGAAAATTTAGTCCAAAAACAAAATGGAACTGTAGTGTAGGTAAGGGCATGAAATGGCTAAAAAGGGCTCACGTACCAGGTTTTAATTTCAACCGGCAATTTTTCTTGGATAGACGTAAAAATTGGGAGGAGCGGGAGAGGGCATGAGAGAGTGGACCGATCGACACTTGATCTGTGATCTTTCAATTAACGCCGCCATACCGACGGAGGCAATCAGAAACTGCTTTTGTGAAGGACAACGTTTATGAAAATCGTCCAGTGGCGTGCAAGGGTTTATTTGTGGGTCCGCAGTAATTGGCTCCAGCTGTTGCGGTGTCCCTGCCCAATTCAAGTTGTTACTGATGTATTGTTATCTTGTATTCTCAGTATCTGTATATTTTCAGTTTATTTTTTCGTTATTTCTTTAGGGAAAAGCTAATAAAATAAAATAAAATAAAATATTCTCTTTCTCCTCTCCTCTCTCCGTCTCTCCCCAAGTTTTACTCTCCACTCAGTTTTCGCGCAGTCAAGGAATGAAAAAACTTGCAAAATATTACGTGCTACGGAGGCTAGTGGAAACTCAAGATTGTTTCTAGTTTTTTCTTCGATTGGCTCATAAAAAACTATCTTCACTTTCACGACGTCACTTTACAAAAGGATAGCAAACACTTCTGTTAGAAACTCATCTTTGCCCGCAGATGAGAAAATTTTCCCCTTGTTGAAAAAAGATCATACTCTGTAACTGGATTCTTTATTCCAATTCGGACGAGCCATTTTCTTTGATTTTCTGAATTCAGAGGAAGCCTTTTGGAGTCCTGTAGATAAAGACAAGAATGTCAATTCATGAATCTTTTACATAGACCTTTAAAAATGAAGGTCTGAAAAAAAAAAAAAAGGAACTTCCCTTCATCAGGTCATCTTATCGACCCCTCCAGTAAGAGGATGGCCTGGGAACAAGGTGCCAGGAAAGGGAAGTGAAGAGGAAAATCGGGCGCGTGCGACGCGAGAGGACCACGCTCTGCGCTATTTCACTCTCCAGAATGAAAGTCAGACTATGGTACCCCCTACAAAGCTATCTGTCATAACTCATATGAGCTTTCGTATAATAATTCACTTGAGCTGTCTGAGCTCCCACCAAGCTTAGGTGCTATTGCAACATTCCTCCCAGTAATAACTGTCCGTTTAATTATTTTGCCGAAAACACATCCGCCTCCTTCCCTCTCCCCCTCCCGCGGCTGCTCGAAATAGGTCTCGTTTAGGTTCTGCAACAAGTTTTATTAAGAAAAAATCTGCAAGATAGTCTGTTCATTCACTACCTACCTCTTTTATCAAAGACAGCCTGAAGGTTAGCTAATTTCACACGTCCAACTCATTTCACAGCATTCCCCAGGTACTCGTTTGACTCTTAATGTTGGATTAATACACTTGTGAGGTACAGGAGGGGGACCTGGGCATTGCCTATTGTGCAGGAAGCCATTTTTGCATTCCATGACGACTGCGCATGACGCATCTGTGAGTTTCTCACCGTGGGATAATTTGAGGCTGTCATAGCTACAACTCTTATCTGAAAGTAATATAACTTACCATAAGTTTAATCATAGTTTTTCATGAGCCGTCAAAATATTAGAAAGATAATTGCCATGAATATTGACTATTCAGTAGGTTGTTAAAAAATACAAAGTGCGTTAAAATCAGTTCAGCTCAGTTTAGTTCAGTTTATTTTTTTTGCCACTTTGAGATATACAAGAGATATACAATAACTAAGAAGAGAGAAAACATAAGGCGAGGATGCCCATATAGAAACCATTAGGGCTTATTCAGGCTACAGGCACCTCAAAAAAATACAACTATGAAATTACAAAGTCTCGAAAAAAAATCGTTGTATGTTAATTGCGGCTTGGCCTCATGTCAACCCCTGGACTAAAAAAGTCGTGCGATCTTTTCCCGGGTCAACTTTTATATGATGCTCGCGCTCAAATACTGCAGTGCGGCTGAAGATGACACGTGTAGTGCCGCGAACGTTCATTGGCTGACGTTTTACCCATGAAATGGTGCTTAATGAAGAAAATAACTGACGAACGTAAGCTTCATAGGCAGACTGAAAACTATCGAGCCTCGAGATCTTTCTCAAAAAAGAAGCAAACGCAAAACAAATTTGTTACATATTTTGCAAAAAGAGAAATGCGAGAGATTTTAAATTCAAAGCAGGAGAGCAGCAGACGAGGCTGAAAAGAGTAAGTCTCGCGTTAAAACCGGGAGAGTTGCCATTTCTGGAGTGGAATTAAAACCTTAACCCCTACGTTACACTCTTTTTTAATACTTAAAAATGTTCAGAGTATTAGTAATTGCCCACTAGAAACGATTCAAGATATAAAATTAACCAGAGTATCCCCAAAAGTATCCGCTCTTGATTAAATATTTAAGCCAAACATATCACTTACCTGAACAAACCCACAACTTTTTACAGCATTTCCCTGGTACATTTATTGTCTTTAGCTTGGGCTGTGCGCAATCCTTTGGTTTTTTCGGTATCTTGGGGCAGTATTCCATGCTTAATTGTCCATTATAACAGCTTACAACACCAGTACAAAGAGGATCGCTCAGTTTGTATCCATGCTTGATCAATCGGTTATTGAAAATGCAGTGTCTTGCTAAAATCAAACTATTAACAGTTAGACAAACGATGGTACATTTTATGCACCAGTACAATGTATTTTCGCGCCTTTTTTTATCTTGCTGTAAAATTGTGGCATAAGGCTGAAGATTGCCTTTTCATCAGGAGTCGGAAGTCTTTTAATTGCTGTGTACGTCAAAGATACAATCAAATAAATTTTCTATTTATAGTTGAGACAGCAACTGACCACCCCCCCCCCCCCCTCCCTCCCACATTTCACCCGTACCAATCCCTCCACCTTCCATATTTTCGACATTTCCAGGGAACAATTCCACCTACTTTCTGTTGGTTTTCTCGGCCGGCATCCCAGTAGACCCAGTTGAAGTATTTCTCCGGGGCATCAGTTAACATGGAAGGGTCGACAACAATACTTAATCAGGGAACATGACCAACACTACAAATGGCAAAGTAGCCTTCTTACCTTTACATTTCCATTTCATCTGACAACACTTTCCCCTCTGATGCTTAACAATCAGGCGTGGTTTGGCGCAGTCATCTGGTTTTGATGGGATACCCCGGCATTTTGTCATAGAAGCGATGCCATCTTTGCACCTCACCACACCCCCACACAGTTCACCGCTCCAGTTTTCATTGTTTCGCAGTGTAAGATTCCCGTATTGACAGTGGAATTCTGTAAGATTCATGCGGCAATTACCAGTAATATCTCTTTTCGGCTAAGCCATTTTAAAAAGTATAGAAAGCGCATGCGTATGCATGGTGCCCATGGCAAGGAGGCAATTAGTACCCTACCTTGAGTCCTTTCTATATCTCCTCTCTTTTGTCCCTTATTTAGGAACCCAATTTGCGAGAAGACGAAATGTGGATGAGGCACTGGTACTGGTTTGCAAAGTTCCTCACTAAAGCATGCTACACCATAGCAACGCCCGTCAATCAATAGCGCGACGTCACAACTCTTTTTGTTGCAGCACCGCTGGAGACATGCCTGCATGCTTGCAGTCTCCCCCATAGTTTCAAAGCGTCCAGCTCGAGTTCCACCTTTTAATGAATGTCCCGCTAAGATGCTGTTAGAACGGCACGTTAACAGTGGAAGAGCTAAAACGTGTCAATTTGAAGAAAAGATAAAGGAGTGGTTTTCAGTGAGTGTCGTAAAATTCAGCGGAAGCCAAAAGTGCTTTATTTGAGGTCTGTTTTCTTGCACAGTTGGCTACAGTCACCCTTCAATGCAGCAGAGTGGCTGAGTTGGGGACGATAATATACTAGGGTAGGACATGGAATCTGAAAAGCCCATATATAGCAAAAGTGAACCAATTTCAGTATTTAGAGAATTTCCCCGTCTCCGATAATCCCGCTAACCATCGAGCAAGCTCTCTCATATTCAGCTCCCACCATGGCGCACCAAAACGAGCATCGATGGGTTAAAGGAAAAGGGCCGCCTTGATCAAATCTTGCCGCAAATAGGCCGTTTCCAAATTCAGCTCAAACTCCCCTTTAGAGCCCATCCTCGAAGTTTCTCACTTTGATGTTAGTTTTCTTTGCATAATACCGGAAGCTCATGGTTGTGAGAAAGAGTGTGCGCCTACCCTCGCTTTGGCAAAGTGGCTCGCCGGCTGATTCAACGCACTACTGAACCGCGCATTTGAAATTCCACCTCGCAAGCATTATGTTAAAATAATCTATAAAAATATAAACTATTAGGGAAGGATTACGTGAAATACATACCTTTACTAACGGTTTTCTGTACAGTTTTTGCATGGTTCGTCAAGACGTGTTTTTGCTTCACATGAGCAGCTGCATACTTATTATGGAGCTTCCCTTTTGTGAAATGTGGTGACAGTTTTGCAGCTTTTCCGAGTTCTTTCTTCATGCTCGTGTTTTGCGCATTTGTATTTTGAACACTGGGTTTATGTTCCACGTTATCTTTTGTATTCCCTTTGCCCTTTGATTTGTCATCTTTGTGATGTTGTACGGATTTTAAGCCATCTTTCAAAACACCCTCTTTGGTTTCACTGCTACCGTCTTTTTCACTTTGATTATCGCTTCCTTTATGGCTTTTATCAGGCGTATTTGCAAGTAACGTTACATTTGCTTTCGCTACTGTCTTTCCAGACGTGTCATTCTTGCCAACTGTCATGTTTGTTGGGTGTGGCTGCAATGAGGGGTGCTCCTCCGCGAACCACACAAAATTCCCCGGGGACTCCGAATCTTCACCTGAACTTTCCTCATCAAAGTTTTTCGCTTGTGAAGATCCTTCTTCTTCCTGTTGCAATTCTTTCGAGCCATTGACTACCATTCTGATCACGTTCTTAGGATGTTTATCTTGTGTGCTTGAGTTTGACATGACATCAGCTTGTTTTTCGACTTTTCCTTTGTCGGTATCTCCGCCTTCGTCCTCTTCGTCATCTATGTCATCTTTGTCAAATGTTGTATCTTCGTCATCGCTTTCTTCATTTTCCAAAACGTGCTGTCTGCGAAAATAGAATGCTGGACTGAAGCCTCTAAATGCCATGTTACTAGAAATGTACTCATATCTTGCACAAAACAACGGCCACTAGTTAGCCCTTTGTCATAGTTCTTTCACATTTTGAAGTTGGTCAGGTAACAAAAGTTTATTAACACTATATGCCAGGAAAAGCACCTTGCGGAGTCAACTGGCCAAATTTGAGAGCACAACGTTTAATATCGCAAAAATATAGTTCCCGAAGTCTGAAAATATTACCTGACGTATGCATAGATAACGAAGCCTTTGCTCGGCGTTTGTATACAAACGTCTGTGATGGATATGGCCTTTGAAATTTGTGCAGTTCGCTAAATGTGTTTTTGCCACTGACCTGGCCTGTATGAAAACATGAGATTACCGTGGGAATAAAGAGGAATAAGTAAATCACTGGCATGATTTAATCTATCCTTAAAGATTGTTACCGTTTACAAACTTACTTCGCAAGGTCACCTTGAACTTTGACCTCGGCATCTCCAGAAAGGCTTCCGCTTCCGCTACTACTATTGCTGACGTCACCGTCACCATTTGCGCTTGCTTCAACTGACAACTGTGGCTTCTGTTGTTGCGCATGCTCGTCAGTATTCTCACTTCTACGATGAATTTCATCCTTTTTATGAACAACCGAAAAACCATAGCCTTGAAAGCTCTGTCCCAGACTGTCCACGCCATTATCACCATCGTCATCATCATCCTCATCATAGAATCCTTCATCACCGATTGCGTCATCAACATCGTCGTCATCGTCATTATCAAGGCCTTTTAACTCCGGGCTCTGATCAAGTGTGGTACGTTGTTTATCCCTCGGATTATCTGCACTCCCTGACATGTCGCCATTTGGTGCGAAATCAGCTGAACAATATAAGTACAGTATTTGGATGTGGTTATATAGTATATACTGCTGGGATATATGAACTGCAAGTATTTCACATGATGTATATTAGAGTTGATCTGTTCACTGCCATCACTTTGCACCCCTCCCCCCCCTCCCCCAATGCAATGTTAATCCGCTCAAACATTTGAGTACGTGTAGTCGTTCCAATGGTTATCAACATTTTCTTGCGAGGTGAGCGGGTTCAAGTATGGAGAATGTAAACAAAGAAATAATCGAAACGTATTGAAGGGGCACCTGTGTGAACCTATTACAGAGGTTTTTTTAGGCGCACGACTTAGCTGAGTGTCTCAACAATTTTGACCAGGATTGTACTTCCAACTTTCGTTTGAAGTCCAACTCTCAAGTACTTTAGAGAACAAGGACGTTGCGACTTTCAACTTGAAGATCATTGGAGTTTTAAACTCGCATACGACTGCTTAGGCCTTCAGCTGAGTGTCGAAAGTGGTTCACATTTACTTTGGTTTTGTATTTAGATCCATGATTGGTTAACTATGTCAACGTTCAGTGACGTCTACTGTGACCAGTCAAATTACTTTGGTTCCAAGTTGAAAACCAGCGGGCTGTTGAACTTACCGTTTGCATTAAAAGGAGCAAAAACAGATAGAACCTAAAGAAGAAAACGTGAGAGTAATGAAAGACAGTCGGAAAGAAAACTAACAAGTTCGTCATTTATCAAGCCTGAGCTAAATTAAAGGCACTAAACATTATTTCTTACGTTAGAACAATAAACAACAGAGTTGTAGTGAATAAAAGTACCTGTGAAAACGATATGAACACACGTAAATTTCACAAACTAATAATTGGGAGAAGAAAAGCATTTCGCTCATTTATTGTGTGTTTAATATTTTTCAGTTAACAAATAGAATAAACGTTTAACTAATGAAAAGAGAGAAACATGCATGTGAGTCACTGACTTTGACATGTTTGACTGACTAATGGTCAAACACAATTAAAGATCGTTATTTTTGGCATCCTTAAAAGAAGTCTCGGTCACTTCCCAAAAATCGAGTCTTCCTTGAGATTAAGTTGTATTTTAACGATGAGTTGACCAAAACATGTTTCTTCACTTGAGGCTCTAGTTAAATTAACACCATCAACTTACCGTGAAGAATAAAATGACCTCGACGCGGAATTCCAAATTTGTCATGTTTTCGGCGGAAAAACGTGGAGTATGATTACTATACTGTACGTCGAATAAATCTCAGTCACGTGCTAAAGATAACAAAACCGTGATCCATCCGAGACAAAAAAGTCCTTGATTTTCCTTATCAGTTTTTTTTTTTTCAAAACAGTACATATCAAGTTGGTATCAAACTCGAAAAGACCGGGTATCTTCGTTGGCGCAAGCGTACCTGGTGTTTACCGGTTGATACTGGTAGATAACAGGTGTCATTATAATATTTACCTAAAGAAGTTAGCTACAAACTAGAAGCGCATCAAACGAATGTTGTTTAATTCAAGAAATACAGTTAACAACACAAATTCGAGATAACTAGTCTCAAATTTAGTGCTTTGAGACTTTTCGGGCTCGCAACCTCGTTCCCAGGACCTTTCCCTTCGCTTTGGGGGTGGGGAAAGGTCCTGGGAACGAAGTTGCGGGGTTCGCAGATTTTGCGGAGGCGGAGAGAAGAAAATCGAGCGGAGACTGGGGAAGGGAAAGGTGACAATAGAAATACGCGAGGAACTGGAACCACGCAATGTAGCTTTAACCGGGTGTAAATGAAATATGTGCACCTGAAATTAAGAGTAAGGAATACTAAGATAATATATTTCGCTTCAATTCAGCAGGTGAGGAAAGCACGTCCCGAGACAAGTTCAGAGGGTATGAGGGAGCCTGAATATCGATGACAGGTTTTCGGGGGTAGGGGTTGGGAGGAGCCTTTTTCTTTCTCCAGTTACAACCCGCATCCCCCTCCCGCAAGAAAAGCTTGGTACTGAGGGTAGGCTTAAAAGGCAGTGTTGTGCAAGTAACCATCCGAAATACGAACAAAAAAAAATGAAACAAAGCGGGAGGCGAGAGGAAGCTGCCGCGGAAGCCCGTCGAACTAAAAAGTTTTGGGTGAACCGTAAACCATTAGGACATCATTAATCGTTTTTGTTTTCGATTTTTATTTTTCAAAACTAGCCCTGTCGAAAACTGAATCCGACTGTCACGTGCGTTTCACGTGACACCCCCCACGAACTGAACGTTGAACTCTTGTAGCTTTCTGAGAATGTTGTCTTGTGAGATTTGTGAGAAAGTCGAAGTCTTGTTATCGAGTTATCTCTGATTTCAGTCAATACAGTCTAGAAATACCTCTATGAAGTTGTCCTGTTTGTGTATGATTTTACACATTTTGGTGCCGAGACCCGGGAACTCAGAAATCATTCGAAGAGATCGCATGTGCGGATTGTGAAAGGCCGAAGACTCGCGGGAACCATGGTTGGTAAGAAGAAATTGAAGAATCTCATAAAGTTTCGCGAAAGCCATCGAAAATTTGTGCGGAAAACAATCGCTGATGCTCAAGATTTAATCGCTGGAGGGAATCCCATCGAAGTGAAAAGGTTGAGACTTTTTCGTACCGCTCTTCAAGCCAAGTGTTCAGAGCTTCAGGCTCTAGATCGTGACATAGTCGAGCTTTTAGAGGATGAGTCAGAGATTGATACCGATGTTTATGAGAGCTGTAATCTAACAAGTGCTATTCAGGAGTGTATAGTGGATTTAGAGTCTGCATTGGCAGTGCAAGAATCACAAGGAGAGAGTCAGCAATCGTCCCCATCCGTTTCTCCAGAAAGCGCGGGAATTTCCCACGGTTGTTTATCGAAAGTTTACACGCACGCAAAGCTACCTAAGCTTGAGCTGAGGAAATTTCACGGAAACCCCATCGAGTGGTATCCCTTTTGGGAATCTTTCGAGTCAGCAGTTCACAAGAATCCGAACCTGTCCGGAGTCGATAAATTCAACTATCTAAAGTCTCTCGTAACAGGCACCGCGCAAAGTGTCGTCGCTGGCCTTGCCCTGACGAGTGCTAACTACGAAAAGGCCGTCGAATTACTCAAACGAAGATTTGGAAACCGACAGATTGTGATCTCCAGCCATATGGAGGCGCTCACGAAAATTCCCAAGGTGACATCGATGAGTGAAGTTAAGCGACTCCGAAGCTTGTACGATACAGTGGAATCGCATGTTCGTGGATTAGAAAGTATGGAAATTTCGTCTGATATGTATGGTTGTTTCTTAACGCCGATTATTATGCAGAAACTACCGGAGGAATTCAGAATTGCTATTTCACGAAATTTGGAATCGGAAACGTGGGAATTGAAGGATATACTGCGTGAATTCCACAAGGAACTGCAACTGAGAGAACAATGTCTGGTAAACTCTAAGGATCTGAGGTCCTCAAGTTCGTGTCAAAGAGGTGAGTCACCTTTTTCTACATCAGCTTTATATTCTGACAGTGCTAGGAACATGCAGTTATCTCGTGTGTGGTGTTCGTTTTGCAATCAAGATCATCAAAGCTCTAAATGTAATGTTGTCACAAGTGCTGAGTCTAGAAGGCAAGTTCTTAGGAGGAAGGGCAGATGTTATCTTTGTCTCAAACCCGGGCATCTGTCACGCAACTGTAAAAGCACTGTGAAATGTTTCAATTGTCAAGGAGCCCATCATTTAGCTATTTGTGATCGTCATGAACAAACTCTGGGAGGGCAAGAACAAACTCACAATGTTGCAAATGTCTCTACCAGTATGTATGTGGATCAGTCAAGAGGGTCAGTCTTGTTACAGACTGCAACTGCTGAAGTGGTGCGTCCAGACAAGGAAAGTCGTCCACTAAATCTCCGTCTCGTGTTTGATTCATGCAGTCAACGATCTTATGTAACTCAGAGTGTCAAAGACAAACTTGATCTACCAGTTCTTGGTAAAGATTCACTTCTCATCAAAGCCTTTGGTGAATCAGATGCCAGGTTACGAACATGTGAAATTGTTCAAGTGGGTATCAAAACCATATGTGATGCAACTGTGTATATTCAAGCTTATGTAGTACCAGTGATATGTGGCCCCCTGTCTCAACAATCCACTAGGCTTACTCAGTGTAGCTATGAACACCTCCATGATCTTCCTCTGGCTGACAGGGCTGGTGGGGGAGATGTAACAGTCAGTATTCTCATTGGGGCCGACTACTACTGGTCATTGGTTGAAGGTACTATCATAAGGGGTGCGCCATGGGAACCTGTTGCCATTGCTACGAAATTAGGATTTGTCCTCTCTGGGCCCACTGTGGTCATGGCTGACAATGGCCAGGCTAACACAGTCAATCTCACTGCGACACATGTTCTGAAAGTCGAATCAAGTGTTATCAATGATGAGCTTGCATCTGAAGTGAGAAAATTCTGGGACTATGAATCTCTCGGAATCCAAGATAACAGTGTGACTCTGTACGACAAGTTTGTGAGTGAAGTTGAATTTGTGAAAGGAAGATATCAAGTGCGGCTACCCTTTAAGGAGGATCATGAACTTCTTCCAGATAATCTTGTGTTGTGCAAATCAAGGCTGATGTCACTCTTGAAGCGTCTGAGTCTCAAACCTGATGTGTCAAGGCACTACAATGATGTCATACAAGAGCAGCTGAAACAAGGCATTGTTGAACCAGTGGAACAAGGGACTAACAATGGTGTGGGTAAGGTGCATTACATTCCTCATCATGAAGTGATTCGTGTTGACAAGGAAACCACAAAGCTGCGTGTGGTTTATGATGCCAGTGCTAGAGCAGGAAAAACCGCACCTAGCCTTAATGACTGTCTTTATGCTGGTCCACCACTGTCTCCCCTTATTTATGACATCTTGGTGAGGTTCCGTGCTCACAAAGTGGCCATCATAGGAGACATTAAGAAAGCCTTTCTGAATGTTTCTGTTGACCCAAGAGATCGTGACTATCTTCGCTTCCTGTGGGTTGATGACATCACCAGCAAACACCCGAATCTCCAAGTGTACCGATTTGCAAGAGTTGCTTTTGGCGTTTCTTCTAGCCCCTTCTTGTTGAATGCAACCATTCGTCATCACCTTACCTCCACTGATGTTCCCAAAGAATTTGCAGAGAGTGTTCTGAAGAGCTTGTATGTTGATGACTTTGTAGGTGGAGACGATTCTGATGATCTAGTTTTCGAGATGTACAACAATCTGAAGTCATCTTTCAAGAGTGGAGGGTTCAATATGCGAAAGTGGATTTCTAACTCTGTGCTAGTGCAAGAAAGAATTGAAGAATCTGAAAGTGAGTCTCTCCAAGTCAATGAAGTTCCAGCTCAATCTGCTGAAGAACCCCAGGTTCGAGAGGAAGATCAGACTTTCTCAAGTTCTCTGTTCGAGACAAGGAACAACCCCAGTGCTGTAAGGTGTAAAGTACTTGGAGTAGGATGGGACAGTCAAGAAGATATGTTATCCCTAGACTTGGCCTCTCCATTGAAAACCAACAGTAGTGATCCTGTTACAAAGAGAGCTATTCTTGGTACGACGAGTAAGCTGTATGACCCCCTTGGTCTACTAAGCCCAGTCACCATTCTGTTTAAGATTGTCTTCCAATCTGTTTGTAAGTCTAAGATGGACTGGGATGACCCAGTTGATTCATTTCTTCATAAACAGTGGCTGAAACTTGTTCAAGATGCAAAGGAGGTCAGAACAGTGCAGTTGAAGAGGCATTATTTTCATGGTTTGTCGTTGGTAGATTTAAAGAGCATCCAACTCCACGGGTTTGCTGATGCATCCGAGAAAGCATATGGAGCAGTTGTCTATTTACGCATCAAAATGACTGATGGAACTGTGTTCACCCAGCTTGTGTCATCGAAAACCCGAGTTGCACCCATCAATGGGGACACTATACCCCGACTGGAATTGCTTGGTGCCCTGATTTTGGCTCGATTGGTTTACACTGTCTTAACCGCATTTGAAGGAACACTGAATATTGATTCGGTATTCTGTTGGTCGGATTCTCAAATTGCTCTGTGGTGGATTTGGGGCGTAAACAGAGAATTTAAACAATTCGTCCAAAATAGAGTGATGGAGATTCGTCGACTGGTGAAACCAGCTCAGTGGGATTACTGCCCATCGGAGTCTAATCCGGCTGATATCTGTTCTCGCGGTTCATTGGCTTCCAAGCTAGTAGTCAATCACTTGTGGTGGAAAGGGCCCGAGTTTCTTCTGAAGAGTAAAGAGGTCTGGCCGAATCTTCCAAGGAATTCTGAGGTTACAAGCAATGAATCAGATCCTCGCCTTGAACTGAAGAAGGAAGCTTTGAGTAGTCTTAAGAAACAGCGTGATGGTACCGTTCTTGCCAGCATTGTCTCTGACAGAGTGGCGTCGAGGAATACAAGGAATCTCGGTCGTATTATTCTTCTGGAAAGGTTCAGTAGTCTACAAAGACTGGTACGAGTTACCGCGTATGTTCTGCGTTTTGTATCTAATCTCAAGCGAAGAAGAATCGAGCAGGAGTTGATTGTTGGAGAAGTAAAGCTAGAAGAGCTTGTTGAAGCTAGAGAACTTTGGATTAAGGAGGCGCAAAGATCTGTTGTCGAAGACAAGAAGTTTGATCAGGTCAGGGTCTCGTTGTCCCTCTTTACAGATGATAAGGGAATTCTCAGGTGTGGAGGCCGTCTCAAGAATGCACCAATCCCATTTAACGCTCGCTTTCCAATATTTCTGCCAAGATTGTCGCGCTTTACAGACTTGGTCATCACTGAGTGTCATCTCAAGGTTCTTCATAACGGCGTGAAAGAGACACTTACAGAGCTAAGGTCCTGTTTCTGGGTGACAAAGGGAAGACAAGCTGTGAAGACTGTGATTAGAAGATGTTCTGTTTGTAAGAAGATAGAAGGTAGAAACTACGCAGTCCCTCCTTCCCCTCCTCTTCCTGATTTCCGGTTAAGCGATGAGTTTGCGTTCACGCGTGTCGGAGTGGATTTTGCCGGTCCCATGTTTGTCAAGGATGTATGTTT
Organism: Galaxea fascicularis; assembly: GCA_948470475.1. Lineage (NCBI taxonomy): Eukaryota > Metazoa > Cnidaria > Anthozoa > Scleractinia > Euphylliidae > Galaxea > Galaxea fascicularis. The sequence continues at coordinate 23,967,084 of OX419337.1, forward strand.
CAAGAAAGCAGAAATGAGCAAAGTGTACATAGCCTTGTTCACGTGCGCTACAAGCCGAGCCGTTCACCTGGAACTTGTGCCAAGTCTAAGTGCAGAGAGTTTTATCAGAGCCCTTACTCGATTTAAGGGAAGAAGAGGAATTCCAACTTTGATTGTCAGTGACAATGGAAAGACGTTTAAGGACTCAAGAGTGCAGGCCTATTGTCAGCGTGATGGCACAAAGTGGAGGTTCAATGTTGAAGCAGCCCCTTGGTGGGGTGGTTTTTTTGAACGGCTGGTGAAATCTGTCAAGTTAAGTTTGAAGAAGTGTCTACGCAATGCTCGATTGAATTATGACGAACTGTCTACTACCCTGGTAGAAGTTGAAGCGGTCTTGAATTCGCGTCCACTGACTTACGTCTACGATGAAATTGATGAGCCACTGACGCCTTCTCATTTAGTGGTCGGCCGTAGAATTCTGTCAATTCAATCAGCAAAGAGCTCTTCCAGTGAAGTGGCGCAGACTAAGGAATCACTCACAAAGAGAGCGAGGTTCTTGCAGCGCACCCTAGACCATTTCTGGAACCGATGGCGTGCAGAGTACCTGACACAACTTAGAGAACAACATCGCTGTTCCAAGAGAGTAAACTCACTGCGTAAGGTTCAAGTGGGAGATGTTGTGTGCATACATGAGAACAAGATCCCAAGACAGCTATGGCGCCTTGGAAGGGTTCAGCGATTACTCCCTGGTCGAGATGGGGAAGTTCGAAGTGCAGTGGTAAGAGTAAAGTCTGGTAATTCACCTACATCAGAGTGGAGACGTCCAGTGCAGAGGCTCTACCCCTTGGAAGTGAAGCTCGACACCAAACCTGCTAACCCTGCACCACAGAGGGCGAATGTTATCCCTATTACAGTCGTGAGGGATGAGGATGTCCCTGAAGTTGTAGTGAACTCTAACTAAGACGGATTTTGCATGTCAACTGTAATTTTTTTTCTCGATTAGCCCTTTGTATGAGATTTTCTTAGAACTTTGAACTTTGATTGATGATATCAATCAACGGGGGGGAGTGTGTCGAAAACTGAATCCGACTGTCACGTGCGTTTCACGTGACACCCCCCACGAACTGAACGTTGAACTCTTGTAGCTTTCTGAGAATGTTGTCTTGTGAGATTTGTGAGAAAGTCGAAGTCTTGTTATCGAGTTATCTCTGATTTCAGTCAATACAGTCTAGAAATACCTCTATGAAGTTGTCCTGTTTGTGTATGATTTTACACAAGCCCTATCAAAGCCATAACTTCTCCTAGAAGTACTGTCTTGATTTACAAATGGTGACAATAGCAGTAATACCATTTCTCAATTTTGGTTAGTTAAATCACTGTGTAAAGAAAGTTCTTCTCTGAACAGTTTACCTCCAAACCTTCTGAAGGCCCGCAAAAACGCTCCCAACATCGTTGGCCAACAAATCCAACATTTTTTAATGCATTTCAACACCGTGTTGGGTGGGTAATTGACCCGTTTTGGGGTATATGGGGTGCAACAGGGGGTTGAAACCCTGATCCTGTTCAGGACAAAGGCAACCTTGAAGGCTCTACGTGAAGGTCGAAGTGAAAACAATCCCAACATAATTTTTAAGAAGATTACGACATATTTTAATTTTAAAGACATGTTTCGATGTTGCCAACATCATCGTCAGTTACACAATATTTGAAAAACCGACTTTATAACAACTAAGCGAAACATACATAATTAATTAAGATCCCAACATAGTTATTTAATTTCGTCCCTGATAAGGACACACTCAATTGAAAATACATTTTTTGTGTTATTATTCCATGGACTAGATAACGCTTTAGATGAGACAAATTCTTCGTTATCTACTTACGACTGTTAATAAGATAAGGTGCAACATTTTTAAAAGGAATCTAAAGTTTTCTTTGTCTTTAATCCCTTGATACCCTGATTTCATTAAATATGAATAAATTTTTACGTTCTAGTTGTCTCTTTCCAGTGATACCTTGAATCTATCATCTGGTGTCGAGTCAATAAATTACTTATGTATGATCCACACTGCATTTTGACTTTCACTGACACGTTTGAAACTCCGAAGACTCATTATTGATTATTTCTTGAATCTTGTTGCTGGATAAACTAGTATCTTTCGTAAAAAATAAAGTGTGACCATTCAAATGAAAGTTACTGAGCAGGACTTTCCTGTACAAAACCCTGTTTTTATGCCACACAAGGTGGTCCTAAACTCGTAAACAAGACTAAAAGCAAACCAATTTGGAAGTACTACATACCCTATGAAATCTTTCATTCTACTGCTCAGTGTCTGGTGTCTAGTATATTATTAATCTACACTAGATTCTGTACTAGAACTTGAATCACTACTACTTCGTCTCTCATTTAACTCTATAACCACATCTTCTGGATTGATCTTAATTAGTTCAGTTGTATTAAACCCATTCTTGGCCTTGTGATCATGATCATGGACCAGACTAACAAAACCATTCTTTGTATTTCTTGTATGTTCAGCAGTTGACTCATCAGACTTCACTCGTACTGTGTGTTTATGGAAATGTTTCTCAATCCCTGATGTCATAGTCTCTGCATATTTAGCGTAGCTGTACAGTGCCCCTCCAAAGGTATTAAGAAAAACTCCCAAGAGAACCAAAGCTGTGACAGGGATGCCTCCAAATGTGAAGAATCCTATGATAGTTGTTAAAACACCTTTGACAACTCCTACAAGACTAAAAAGCACTTTCAGGTTAGAAACTGCTGAAGTTGGCCCCAGTCAAACAGAGGGGAAAGAAACACCACTGGTAGTATGGTAGGGTTGTATCAGCAACTCAGTTGTGGGGGTCCCCTTCCTGGTTGGCTAAGCTTGCAAACCATTTGGTTCAACTCCCCTGGCCTCAGCTTGATGAGCTCCCAGTCCAGTTGTTCCAGGTCACCCCAGCTTACAACTCACAGCTTTGCTGTTCACAATTGAGTCACAAAAGGATTGCATGGTCATATGTTAACCACTCCTGGATGGTTCACACATTGACAGGTGGAACAATACACCCAGATGGCTGTTGTGGTTGACACTTAAATGGCTCTCAATGACAAAACTTGCAAGAATTCTTTACCCACCCACCTACATTGGTTTTTTGTATTAACAGAGGCATTTCTGGGGATACAGTCAAACGTCCTGAAAATGGACATACTTGGAACTGAGCATTGGTGTTCACTTAAAAAAGGTGAAAGGTAAAGATAAAGAGACTCAGCAGAGAAATCACCAGAAATGCAGTTTGTTGGTGTCTGTTTACAGGAGGTATCCACAAGCAGTGGTTCATTTGCAAATGTAGATAGGTAGTGTTGGACTATTGCCCAGGCTCAACAGCACTGGGCAGTATGTTCCTTACTCCCAAAAACAGCGCAGGGTTTATTATTATTATTATTATTATTATTATTATTATTATTATTACAATATTCATACATAAGAAACAGCCCTAAAGTTGACGTGTAAATGGCATTAAAGGCATAAGTACCTTGTTGTCAAAGCAGAATTCATTGTTGTGCATAAAAATAAAGAATAACTTAAGATGTTGCCCATACCAACGTCAAGCAGGAGAGAAGCCTGTAAACACAAATATTAAATAAGTTAAGTTCACTCTTCTGTTTTGTTTTTTATATTTTAAAACTACTAGTCAAATAGATAGATAGATAGTTTATCACAATGATCACAATGTCTTCTGTTATTTATTCGTTATTCCTGTAATGTAAGTAGTCAATGACAAACTACTGTACTATTGTAGCTCCATCCACTGTGATCAGCTTTTGCTATTTGTGGATGGAGCTGAACTATAATATTGTGTGTAATTGATTATTAAATTAAATTAGAATAAAAATAATTTGGAATTATTTTCACAGAATAATCACCACCAGAAACAAACTAAAAGAAATACAAGACACATGAAACACAAAATGGTATCATCACATACACAACCTTGTTACCAGGTTCTCTCTTCTTGCTCTAAGGAGTGGGAGGAAAAAAGATCCTGGGAACAAGGTTGTTGCCTACACTGAAGAAGGAACAGAGGAAGGATTCGGCTGCATGGGACAATGAGGCCTGGCAATTTTTTTAAAGATTGTAGAGTATGTGACAATATTAACAACAAACCTTAAAAGCTGCATTGTTGTATCCATCAAATCTAAGAGCTGCCAGCAGCTCTTTATTGAGTATAGTATAAAGAAACAGCACTGGAACACAATTAACACTGTTTGTATGCAGTACAGTCAGAGTGGAAAGTCCTTTTTCTACACCTGTCTTTTGAATGTAAGTCAAATAGAACGATTGACAAACAACACTAAGCAAGGCAAAACAGTAGGCCGATACTGAAAATTCCAGATCTCCAAAGCCTGAGAAGAAAAACAATCACAATGTTAATTAACTCCTTTTAAACATTACTACAAGCACAGCCTGGTCAGTGAGAGTTCCAAATGGGTGAAATGCTGGGAGTTCAAATCCCAGGCTGAGTCACAAAACAATATTAAAAGTGGCTGTTGGCATTATGTCCTTATCAAACCAAAGTAACCTTCTATTCCAATTTTTAAAATACTATGTTTCATTGCATCGAAGTAATAGAGTTCTAAAGGCTGGGGATGTGACTTCAGGGATATAATCAATGCATTAATCTACAAAACAATGCAACTCTCCCTTGCTTGGCTTTGCTGATGCACAGTATCCATAGAAACAAAATAGATACTCCTGTAGAGCACAGTTTATGATTATTTCCTCTCCCAACCCATCATAATTAAGTACAGTCGAACCTCAATTATCCGGACTCGTCGGGACCTCAGTAAATAGTCCGGATAATCGAGAGTCCGGATAATTGAAAATATGAATATTAATGAGATAGACATGTAAAAAAAAGGTATACAGCGAAGAAAACATCATTTTAATTGTGAAATGTACACAGCTTGTATGTATATATCAGCTGAACGCATTAGAATATTTCTTTGTCTCGTTGCACTCGCGAATTTTGAAAAGCGCACAGGATAATACACTGTTTCAAAAGTCTTTTGAAAGGATTGTTGGGCTTTTTGCAACTTTGAGTTTTCAAGATCACAACTAATTAATATTCATGAAGAAATTGGGACCAGAGAAAAAAGTCCGGATAATCGAATAGTCCGGATAATCAAGGTCCGGATAATCGAGGTTCGAGTGTAATTTTATTGAATGTAATATGTAACATGTTGTAAGACTTGCCTGCAATAATACAACCAACTACAACAAGAATTATAGCAATAACCACCAGAAGGGAAGGTTTTTTCTTCAACATACAACAGGCGAACAGCAAACTTGTCAAAGGAAGAAGTCTCCTCAAAACATTGTACCTGACAGAAATAAAATTATTTATGTTTTCATTTCCAAAATGTAAACTGTCACTGTTTGATCATTATTAACTTTGACTAAAATGAGCATCCAGGAGAAATGGTCTCATCTAAAATTCTCACAAACCCAATATTTCACAGTTGGTAACTGAAACGGTTCCTGTACACATGTTCTGTGCACTATTTAGATCACTCCAACAAAGAATCATCACAAGGGACAGTAATCATCATCATTCAGCTGCAACACAGGTGGCTGAACTTCTTATCTCCAGTTTTAGGTTGGGTTGATTGGGAGAGAGTTGATCACAGCCATCTCTCTCCCAACAGATGTTGGATGTAATGAAGAAAGCTTGTCTTCTGATGCCCTTGCCTGTGCTTTCCATGAAATGGTGTGTAGAGGGCATACAGTCTGGCTGGTTCATCCTCTTAAATGAGAAGCCAGGAGAACTAGTCTCATATCAAATCAACTGGGTTAACTAATGTCAGTTCATAATACACTCTGTCAGGTACATTAATACTAATAAGCAATACATACATAGGGATGGATAAGTCATCCAGAGCTCTTAAAGCTAACGTGGTGTGAAGTGCAAAACAAATTGAGGGAATAAAAAACATCTTTCCTCTGTTGAAAAAAGAGGAACAAGACCATTAATTAAAAAACCTAAACTACATGTCTTGCAAAATGTGAGACCACACATATGTCTCCTATTAAAATGAAAAATTTCATAATAACACAATTTGGTGTCTTTGATCAAGAATATTCAAAATTTCATGATAGTGAAACTTAATACCATAATTTTGTGGCCATTGTTCATTGCCAAATTTTATCTTTTAAGTTTTATAAAAATTAACCTCATCTGATGCTTTTCTTCGAAAACACTGATATTATCACACATGAGTACATCTGTTGTAAATACTAGATCACTTACAGCTTCAACAATACAAGCTGCATTAAGAGGCAATGTCAGTGTGATGTAATGTATCTCTACAGTGACACAGTTTTCATGGTCTTTTCATAGGCAAAATTACTGAATGCTGATTGGCTGAGACAAAGGGCATTTTTTCTTAATCAAGGGCATTTTTAGTAATCAAGAGGACTGATTACTATGTTTTTTGTAAGTCACTTGAAAATCGGCAATTTCGGCAACTTCTGAAAAAACATGTGATGATTAATCCTTAATTTTACTCGGCCCCATGCGATTACCTATACAAAGCACACTTGACTTTATTAATTCATTAATCTCCAACATCAACATGTAAATTCTCCTTACAGTTCTTGCATATTTAATATGTTAAACATAATGAGAATTTGTATAAATGTTAACTCAACTGATCCCTGGTGGCCATTTCCTGTATTCTCATTCTCTTTATAAGGAGCATAAATGATAAACTTGTTATGTCTTACCTTTCGAATGTGTACTCAAGCATACTGGAGTATCCAAACCGTCTTGCAACCTCAAGAGTTATGGAAAGAACAGTGACTTGTGCCAACATTAGGATATTGGGAAAGTGATACGAGTATGAGGTTAGAACAATCTGCAATCAACATAAAGACGAAAATTCCATAAATCTTTTAATTTAACTCTTGTGCATGTGTACAGAACATTTTCCCAACCTCCGGCACATAGCTTCTACTGCCTATTTAACTGTTGGCTTCCAGAATGAACTCAAGATTTTTCCGGGGATAGGTGGTTAGCTTATTGGCCAACCACCAAGGAAACTTGGACCAAACCACAGAGAAGCTCAGGCTTGATTGCTCATATTGCTTGTTTTGAACATTTTGGGATTTCTTTTCCTTCCTCTTAGAATACAAGGGTTAGAATCTGAATGAGATACAGTAAGGCCAATGACTCAATGTCATTGTCCACTGTGTTGTGATCAGTGTAATTGAGGTGAATGTCGCATACACAACCAGCATGAGCTTAGTCAAAGTCATCTTTTATCTGTGAGACCAATAGCCAAATGACTGTTAGTTTCAATGACAACCTGGGAGTTTTACTCAACCTGATTTCCCCACAGCTCCTTATATTAATTAATGTAACATTAATTTTGTGATTCAAACTCCACTAATTTTGGAAAGGGTTAGTATGAAAGTGATGCTTCCCATCCTCTGTCGCTACACTGGGCACGTTAAACAGTTTTGTTTTCCATTCGAGATAGGAGTTTCAAAAGTTTTGAAAATTATACAGTAAAGTTATCAGCTAAAGAAACAAAATGGACTTCATTTGAGGTCAGAACACACGCTACATTTATTGAGATTTTGAGTTCAAAATATGGTTTGCTGCCGTTAATTAAGTTACTGGGCGTAAAAAAACGATTTGTACGCTACCACGCAACAAGCAAACAACTTCATGCTAATTGTGCAGCGAGTGAGTGAAATAGTACAGTATGCGGGGTCTCGAAACTTCCTATTCGAACCTCCTGGCCTGAGGGAAGTTTTATCTTAAGCTTCAACAAACAGGCAGTTGTCTTTCACTTTAAACTCACCTTATTTACAAAAGACATTGACCCAGAGACAATGCCGTAGAACAACGCTGCCAATATTCCAGGACCAAACGCTTTGGTGAAGCTAAGATCTTCCAAAGCGGCAGAGAAGTCATAGAACAACCTTCGGCGTTTCGCATTTTCCGATACAGCCATTCCTAAATTGATCAAGAAATTAAAACAGCTGGTAGGCAGACTCTCTGGATGGATCAATGGTCTCTAAGGACCTTATTTTGTTTCTAATCAAACCATCAGTGATTAGATCAGTGATTCACGGCCTATTTGCAGTTTGTAAAACGTTCCGGTGCGCATAGAAGACTGGAACGAGGAGTGAGGGAATTACAGCGATCACGTGAACTGTTGGGGAGTAAATGGTTATCGTGGTACTATGAGCAAAAAAACAATTCTTCTTTTTCCTTGGATTTCAAAGCTATGTTAACTAAACACTGAGTGACCCAAGTTTTAAGTTCTGATTTTAAAAAGACACCTGTTTATTTTAACTGGAATTTTGTTATTTATTGGTCCGCCATTGCTAACTTTAAAATTTTGAGAGAGCTGGATCGAGGAAAAAATGACGTAAAAGACTCACTGGTTTAAGAATGCAATGCGTGTGTACGCGGCTGAATTAGAATGCAGCACGGGAGTTTCGGGCTTTCAGATTTTTAAACTCGTGTTTTGCATATTTAATACGTTGCGTTTACACGCTAAAATTTTAAGCTAGTGAGTAAATGACGTCACTTTTCCCTAGATCCAAGCCTCTGAGGTCCAATCGGTCGGTTTTGAACGTGAGTAATGGCGGACCGTGAAATCCAAACCTTACACTCGAAATAAACAGCCTTTGGATAAAAATCAAAGCTCAAAAGTTTGCCAGTCAGGTGTTAATCAAACACACTTTCAAAATCTGAAGAAAAAAAGAAAATGATTTTTTGATCATAGTAGCACTATATATGTATTTTGCAGGGTTGTTCTCTCATCTCTAGGGCTTGGTTGATTTTATAAGAATGGTGCCATGATAGACATCACAGAACTGGGAAGCTGTCAAACAAGAATTATCCATTTTCTAGCGTTTACCGGTGTTGCCCCAGCAACCCTTAAACCCCCAAAAGAATTGCACTGTTAGCGCCAAAATCATCATTATTGTTGGATTATATTATATATTCACAATCTAATAAATAAGCACCGCAAACATAGGTTAAAAGAAGTGCACTTTACTTGATGTTCGGAAATTTCTTAAAAATAAAAAATGTACTCCACCTACCGTAGAACATACGGTAAACTGAATCCATGAAAAAAAAATAATGAAAACCTGCCCGTCTTCCACTTTAACATAATTTTATAAAAAGCCGACAACTGATCATTCGATGAAGACCTCTTGCTCTTATACTTGTTCTCCCGTCGTTTTAACATCTTCAACCTTGTTAAAGTCTTGAATAGTCGTTGAAATTAATTTAATGGGTCTTAATGCAAGTCCGATCGTTTTTACGTTTATAATTGTCATTCATAATAAAATAGAGAAATTACAGTTAGCAGAGACTTACTTCAGGTTTATGCCGCCAGTGAAAATTCCACTTAATTTGTACCCTCTGTGAAAAGCCGTTTGATTTCCATATGTCGAAAGAGTTTCGAGTTCAGATAAGTGAAGCAGAGTCCATACCCATTTGAAGCTGATAGGAAGCTTTTTTATCTGTAGGTGCCTGTGTTTGTGTTACGTAAATAATCACAGTGTCGTGGCTGGCCTTAAATCGGCATAATAAGTCCATGAATGTAACTATCCGATGATTGGTCCATGCTGAATCGTAAGCAAGCAACAACAATTGAAAATGTCCCTCCCTCCCCCCCCCCCCCCCTCACCCTAAAAGGACTTTTTGAAGTGGGCATTCTGGTTAAATGCCTCGTTTTCCGTATATTTCAGCACTTTCCCTCCAAACTCTCGCCTCGATTTTAATTCAAACAAAAAATGACTCCACTAGATTGGAGTCTTAGCTACAGTAAATATTTGTGAACATTTTGATGGTTTTTGGATTGTTTTGAAGGAAGAAACGGTAAGAGGAAATTGAAAATTAAGGAATATTTGAAAATATTGGATTTCAAGGTGTTTGAAAATTAAAATTTTGAGTGAATAATTAGTAGGCATAGGCCTCTAGCGGAATAACTAGATTATGTGTATACCCTTTTCTAATACCTCTCTTTCTTTCATTCTAAATTCATCCCATTTTCCCACAAATTCAAGCAGAATGCCCCATTAAAAGTAAAAACAAACAAACGAACAAAACAAAACAAAACATTGAAATGAAAGGCGAACCAAAAAAATGATATATGGTATAATTCAGAGCGACCAAAAAGACCGTTCATTCGCATTGCGCACCTTATATTGTGTTCAACTGTTTGTCCGGTTTTTCATTTGGTTCCCTTTTTTTCATGCCAAACCGAGTAAAAACGTTTAGAATTTGTTTTTTCCTTCATTTTACAGTTTATCTCCTTACATCTTCCCATTTTTCGTCACTGAAAGAAAAGTATTTGGCTTTAGTTTCCTCTGCGTTTGGACCAAAGTAAAGAACAAAAAATATCCATCCCTCTACTGCTTTTTTTTTTTCGTAAAATCCGTCATCCTGACTGATCTTGTTTATTATTTGGTTAATTCAAGTTGTGTTTACATTATTCCTTAAGGCAGTGGTGTCTAAAATTCTCTTTTGTAATTAAAGTGAGGGGAGAAGATGTGTTACCAATCAGGATTCCCCTAGTGTCGCTCTAGTTCTGTTTTCTTGTTGCTGCTCAGGAGTAGTCTACTAAACATGAACCGCGCAGGGTGAGGGGCCGACGCCAGCCCCCCACCCCCCACTTTTTGTAGAAAAAATAATAAATTTAGTGACTGATACATTTCCAAAACTGGCTGACTTCGAGGGATAACATCCAAGTCTGACGGAATAAGTCTCATGAATTAAACTGAGTTAAATGCGTTTTAAAGAGCGCCAACTTACTTTGAAAATAACATAGGAGGCAGGACAGGAGTAGGCTGGCATGGCTTTTCACTTGGTTGTTTCCAGCTCTTGTTGTATCAGTTTCTTCCTTGACACGGAGTCCAGCTTCTCTTAACAAACGGACACATCACATCTTCTCGTTTTGTCTGTGAGAGGTGTTTGCTTAAAGACACAGTCTTTGTGTTGAAGATTTATCAAGCATTTCTGCCCGGTTTCATACTGACATTTATAATAATTGGTTCCTGGTCTATTTGATTTTTGGAAGCTTTAATGCACTAAAATTTCAAATAACCCTTCCCTTTCTACACTGCATGAGTCGAGAAGGCATTCCTCTGTTTCTGCCAAACTGTTTGATTATAATAACCTACGACAAGAAGCATCTAACTTCACTATCAAAGATATTCCTTTTTGTCCAAAGACCTCTAAACTAGAGTTCACTATGTAAAGGCGAGTGATTCATTCTAGCAAACCCTTTCTTCTCATATTTGGCTACGTGTTCATGAAACAGGAACGGATTTACCAACAAGTGGAATATAAAGGTCGGGACACACTAGGCGACAAGTCGCTGCGACACGTAGCGGCTACAAGTCGCTGCAACAAAACGCCTCGTGTGACATGGTGAATTTTTGTGAAAATCATTGTCGCTGCGGCAGAATTTTGTCGCTGCGATCAGCTGCATGAATTCAAACCAGTTTGAATTCGCGCGACTGATCGCAGAGACAAAACCAGCGAAAGCAGCGTTGTCGCGACTTATTTTGCTGACAGTACACACGGAGCGACTTGTCGCAGAGACCTATCGCAGCGACTTGTCGCCTAGTGTGTCCCGACCTTAAAAGTTGCTGAAGCAGCCATCTATCGGATCAGTGATACAAGAAGCTGAAGCTAGAACGAAAAAAAAAAAACAAACAAAATTTGAAACGACAACGCACAACAGGATTTCTTTCTCTTTTATTTATTTGTTAGCATTTCTTGCTTTCATCTATTTTCCCGCTTTTCAACTCTTATTTTTTAATCCGGAATTATCCTTAGAGGGAGGTGCAAACAATAGAAATAATTTCAACCCCAATCACGACGGCGCGAAAACGTCCCTGGTCATTCTCCATTTCAAATTTTTTCTTGTACGGTGAACAAGTAGTCTTTGAGCAGGGAGTGTCTTAAAACCGGCGCTTTCCTCAAGGAAAATGGATCTTACTCAAGTTCTCGAAGCAACGGTGTCTCCAGGTAAAGCACGTGAGAGATTTTCGTAGGAGAGACATTAGAAGATGTTTGCGGAAAAAAGCACATGGTCTCGTTCTTGTACGATGTATATCTCAACTTTCGGTTTATAACGAGTCTATAATGTGTTATTCGTCCAATGTTTTAGATCAAAATGAGCTGCAGCAAGCTCAGGCTTATCTGGAACAAGCTGCCCAAGAAAATCTGGTGAGTTGAAGGATCCGATAAGCTGAGACTTAGTTTAAACTAAACCGGTTCGCTTCGATTGCACTGGAAATGTTTCGTAATTTTGTACATTGTACAAATCTCACTGGCGGAATTTGCATGTGTACTTTACATAACCTCTCTGAGGGTTTTGTTTTACTCGAGACGTCATTGTTTCTGTTCTCTCCTTAGCCCCAGTTTTTGGTGGCGTTGGTGAACGAATTAGCGGATGGAGGAAAGTCTCAAGTTGCAAGAATGGCGGCTGGGTTACAGCTCAAAAATCAACTCACATCAAAAGATCCTGCTGTCAGATTGCAATATCAGCAAAGATGGCTAGCTTTAGATGAAAACGTCAAAACTCACGTCAAGACAATGGTAAGGAAAAATAGCTTGTTAAGGTTTTGAAACTTGAACATAAACAGCAGTTTAATCTTGGTTTTGTTATTTATTAGGTGGTTCAAACCTTGGGGACGGAAAAAGCCAGGCCTTCCGTTGCTCCACAGGTGAATTTCAGTGCGTTTTTACTTAAATAAACATATGTCTTTTGTGACTTTTGTTGATGTAATCAACACACCTGCAATGTCTTACACATGTTAAGGTTGTCTTGTGCAACCACTCCACTTGCCTTGTTTTAGTTACTTTTGTGCTAAGATGAAAGATCAACAAGTTTGTATTGTTAAGACAATTTGGCATTCAAGTTTTCTGATGTTGCCTTGGGCCTCATTATTGTCTATGTTAAATTGCCTCACAACAGAGTCCCTCCATCTTTAATCCCAGCTATCAGAAATAATTATGTCTCCCTTTGGAAAGTTGGTAGCTTGAGATAATGGATGGCTGGATTTGTTGCAAGTGTACAACAATTTGTAGGCAGTTTAAGTGTAAATAATACTCAGTAGAACAAACAAATGAATAACTTAATTTATCCTTGGAGCAGATACGGCTGGTAATAGGGCCTTAGCTGAATGTGACACAGTTAAACTTCTATTATGTAGCCACCCTGCTCTACTGGTCATGAAAATAGAGAAAGTGATTACTGCCATGAAATATGTAGATTTTGTAAAAATTCTCCCAACTGATACCATACGAAATATGGATAGATCAGCAAGGAGAAAAAGCATGTAGATTTGATGGTGGAAGGTGTTAATGATATTCCTGTTTATTAAGGGTGGTGATAACTCTTCGAGCAATACTTTGTGTAAGCTAAGTCTCCCTATAAATTTGGTATATCCTCTCAATTGTTTGGTGACATTCCCTAAAGGATTTCAGATTTACCTTTTTTTCCTGTTGTTACAAAATTATTTTTCTCTGGCATTTTCACAAAGTCTCTCAAAACAGTCACTCTTACAGTTTCATCCCCTGTTATTTGTGGTGATTGGTTATAAATTTTGTTTTTTGCCAGGTTATAGCTGCTATTGCGTGTGCTGAAATCCCAAACAAACAGTGGTTAGAAGTGGCTGAAATTCTACAGAATATTGTCATTATGCCTGGCAATACAGATGCTTTGAGGGAACAAGCTTTGGAGGCAATTGGTTATATCTGCCAAGATATTGTGAGTGATACCCCTACTATACCTTGCACAGTCAAATGGGTTCTAATTTTAATACTCTTTTAAGATTAAGCCACAAAAAGGGCATGATAATTGGAAACAGTTTTGCCTTTTTAAGGTAAAGTGATGATCTTCACTGCCAGTGAAGTTCATTGTATATCAGGGTTCAAAATAAAATCAGAGCTTTTAGCCTGAATTTATAGGCTTTTTTTCCCAAGACTGATTTTTTCGCCGATCAGTACATGTAATTTTCTATTGCTTCCGTGAAAAATCGCCGGCAAGTGTGACCAAAGTGCTGGTTGCTATTTTGAACCCTGTATATGACAGCAGCATACAGTGCAGTGCAGAAATAAGTGACCCAAAATACGCTTGTGATACGCATCTGCCCAAAATGCGTATACATGAATGCATATTTGACATGTTCACATGTGGCAGATCATTAAGGACTCAAAAAATGATCTGCTTTGTTAATGGTAGGCTGTATCTCAAATTTTCATTTAGCATTGTCTTGTGATGAAATATTGCATGTCTTTTGTTTTACAGAACAATGAAACACAAGCAAAGTTTAGGGAATGAATAACAAAAGCAAACATGCGCATTAAATGTGTGTATCGACACGTGCATTTTTGTGTGTATGCAAAAAATTGTGTGCCTTTTGCGTGTGTGTAGGATGCTTATCTCTGCACTGCACTTTAAGCTTAAAAGCATGTGGATCTTTCAATACTATAGAATCTCAATCAGTTCACAGAAATAACAATGTTATTACTCATTCAAGACCTTTTTGTGTAGTTTGAAAGTTGAATTTAGTTTAGTAAAAAAAGAAGAAAGAAAAATTGAAGCATCATGCAGTATCTTTTACACATACATTGATTCTGGTAGCTTCTTCAGGTCTGATAATCAAGCATTGTTGCCCATTTCTGAATTATGCTCAGAAATTGGTGTGAAGCAAGGGTACTTTTACATCAGCATGACAGTGTTTCAATGAAATCAAGATATTTGTATTTTGATCTCTGTCATTAGTACTGCTACTGGTGTTCTGGGGCAGTGATAAGTTGGTTGCAACTGTTCAATTGTATTTCCATGGTTGTTGCCACAGTTAATGGTAAAGCTTATTAATGCATAGTACATTGGTCTCAGAGTAAGGTTCCTTGGTTGAAACATGTCTTCACTCCATTAGTTTTTTAAGACTTTGTTAGAGGGTGATGAGCATTGTATTGCTAGTGATTGTCTTATGGTTTTGTGAATTTCTTTAGGAACCAGAACATTTAGTTGAACAGTCGCATAAAATTTTGACAGCAATTGTTTCAGGATTGAGAAAAGAAGAACCAAAGTAAGTTGTGCACATAACCCTTATGGCCCCTTACAGTGACAGCCATCTTAATGTAGAAAATAATCATTGTATGGTGTGAAACAACCACTGTTAAGATACACCCCAAATAATCAAAACTCTTTAATTGAGAAACTGTTTAAGAGAGAATTTACCCTGAGTGGTATTTTAACCCCTGTCCCTCCATTGCTAAGGGGTGTGGTCACCACTAAGATAACAGGACATTAATGCAATCAAAGATGTGATTAACCTGATTTGAGATGCCTCCCAGGGAATTTTCCTTCAGTGTGACTGTGCACCTTTAATTTATGGTTCAATGTTGGACCATGCATTCATTGTGCTATTTCAGGAAGGAAGGAAGGCTACTCCAATCATTTCAGAAATGGAATGGGCCATTTTCTGGATTAGTATTTCAAACGAATATATGTCCACTGCATTTCAAGACATTTTGATCCTTTTCAAATAAGCCAAATTTTCAAGCTTTATTTTGAGATTTCCTAGTTTTACTCTGGATGTCCATCTGTTTATTAATTCTATCTGCTTTGCTTTTTACAGTGTTCAGATCAGACTGACAGCAGCAAATGCCCTTCTGAACTCTTTGGAATTTTCAAAGCAAAATTTTGAGAGAGAGGTACGGTGTGTTTGTTAACTGTCCTACTACCTTTTTCCTAACACATTTCCCTTGATATTGTTTAGATATCAATGTTACTGATCATATTTTGTTAGGAGGAGCGTAACTATATCATGCAAATTGTCTGTGAGGCAACCCAGAGTACTGAAAATCAGGTAGGAATAATGTAACAGTAAATATTTATGCCTGTGAAATTTGTGATCAGTTTTCAACCTGAGGGGTTGGTTACTTCAAGGAGCTTTGGCCAAGGAAAGTTTGTAACAATGGTAACCTTGAATTGCTTACTATTTTTGCCAACAGCTTAGAGTAGCAGCTTTGCAGAATATTGTGAAGATTATGTCACTTTATTATGAACATATGGAGATATATATGGGCCAAGCTTTGTTCCCAGTAAGTTTTAAATTTTGTCATTAAATCTAACTTTAGCTACCTCTTTGGCTGCAAAGAGTAATGTATGTTGCTGCTAAATGCTGCAAATGTCAAGAGCTTTGGAAATTCTGAATTGAAGTTTTTACATAAAATAACTAATTTGTATGAGTTGCCATGTTGATAGTTGGTTATCCCTTTGCAGATCACACTAGCAGCAATTAAGTGTGAAGTTGATGAGGTTTCTCTACAAGGAATTGAGTTTTGGTCATCAGTCTGTGATGAGGAAATGGATCTAGCGATTGAAGCTGTGGAGGTGATCACTTAACTGCAGATGTGTTTTGAATGATTTGTTACAAGAGATTGTTTGGTAGTTATTATCGTGTAATTCTTTATAGGCTAAAGAAGCTAACAGGAAGCCAGATCAGAGAAGCAAGTATTATGCCAAAGGAGCTTTGCAATATATAACCCCACTTTTGACAGAGTCGCTGAAAAGACAGGTCAGTATGATGAAGACCTTCACTGTTGTTTGAATAGCTGTCCGCTCTAGAAAACAGATGGGTGAACCTTTTTAGTAGGCACTGATGGCAGATCCAAACCATTGCCTTAGCAGTGGAATTAATCACTTGAATAAACATTTAATTAGCTGAAATTAATCTCTTTTTCAGGGTTGTTATTATGAACACAGTACCTGCCTTTGCTGTCTAGGTATTGAAAAGGGCAAGCCAAAGAAATCTTTGGTGTATCCACCTATTTAGAGTCCTATACCCTACCATTTCTTCAATTAACTACTGCATCAAGCTATATGGAAGATAGGTGCCCAGGATGTCTGGGGGCCTCCACTGAGATCAGCCAGCCCCTAGACAGTGAAACGCTCCCATGGCTGGCAATCCCCGCAACCCAGCCATGAGCCCCCACAAGCAGTCATCCGGGCACCTGTCACACTGTGCTAAACAGTGGGAAAAAGGGGGAAGGGGGAGGGCAAAAGAAAACCGGCCGGATAACTCCACGCTCGGCTACAAAAACTGCTTCAATACGCCACGCTGAAACACGCTACAACGCTGGGGGGCACTGAGCCTGCCCTGCCCACAGCAGACCGCTGACCGCTTGACAAATACCAGCTTCTCTTTGTAGTTAACTTAGTTAAATTGCATTTAACTGCATTTAACTACTGCATCAAGCTATATGGAAGATAGGTGCCCGGGATGTCTGGGGGCCTCCACTGAGATCAGCCAGCCCCTAGACAGTGAAACGCTCCCATGGCTGGCAATCCCCGCAACCCAGCCATGAGCCCCCACACCAAGCCGAAGGGACCTCGGGGCTGATGGAAGAAGGCCCCGAGCCTGAGGGGCTCGTGGCTGGGGGAGCCCGAGCCCCTAAGGAAGAACTGCCAGATCCCGAGGCACTGTCGCTGCAAGTAAAGAACATGAGATCCCCACATACCTGCTAAAGTAATTGGCCCGAGACGTTGAGAATGGACTGCACTGGGGTCCTCACGTAAAGTAGATAGGCATCGCTGGACCAGCGGCCCATGGTCTTGATAAGATGATCCGGGAGACCCTGTTGAGCGGCTGTGGTGGCGGCCCCAATGCGAAAACTGTGACCCGAATAGGTACCCGTAATCCCGACAGCACTCAAGGGTAGATTGGAGAAAGTTGGAGAGCTGAGTTCGCGTCAGTGGTTGACCATTCTCCTGGAGAAAGAGAGGGCCAGGGGCCGGGCCGCGACGGTGCAGGTAAGCCATAACTGAAGCTATGGGACAAATGGAAGTGCGACCACGACCCAGGTAGATGAAGCAGCCTTGACGGAAAGGGTCGGTTTTGGAAGCCTTTATCTGCACCCTCAAACAGGTTGGATTTGAAGTGGAGTCCAGTTGAAGATCCTGAGGTGTTAGATGAATGGCCGGGTCAAAGGGCTCGTTAACTGTGAATTCCCCAGCCCTCAGGAAGCCAAAGAAACCTAGGCAGCATGCCGCCCAAAGCATGGCCTGTGAATAGTCCGAAAGTGATAGCGCATTGTGAATAACTCTCATCAAATCACCTGTGATTGGTTGGCGCGGGCTCTTACGAGAACCTTGATGCCGCTTGATCCCCCGTAGAACTCTCTGCAGTTGGAAGCAGTTAACCAAGGGATCGCTGAAACCCCTATCTATGTGGAGCGAACGGACACCAGAGAGATAAACCTTGATAGACGTGTGATGGAGACGATCAGCTAGGTGAGAGCAGAATCTCATTAAGGCTTGCTCAGAGGCCGGGAGAATGGAGCCGTCCTGGTTTGTACAACCATCCTGAAGACAAAATTCAATGAATTGTTTTTGTGCTGAAGAGTACACTCGCTGAGTTGATGGGGCCAGCCCATTGGAGAGGTAGAAAAGGCATTTTTGTGTCACAGAACCTGAAGCTCCTCCAGAAGATCCGCAGGGATTGGGGTTGCTGCTGAAGCTGCATGAGGTGCTAAAAGATGGAACTCCTGAAAATTGAAACGGGAAAGAGCATCAGCCACAGGGTTCAGTTTTCCCGCTATATGAGTAGCTGTAAATGAAAAAGAGTGCTGGGCCGCCAAGAGAGACAGGCGACGCAGGAGAGCCATTAAGTTAGGGTCTCGAGAAGTTCCCGACCGCAACACCTCAACCACTGCCATATTGTCGGAGCGAAACTCTACCCGTCTGGATGACCACTGAGGACCCCAAAGTGCGGCAGCCAGCACCACAGGGAATAACTCCTTATAAGCTATCGGTAGGGGCATCTGTGCGGAAGACCAGGCCCCGGCAAACCAATCCCGTTTGAAGAGGGCTCCATAGCCAAGGGTGCCTGCCGCATCGGATGAAACTTGAAAATCAGGCAGGGGAGCCCACGGCGGGGACAGGAAGAAGCTACGACCATCCCAGGAGCAGAAGAAGTCCCGCCACCAGGTGAGATCTAGGTGAAAATCCTTGTTTAGCCGAATGGGGTGGTCATCCTTCCTGAAGGCCGAAAGAAGGTTAATCATCCTACGCAGGAATGTGCGACCCTGTGGAACGACTTTGCATGCATGCTACAAGTGTCCAATGAGAGACTCCAGATGTTTTCGCTTGCAATGCCTCTTACACGACCACTCA
>OX419337.1:23991290-24193790 GCA_948470475.1 Galaxea fascicularis
TTTGTAAGTGTGATACTGTGGTCATGTTCATTTTCATTGTAATGCTTAATTGAATTAACCAGGAAACTTGAAGAGCTTTGTTTTGCATTTTATAGGCTCAATTCTTGAAGGACCAGACCCCAATGCTTTAAAGCCATATGCTACTATGGTAAGTCACAGACAAAAGTAAGAACAGAGTGCTTTAATTAAAATACAAGTGGAAACATTGCATTAATTATTGTGCTTAACATTTACCATGAATTCGTTGAACCTCCTTCTTGAAATTAAAGCATGAATCATTCCTTGAATCGTTGCTATCAATGAACAGCTTAATTCGTAACATGATTTTTGTAAAGTGTTGGTGGCATGTTTGACTTCCAGTGGCTGAAATGAAGTTTAAACCTCTGCCTCTGAGAGTCCACCTCTTGGTGCAAACACTGCAGGTGTCAAAGGACTTAAATCTAGTGTGTAAAAGAAATAAAAGTAAAAACTGCCTTAAACATTTTTTCACTTTCCTGGAAAATTGAGTGGATCAACACACAACACTTTGTCTCATTGTCCAGGGCAAGTTGTTTCAAACATGGTTAGCACTAACCTTTAGTTAAGATGCATTAAAACCTATAGGTTGTCATGGTATTTAACCTGGGTTAACGCTTACCATGCTTCGAACAACTTGGCCCAGATAAATATTGCACTGTGGATTCTGCAATATAGCTTAGAGAAGAAAATTCATAAACATTTAAAATTTGTTTTATACATGTAGGCAATGCCAATGCTCATCAAGTTAATGAAGGATCAGAGTGTTGTTGTAAGAGATTCAGTGGCATGGACCCTTGGTCGGATATGTGAGATACTGCCGCAAGTTGCAATTGAAAATTACCTCCAGTCCCTAATTGAAACTTTGTTGGAAGGGCTTGATGCTGAGCCCCGTGTTGCTGCTAATGTCTGCTGGGTAAGATTATTGGAATCACCAGGGCTAGCTAAGGTTTGATGATAAAGCTTCCAAGGTTTTCTGCCAGCCTTAAATTGACAAAAGACAGTATCCTGCTTCCTTAGCTAACAAGGCACATCAGTGCCCTCTTTAGGGAAAAAAAAGTCAGACATTTTGACTCCTGTAAAAATTTCATAATTTGGTATTGACATGTTTACTTTCTGGAGTTATGTGAGGTCCAGAGACCAGAATTCTAAGATGGATGGTTTACAAAGACCAGAACTAACAAAGTCTTGACCTTTAGTACCTGTAATATAGTTTGTTTGTAAACTTCAGATGAGAAAATGTTTAGGTTAATATGAGAAATTTTAAGCATGCGTAAGGAAAATTTAAGAATGTTGCCACTTTACATGACATAAGCCCTTTGCTTATATAACATTAAGTAACGATTCACACAAGAACAATAGCAAACCCTATTGTTCTGCGGCAATGGCAATTTCCCCACATAGGATATCGTTGATTTTAGGAAGAAAGCTGGAACTATTGAATGTTCCCTACATTTCTTTGTAGAACTAGACTAAATGTGCTTGGTTCAATTAAAATTTAGGAAATTTTTGTGCCTAACCAATCATAACTGCTAAACACAATAGCCACTAATTTTGATGATTTGATGAAGTCCCCCCCCCCCCCCCCCCACACAATTTTTTTTAAAAATTCGATGTGGTGCAACGGCAGCACAGGTTATCTGAATCTTCAATTAATACTTACTAAATGTGCCTTTAACCCTAACTTTTAAACATTTTTTGAGTTTTGACCAATGAGATTGCTAGATTTAACAATGAAAAAAGTCAACATTCCATCGTGCATTGCTGTTTAGCGCTATAGTTCTTATGCGAATCATTACTTAATTTTTGTTTCAGGCCTTTAACTCCCTTGGGGAGGCAGCATATGATGCAGCCCCAGTGCCAGACGATGAAGAGGAGCCACAAACATATGCTCTGTCAGTGTATTTTTCACAAATAGTTGAAAAACTTCTTGGTGTAACAGATAGGTATGCACATTGACAGATTCATTATTATTACAGTGAAACCCCCTGTAAGAGGTGAAAACAATAGACTGTAACTCATTGGGTCCTCGGAATTAAGAGAAAAAATTTCTGGGACTGGTAAAGGCTACCGCACACTAGCCGATTTTTTGTCGGCCGACAAAAAATCTTGACTTGTCGGCTAGTGTGCGGTGAATTCAGACAAGTCTGCGACAAGATCGGGGCTTGTAGGGCGATATCTGACAGTGCTAGATCTCAAAACGTCTTGTCGGCTAGTGTGCGGTGGGCCAAGATAATTTGTCGGGGCTCACGTGTACTTAAACCAATGAAGAATTGTCATGAGAGTCACATGAATAAGCGTCTTTTCCAACATGGCGGAGATCGACTCAACCCCAAGACTAAACGCGGTTAGTCGGGACAAAAAATCGGCAAGTGTGCGGCAAGCTGACGTCTTGACAAATTTTAACCCAGTTTAACCCCGACAAAAAATCTTCAGCTCTGCGACAAAAAATCGGCTAGTGTGCGGTAGCCTTAAGGTGGCTCAATAGGGTTATGCAAGATCACGAAGCACGTGCCAGTCATATCAATTGAAAGTTAATATTCTTGTTGTTTTTGCTATTTTTCAAATCAAAGCCACTGAAACATAACAAAAAAGGGCCAAAATTTGCTGTACAACAGTCACCTCTGAAATCAAGGCTTTTAGTCCCAAATTAAAACTACTCAAACATCGCCATTTTTTGACGTCTGTTTGGCTTTGATTTCAATTTTCTTCAGTGTCCTTCAGTAAAATTTTCCGATATTCTCCGACTGGGTAGAGCCTGACAAGAAGAAACTTTTAAAATCGAAAAAAGTAGGGGTTGTCAAGGTAGTTTTTTCGTTTTTAGCATTTTTGTTGTTTTTTGGCTGAGCGAAAAACTTGTCTTACAAATTTTTCTGATAAATTGACAGCAAGGAAAGCTAAAAAGGTATAACATCTCTGCCACATTTTAAGGAATTTCACCGAAGGAAAGTGGAGAAATCTGAGGGGGAAGTTTCTATTTTCTCACCTTAATGGCAATTACGTCATCAGAATAGGAACTCGCCAAGATCGCTATTTGGACATGCGTGAACTTTCGAACCACGTGGTTTTATCGAGAACGAATGTGTAAATTACAGTGTACTTTTGACGTTTTTGTACAAAATGCTTTTGACCTGAAAGGCAGTTGAGGACATACCTTAATTCACTATGTCGCAGAATCCTTGGAAATCTCTTCGAAGTGTTTCAAAATTGCGGAGACTATTCTCGTCGTGTTTGTGACCCTTGGAAGCGATGAGCGACTCGACAATGGCGGTCTCGTCAAAATACACACAAGACCTTTCCGTCCAAATCGTTGGTACAAATTATTTAAATCCTCATATCTTAGGCCACTGCCAGCAATTTTTTCAGCGATGCTTTGTTTTATTGGGCTATCCGCATGACCTGGGTTGTACAGCTTTCCTCGAAAAGACAGGAGTCTCTGATGACGGTTGTCAAGATATTTCAGGTCTTCGGCGGCGTCCTTGACAGAGATTACAGAACTTCTGTTCACCAGCATTTCATCAGACAACGCCAGCCTAGACGAAAGCAAGATTCTTCGAAGAGCGATCACGTCCTCTAGGGCATCATGGGCGTCAAACGTGGTTTGAAATAAATGTTCGTAAACAGAACTCTGGCCAGGCTTTGGAAATTGACCTTCGGCGTTTTGGAGGGAAGAGTGCTTGCTTTTGATGAGTGACTTCAACAGTGTCAGAGTGTCTGCAAACCGGATGGAACTGATGGAACTGAGCTCCGCGATAAAATTTTCGCCACCATTTCGAAGAAGTATTGGAATATCAAATGTGGTGGCGTTGTGTCCAGCCAAGATTGTGCAAACGGGCTTTGTGGACCGTGTTGAAGCTGAATCTCTGCTGGCCCTCAAAAAAGTTAAGAACTGCCTAAGTACTTGCGATAACTCAAAGGCTTCTACTGGTCGATTATCTTTAAAAAGTCGGCGGATTCCATTAACAGTTCTAACTGTAAGTTTGTTGACCTTTGACGCGTGAGAATCTATGTCTCTGGTTGGTAGAACATAGCATGAAAATTGTTTGTCTGACCTATCCACGGCAGCGAGCTGGCATACTTCTGCTGATTTTCCCGTTGAATTTGTCTCGATGTCAAATAAAACAAAGTGATAAAATTTGCTGTCATCAAATTTTTCCTTTTGAACTTTTGGTCTCGAAGTGTATTTCGGAACTGCATTTTCGTACTGTTCTTGTTGTTGTTTCGTGATAGCAGCGTTTATACCATAAAGTTCAGTGATTGAAAGTTCAGAATTGTTCAACTCCGTTGCTGTCGCAGAAGAGTTTAGGTTCAGGCCAATGCCACTTTCATACATGGTACCTTCTTTGGCCTCGTTTTTCGAGGTTTCTGAAATCTTGTGTTTGTTTAATTGTGATCGACGTCGCTTGAATGCAGCTGTTGATTTCCTTTGTTTGTCAATCGAACTTTTCTTGTCCATTTTCGTATTATGGTCTACACAGAAAAAACCTGGCTCTATGTTAAGTGACGCTAGAGTTCGAGGAATGTACCTGTAACCTAAATTTACTTGAGAGACACTGCAGGACACTCGATAATCATTGCTTTCACTTCCCCCGTAAAAGCGAATTTTGGGGTTCTTCGAGCCCACCACACTGTTCAGAGACTCATTACGTTGAGAATTTGCTGCAGGTGCAAGTTTGTTTATAACAATGTCTGTGCTATATTCATCAAAGAGAGATTTCAGGGCTGATTGAAGGCTATCTCCTTGGAGGTCTTTGCCATAGGGAAGATCTCTGTGACAATAATGTGAAGGGTCTGTCTTGTACCGACACCATGTTTCTCTACAACCAGTATGGTCACCAAATGCATGAGGCACAACGCTTTGAATTGCAGATTTCATGTTTGTAGGATCCCCCTTGTTTTGTGCAATACAGTACGTAAAGGACTTGACAAGGTAATTTATGACTTTCTGTGACAACACTGAACTGTTGGGGAACTTACTTCGTTGACTCAAGTTGTATAGGCGTGTTGTGAGGGATCTTTTTATGTGAACTGTATCACTCCATTTTTCCACACCATAGGGTACCTTTTGCTTTAGGTGAGATTCAGTCGTTGAATCATCATCCCCAGTGTAAATTGAAAATTTGACATTTGATTTAGTTACCTTATTGAAAAGTTCTACTGCAGCTAAAGGCTCCATTGACTTTGAAGAGCCTGAATGATTTTTTCTACAGTCGTGGCTGTTTGGTTTTTTTCCTGCCTTTTTAGCTTCATCACAGGAGCGGCACATTTTATTTTTTGTTGTGTAGTCAAGGACCTTTCCAGTTGAAAGGCCCATGACTGCAGCATGTCCTGTCTTGGAGTTGAAACCTCGCCCCCGTTTCTGCCACCCCATGTCATAAGAACAGGCAATGGGTAGCAAATTGTTCTGGTCAGGCTTGTTACCATTTTCAATTGCCTTCTCTTGTTCAAGGTTTAGGACTTGCTGGCAACTATTTTTTGCTACTAGTTCTATTGCCTTTCCAGCTTCCCTTTCCCGATTTTTAAAAGTTGATGAGTTCATTGCAGGTACATTGAGGGCTGAAAGTAAATTGTTTAAACGGGTATTGCCCACTCCTGTGTGTAAACAGCCAAGGGCAGCTCTTGTGTTCACATCAAAGGTCAATGGACCACGTGCACCAGATCTGTGCTCTTTTGATGTTTTAATGGTGTTTTCCACATTGCATTGGCTGCATAGAACAGTAAATGTGCTTGCCAAACCATTGTGTTGTTCTCCAATAACATTGCCAAGAGACAAAGGGCCTAAAAATATTGTAAAATACACTGTAAACTAACAGGGAAAAAGGACTCCATCCATAATATTCATGTTTTTTTGTATGGTAATGGTGTATAGTGCAAAGTTAACTAACCATGTGATTTCTGAAGGGGCAAACAACTTCAAATCCAGACATTTTAGCCAGGTTTTTTGTATTGTGATGAATTTTCTTCATGTTTGCTGTTTGCTTATGCCACTGCACTACATAGTACACTTGAAAAAAAAAAGAATTTCATCTGTTTTAAAAGATAACTCCTTGTGCCACGAACACATCTATGGCATACAGAGTAATTGTGCCCAACTTGTAACAATTCCATTTTACTGTAGTTGTCCATTATCTGAGACTCTTGTGTGCTTTTTAGAAAAATATGGGAGTATGAGGATCAGCTGATTTTCCAATAATTTGCAATGTTTGCTCCTTGGAAGACCACATGGCTAATTTTGGTTGTAATAATGTGGACCTATATGGCAGTTATTGTGAATAAGGCTTGTAGGTGGGATGGCCATGTTATTATCAGTCCAGTTCAAATCTCACCTAACCTTGGTTTGAGGGGAGAGTCAGCATTGTTTCCTTCTGACTATGAATGGTAGGTGACAATGAGCATAATCACAATTTTAATATCTTGTGAACCAAGAAATCATTCATGAAATAGTGGGCAGATACAACCACGTTTTAGGCTGGTGTATGAAGTGGTCCTGGCCGTAAAGCTTTTAATTTTAAAAAACAATATTATGAGCCAGTGCAGGATTAGTTATTTTCTGTAAATTCTTGAAATGGGTACCTCTTCAAGGTAGAAGAAATGATACATTTACTGCACTTTTTTTTTTGAAATAAACAAATCATTTGAAGGCATGGATAAATATATTGTAGGATCATACTTGTAGCAGCAAATACGTCAACATTTAGAAAAATGCAGGAAGAAACAAACCCGCCAGAATTAACAACAAAAACATTTTTGAGATGCTCAAAATATGCTATAGTGCAGTGAAAAATAGTGAGTATTTACCGCAATGACAAAACGAGCATTTCTTCAGACCCTCTGTAAGGGTCTGTATGTCCACCAGTCTGGATCCTTGTGGC
Organism: Galaxea fascicularis; assembly: GCA_948470475.1. Lineage (NCBI taxonomy): Eukaryota > Metazoa > Cnidaria > Anthozoa > Scleractinia > Euphylliidae > Galaxea > Galaxea fascicularis. The sequence continues at coordinate 23,998,178 of OX419337.1, forward strand.
AAGTTCGCCTTCCTCTTGGCTGTATTCTGCTGATGGGAATCAGGGTTGGAGTCAACAGAACAGGTAGGCCGATAATTAGGACAAGCTGGGCAGGAGAATCTTACTAAAAATTCAAGACTTCCGGATAAAGAAAAATGTACTGACCTCAAGTGCTCGTGTCATTCGTTTTGCTGGGGGTTCGTTTTCCTTGGATATGCTATCGTACTGGAGCTTCCTTTTGGCATTCCACGTTTTGAACCCTTCGTGTAAAATTTTTATTTTTGTTTCTTTTCTTGTCTCGATCGCTTCCACTTTCCGAAAGCGACCTGACGCATTACGGATGTTGTGTAAGCGTTTTGTAGGCGTTGTGTAAACTTCTGGTCTTTGACTGTCATTATTGTGCTCATTACCGGAAAGTATCGATGCCATTTCACTCTCATCAAGCAAGCTTCGTGTTTATGTGACAAAAATTGTACACTCGCGTGAAGCCGCCATGTTTGTTTAGATATTTAAAGGTCGCGCCATTTTCGTACCCATTCTTCGCGCGGCCAAAAAACCCTATTGAGCCACCTTAAGTGACTGATTAATGGTGGGGGACTGCTTAATGGAGGTTTGACTGTAGTATAGAAGATAGGATGTACCTTCCACCTAAATTCTAAATAGCAGTTTACCAACAGAACAAAAAGGACAAAAACAGTGCATGAACATGAAAAGCTATAAGCTACCTTAAGGGTAGTCCATTATCCCAGGACTAGTAGAAATTTCATTTGGGCTGGAAAAATTGGAGAACCAATTAGCCACTGGGCTATTTGTAACAGATGAGGTTTTGGAGATACATGAAGTGTCAATGAAGAGAAATGGTCTTGAGTTTAGTTACAGTAATCCAAAAAAAGATAGAAAATTCCCTGATATCATCTTGGTAATCACAATGTTGGATTTTAAATTAAGTAATATTTTAACGATGGGTATTTTAGTGCAACTCTGCCACAGAAGCATTAAGGCCCTGGCAAACGAGGACACATTGTTGCCGATGCAAATGTTTCCTGTTTGCCCATGTGCACAAACTTTGTGTCCAGAAAACAAAAAATGTTTCTGATTTTGTTCAGAAACATTTTGTGTCTGCAACAAATGTTTCCCAATTTGCGCAACATGGAAACACAAGATTCATTTTGTGTTCTGCACGTTTGCACGCCCAAGAAACATCATGAGCAACATTGTGTCCTCGTTTGCCAGGGCCTTTAAACATCACAAAGTAATTCCAAAATCATCAAGACCAAGTTTTACCTTGGTTTTTTCTTGACAAGGCTTGACACTTAGTCCTACTGGGCCAAGACTGGTAAAACTTGTTGTGCTGAATCAGCTTATGTTAAATGTTGTTTCATTTAGCAAGTGTTAAGCCATGAGCAAAACACATCAAGACAGATCATTAACTGTATATTGCTGAAATTTATCTGAACAGACCTGATGCTGGCCAAGGAAACCTCCGAAGTGCTGCATATGAAGCTGTAATGGAGTTGATAAAAAATAGTGCGAAGGTATGCAACCATCCAAAAGATGTTGTTATCAAGATTTTTATTTGAGGAGAGTGACTCCCATTGTGACTTCTCGTACATTCCACACGTCTTGGGATTAATGTAGAAACTAGGTTCTCTTAAGGATGTTGTTCCCTTGTATAGAGGCACTTTTCATGGGTTATCACTGTTGGAAAAGCACACCTTAAAGGCAAGTGTTTGTTACATCTTAAACAAAAATTGGGAACTGAAAGGTAGTTAAGCTTGAGGAAAGAGTTTGCATAGTCTGTATGTCATCTTTGGTGACAGTGTTATGCTTATTGTTCCACAGGACTGCTATGATGTTGTACAAAAAACTACTCTTGTCATTCTACACCGGCTTCAGCATGTTATACAGTTGGAGGTACAGTACTGCAATGCTGATCTTCTGGATATTTTTATCTTCAGTTAGTATGGGAAATTGATGATGATGAGTGATATTTAGTTTTACGATGTCCTGCTTGGCTCGGCTGGTAGAGCACCAGACTACCAGGGTCTTTATTACTCTGTGGGATCATGCTGACTGTGTGCTCAACATCATGCTTCAGTTCAGATGATCGCAGTGATGTCTAGCTGTTGGCCTTGTCTCCCTTACTTTCACACATAAAACTGGAAGAGAACATTAAACACCCTATACACTAATCCAAAAGAGTAGGGAACATACAGTTCCCAGTGCTGTGGTCTACCCTCAGACGGGACTTGGTGGAGGATAGGTGATGGGCTGACCACCTGTCCCCGAGAGCCTCTTAGGGTCACAGAAAACTATTGGCAGGCCATATATGTGGGCTTGAAGGACCTATGATAATGATGAATGTAACTTTGATTTTCAGAAAAATGTCTCTGATAGGGCTCAATACAATGACTTGCAATCACTCTTGTGTGCCACACTTCAGGTAAGTTGGAATTCCTGGGCGATGTACTCACACTAATATCAGTCAGGTACAGTTTTTCCAAAATGAGGTGCTGGAGTCTTTCTTCCCAACAGGCTTTTGTATTTACACAAACCAGTTAACCTTTTATGCATTTGACTTTTTGTTGTTGTTTCGGCATTAAAGTGATTCCATTGTTTTTCACTGTGTATCTCCTACTGCACATAACATTGGGCCATCAAAGTTTGCAAGTTTTGACTTATCGACTTGTTTGATCACTCTTTTAATTCCCTTCCCTTTAGATGACTGTTTGGAATTAATTATTAAGAGAAAATAGCAGAAAAAAGCTCAAGACCCGTGAATTTGGTTGACCATCTTTGAACTCCCCCCAGTCTTTTAGTGGAAAATGATGATTTAAATCCAAAATTCTCCCTTTTGCCATAGTGTTGCAAAGAAACGAGCATGGTGACCCCCCTTTCTTGTTGGTATTATTAACTTGTAATAGCTACACACACACAAAAAAATATATTTGATGATGGAAGATGTAGTATTAATTTTATATATAAATGACATGAAACTCTGCATTTGGAGCCAGGGAGGAGTATGAGATGATGACGTAGTGGTCCAATTTCCTTACATTATTTGTAATATCGGGCAATTTAAAATCGCTTTACTGAAAAATTATAGCCCAGACAAACAAATAGGCTCCAGGTTTCAGTAATATTTTTAGTTTTTGCAATATAACAAGTATTCCGGTTGATCAAGTTTTGAACATCTCTTGTGCAACTCAGTAAAAAACACCTAGACCGGGCATGCAGAGTGAAAACAAGCATCGCGACCCCATATTTTTATCGCTTTTTTTCAATGTCCTATGGATGGTTATAAAGCAGGCAAGGAAGTGGCAAGTACGTAAGGTGGAAGAAACACCAGCCACGGGGATGTTTCTCCCAACTTGTTCAGTGTTTTCATCACTTCCTTGCCTGATTTATGGAATCATTTCCAGGTTTTATACTCTTGTATTAGCCATGCTTGACAATTTCATTGGAAATAAGCTCTAGCTGTATTAAATAATTAACATCTGCCATATATCTCTCTCTTCCACAAATTGTCTGATCTGGTTGCCTTCTTTTCCTTCAACAGAGTGTTCTTAGGAAAGTCAGTTTGCAAGATGCATTGCAAATTGCCAATCCGATCATGACAGCTTTGCTTCAGATGCTCAGTGCAGGTACTGGAATGGTGGGTGGGGTGCAGGAAGATGCACTCATGGCTATAGGTACACTTGTGGAAGGTAGGTTGCCCAGAGAGACCGCTTTGAAGTGCACCTAACCCCAAAATAATTTTTTTGAAAAAATTAATCTTTGCACCTGCATGTTTACAAAGACTCAATGCAATGCAAATCAGTTTGCGGTGTCAAATAAGGAATAGACCCATGCCCCTTGTGTCTTGGTTGTGAAACAAATTTAATGATGCTTAGTGTTTTGCAAGTTTTGAAGTCTATAAAAAGTCAGAATGTTGTAAAAAATGGGGAAAAGCCACAATGCATTTTGAACAGGTGCAAAGATTTATTTTGGTGGAAAAACATTTTGGGGGTTAGGTGCACTTTAAACTATTCCTGGAAAAACGTCTTGCAATTAACTGTGTTTTAAAGGCAGTCGCAGTGACCAAGAAAACCATGAACACTTTGAATTATTCATTGTGCCTTGACTGATCAGACATGAGATCAAATCACAAGAAAAAACAGACAATAAAATTAATTTCCTTCAGTTTATAGCTGAGGAGAAAGCAAATACAGGTCACTGTGGTTTGAAGAGTAGTATAGATACCTTCCTTTTCCCTTATGTCTGTTTTAATCTTTCTCTTATAGTCATTGGAGCTGAATTTATAACCTACATGGAGGCATTTAAACCATATCTTGTGGAATCACTTAGAAACAGAGCTGAATACCAGGTAATGCCACCCAAACGGCCTCATTGGTTAGAGTGAAGTAATTGAGAAGGTCATGGGTTTGATTTTCACTAAGGGCTGAGAACATTTTCTGTGCAATTGCCATTGTTTCTGTTTGTCCAAATTGCATTTATGTAACCTTACATTATAATCTAGACACCCCAAGCTTCCCTGTGCATAACAGTCTAGTTATTACCCACTTTTATGGCTTCCTATGGAAGGAGATTGTTTTTGTTTAGTTATAATTGTAATTTATTGTGCACTTTGTTTTTTTTTTGTTTTTTGTTTTAGGTCTGCATAGCTGCTGTTGGCTTGGTTGGAGACATTTCTCGAGCCTTGGCATCTAATGTATTGAACCACAGTGATCTGTTTATGCAGATTTTATTGGAAAACCTGGCAGTAAGTAATAAGACATTAACCCAAGTTGAACCTGTAGATTTATGAGAGCTGTGGTCCATTCAGCTGCTTTCATGACAACTGCCAACTTTTGTCATATGACAGTGTTTTTCAATTTGATTGCTTTTCCTTTTGCTAAATGTAGTACTTTTCTGTGATGCTGCTTATTACAAGTTGGTTCTAACATATGGGGGGCAAAGTTGGCGCAGTGGTGAGAGTGCTCGCCTTCCACCAATGTGTCCCGGGTTAGATTCCCACACTCAGTATCATAAGTGGGCTGAGTTGGTTGGTTCTCTACTCTGCGCCGAGAGGTTTTTCTCCGGGTACTCAGGTTTTCACCTTTTCTCAGAAATCAACATTTGATTTGATTTAGAGTTTATTTAATTTACAGTCTCCCCAATTAGTAATGCTCTCATGTTTGGCTAGAACAATAACTTAAATAAAGTTGTTATTATTATTATTATTATTATTATTATTATTATTATTATTATTATTATGAGTCGGAGAAAGAAATCCTTAAATGTGACTTCATTCAAATGAAAACTACCGATCAGTACTTTCCCATGGTGCTGTTTATTATGCTTTACAAGGTAGTTCTAACTTTGTGAATGGAATTTAATCCTAAACTGTGACTATTCAAATCAACGCTGCTGCACACTGTGGCTCTAGCTTTTGTGTAGATTGAAAGCTTTTCAAGAGACTTAATTGTTTGTTATTTTGGGAAAGTTGTTTTAGAGTTTTTAGTGGGTAAGAGAAATGCTTGTGGCTGTTTTCATTGTTTTAAGATTTGATCCTTCTCTTCTGCAAAGCAATGCTAAGGGCTCTGTCACTTTTGAAATTGAGTTTTCTTTGGAAGTGGAGGTTGTTGGTTGTCATATTTTAGGGTTCGTACAGGTCCCAGAAAGTACTTAATTTTAGTCTAGCATTTTCCAGGACTGGAAAGTCCTTAAAAATGATAGGAGTTCCTGGAAAACCCTGGAATTTTGTAAACTTTTAAGTAATAAAGGTTTTTGAAAGGCATTGGGAAGCAACCAGATGGGAAAATCCAACAATTTACTACTAATTGTTTTTCATCTTCTGAAGGATGGCACCGTTCATCGGAGTGTCAAACCACATATCCTGTCTGTGTTTGGTGACATTGCATTGGCCATTGGTGCTAACTTCAAAAACTACTTTGAGGTTGTCATAGCAACTTTGAATCAAGCATCAGTTACTACTGTAGACAAAGTAAGGAAAGGGTTTAACTCACTTTCTTTGTGTTTTGCATGCCTTACCAGGGGTGTGTCCTCTCAATCCCTAAAAATACCAATGTAAGATCCTGAAAAGTAAACATCTTGTCAGGCAAAATGGTACTGTCAAAATTGTAAGACTTAACAGCACTGCCTTAACCAGTAATGAAAACAGGGTTGTTGGTGTCTGTTCTCCATCCCCTATCCAGTGTTCCAGATAACTCTCAGAGTCAGGTCACAAGAGATTTTTAAGGGGTAAATAAACGTGGATCTTCCCAAAGTTGCTTACTCAATAACTCACTGTGTTGGGTCAGGGAGCCAGCTTTCTCAGGTTTTTGACCCAAGAACGCGCTGTTTTCTGGAGCACTCTCAATAGGCTATTGTCTGTTTTCTCTTCTTTTCTCTTTTTGTTTTACCGTTTTGTGTGGCTTACACGAAGAATGTAGCCACGTGGCACGATCGGATTTATTTATTTGTCCACGAGAGTCGAGGGGCTGTCATGTGGTCTAGTAAGCCATACATTTACGCATTGCGGACCTATTTTCTGTTCTGTGTTAGGCGGATTATGATATGGTGGATTACTTAAATGAGTTAAGAGAGGGCTGCCTGGAGGCTTACACTGGAATTATTCAGGGACTCAAAGGAGAGTCAAGTGAAGGAACACCAAGTGGTAAGAATGGTTCATTTTGTCTGCTGTTAATTGAGTTGTTGACTGTCTGAAAAATAACCTGCGATCAGGCTCTTTTTTTCGTTTCGTTGGTAGACCTTTCCCGCGGGAAGGACGAAACGAAAAATAGAGCCTGATACAAGTCTTCTACGGTGCGTCTACCGCCCACTTTTTTGATTGATTGACATTTTCCAAAATCAGCCAATTAAAATTACTTCCGTTACGTGCTACTCGCGAGTTCTCGCGCGTAGAGGAATGAACAAGACGCCATGTTTATTTTGTGAACGTCGTGTTCCGCATGATTCATTGTTGTTGGGGAATAATAGTGGTTTTCGTTCCAAAGGAAGCGCTTTTAACAAATTTTATGAACACTGGGAAAGGTGATATGTGATTCGAAAGCCTATGTGATGATGATATCTTTGTTTTGGTTATGAAACACAACTGATGATTCGGCTAATCGAAGGAAGGTGATTTAAGCTTACAGTTGTCGATGTATTTACTTTATATTCTTACGTACATGTATCTCTTCAGATAACCCTACTTCATGTCTTTCCCTCGAAATACAATGGGTAAAGAAACTTTGCAAAGAGTCGAGAGTGTGAGTTGTGGACCAACGGGATTTTAAGCTTTCGTAGTATTCGTACCTTTATTTTTAGTACATACAAACAATAATACATAGCTTTACGGCCTTAAGCAATTTAAAACATTGACAGTGTTGCGATAGCAAAAATGGTACAATTGGTACAATACAAATTAAAAAGAACTTACGCTTACATCACCTGAACTTACATGAACCTTTCAAAATGTTTGTCCATTGAATTCGAGTATTTTCTCTTGCATCCTGACATTGAAACCAATGTGTCCTTGATCTTGTATTTATCAAAGCTTGGATATGTCTTGCTTCTCATTGAATTTTTATAGGATACAAACCAGTCAGCTTCCAAGTCTTTATACCGTTGTCAGGTTTTCGCGAAAGGAAATGTTCGAAATAGACGAATAACAGAGATATCAGTGGAAACTCGTCTGGACGCTTCGTCTTTATCATTCCTCATCAAGATCATTCCGCGAATCTTTTATATGAATCCAGTATGTACCTCAAAGATAAACTAATAAACTTTTCCCTCTCCGCTAGATAAAAAATAGACAGGCTCTACTGTTTTGTGTTACAAAAACCAACTGGAGATAACTCGTTGTCCGTAATGGCGGCTCTTTCGCGAGAGCCTCGCGAACACGCATCTTAGTGACATCCGGTTCTTGAATCAGCCAATCAGATTTCGTCCAAATTCTGGACGAAGACACAGAGTCCTGTGAGACTTTGTATCAGGCCCAATTGTAGCGAGCGCCGACATAAGAAGACATAAGAGCGAGGGTACAATTGGGCCTGATCGCAGGTTATCTGAAAAATGACTCACTTAGTCAGTTGATTGGGTGACAGAGTGAAGGATAGTGATAGTGTGGCGGTTATAACTAGCCCTCAAACAAACTTCATTGACTGATTGATTGGTTGAAGTATGTATAAATGATTGTTTGACTGATTGTTTGACTAGCTAGCCATTCTACTGATCAGTTGGTTTTCTGGTGGGTATTTCAAAGGATTAAACATGTGAGGATTGTCACAGTTGTGAACTGCTCTTTAGCATTGCTTAAAAAAAAATCCAAAAAACAGTCAAACCCACCAGGAGCTGGTAATTTTCTTGGTTCGTAATAAACCTGCAAGTCACTTTGTTCATTTGGAGGTCAGATGTTGGTTTTATCAATGGACATGTCTTTAGCTCTAATTATTGTTCTCACATTGTCATTTTAACAGCGGATTTAAGCTTAGTCCAGCCTCACATTATGCACATCATTGCCTTTCTTGAAGTCATCGCTACAGATCAGGACCATTCAGAGAGCAATGTATCCAATGCTTGTGGTCTTGTAGGGTAAGCTGCAAACAACTTGTCGAATGCTATGACAGTATATACAGTTGTTATATGTATGATGTATGATGAAAGATATCACCTTATTTTCTCCCATATGGCAGCAAACCATGATCTCTGCTGTCATTTTTCTCCTTGAAGTGAGAGAAAAACTTAGAACTTTGGCCCAGTTTTCCAATTTGCAATCCATTTCAATCCTTTACATCCATAGCCCAAGGGGCTTATTGATATTTTTGTAGTTTTGGTAAATCGGTAACTGAGCTGTTACTTTTAGGTTTTGTTTGCTTCCAATATGTCTTTCAGTATTTCAAAGGAATATCAGCAATACTTGTCATGGCTGATCTAATAATCCGATTAAACAACAATAGTGGTAATGTCTAAAAATTATGCAAAACCACTGTGATGGTGTTGAAGTTGCGATTTGAAGTAGAGACTATAGAAGGTAGTCGGACTTAATTCGCATGATTTGGCCCACTTTTTGCTGCAAAAGGAAAACAAGACAGAGAAGTTGTTCAATTTCTCAGAGAAATTTACTCGCCATAGTCGCGACTAATTTCGCAATTTCGAGCCCTGATTAATAAGCAAACTCCGAGAGAAGACTACCATATTATTCTGTGCTAATGTTACTATTTGGTCTTTCCAAATCGAGTGGCTTGTCACTTGACTATCAGTAACCTCAACATAAAACTATTGCAAATAATTAGTTGAAAATTTACGTATGCTGGAGCTTAGCAACTTTGCAGTTCCCGGCTTATCCTTTTGAACACAAATGCTGTAGCTTTTGTAATCTCAATTCAATTTTCTCAAGTCAAGTCCAGATTAAAAAGTTTTCTCCTGAACTGACTTCCCCTTATTTTGTTTGCTTCTTTGTCTTCGCGTTTTTAACCTAAATGTAGTTATAAATTCGTAAGACATGCCTATAATTTGTAATTTTACAATTGTATTTTTTGACGTGCCTGTAGCCCGAATAAGCCCTAATGGTTTCTATATGGGCATCCTCGCCTTATGTTTTCTCTTTATTTGGTTATTTAATATCTCTTGTAGTTTAATTTATATTTGTCTTGTAATTTTTTATAACAATCTGGCAAAATAAATAAACTGAAACTGAAACTGAAGCTTTATGGGGTGTGATGAGAGGAAGGAGAAAAATCGTGACTTTTATGTTATTTTTTAGAGATATATGCTCAGCATTTGGGGCTCAAGTGCACCCACTGCTAGAGAAACAAGCCATCAATGAACTGTTACAGGAGGGAAGACGGTCAAAGACCCACAAAACCAAACAAGTTGCCACCTGGGCTACCAAAGAAATGCGCAAGATCAAGCAACAACAGGTCAGCTAGTATCCTGAAAAACTTGATTGTCTACTTAAATGAAACATTCTGGTTGTGGTCAGTAATTTGGTTTTCTCACACTTGGCTGGTCAAAATTGTCACAAATTCTGGTTGAAGTCAATAGTATGGTTTTCTGGTCAAATCACAAATGTGGTGGATAGAAACTGTATTACAATGCCGAATAAATTAAGTCAGTAATTTGGTTATCTGCGTAAATCACAAGTTCTGTGGGGTTGGAAACCAGGATGTAAAAAAGAATGGAGTGAATGATTTCATCGTCTTGTCATCACCAATTCTGGTTGCTTGAAAACCAAGATGTAATTTTGAATGAAGTCAATGATTTCATTCTGCTTGGTTGGGATACAATACAATCAAAAGATATGGTTGTCTGCTCTTCTCAAAATCTCAAACTTCGGCCTGGCTGTATTGACCTCGCGATAATGGTAGGGCCTCAGTTTGAGGATTTCCCGTAAAGACCTCACTCTCGGTTAAAACCTAGTTAATAATTGGTCAAAAAAATGGTGAAATACGCCTTCTGATTGGCTCAAAACCGTGGCATAATATATAATACAGGGTGAAGCGCCATGTTCGGTTGATCTACTCAAACAGGTATTCGTATTTTCTGAACTATAGTTCGTATCGTAGCGGAGTCAAAAACCTGATGCTCGGGTCAATCTCCTCGTTCTGTTAAGTTCTAAATTTTGGAGATAAGCTGACGAAACACTCCAAGATTGCTTAGAAACTGTAATGCACTGGCGAATCCATTCAAGCATGCCTTCTTTTTGGTTGAATACCATGCTGTAAATCATCATCGACGTCATGTCGCGTCCTGTTTAGTGGAAAAATGTTTAGACAATTCCCCGTTCGATTGCTTGACGACCGTAATGAAAAATATACTGGAGTAAATAATCTGGTCCAAACACCTTGTTCGAAAATGGGAAATGCAAGAAGCCGAATTCGCATTTTCATCGGTCGGAATAAATATGTAATAACGTAATTTAGAGAGGTCAATTACCTCAGTGGTGAAAAATGAGTTGAATGTAAAGCCATGGTGTAGAAATCGTAACAGGTTAACAACCTGGCCCCTCTCTTTTCAGTTGGAGACTGAGCATCCACCCCACCCCACCCCTCATTAAATAGTGACGATGAAGGATAAAACAAAGACCAACCAACGAACTAGCCTGCCTGACATGCGTAAACAGGGAGGGGCATGGGGCGCCAGAAAACGACAGAAAAATTTGTTGCGTGCATAAGACCTGGCAATCGTGGGAATGACCAGTTTGCGAGCCTGTTAGAATCACACTTGCAACCGTGCATTTCGCCGACACGGCCGTTATAAGCGGAATTTTCGGTTCTCGACGTTTCCGACCAAAATTCGTCTTCAATGAAGTCTCTAAGTACTATTTATTCACACGGACTCACTCTTTCAAATAACTTGTGCTCCTCACTTTTTCTAGTCTTGTCATCTCTTGTTATGTGCATTCCTGCTCATTTTAAGTTACCCAAACTGTGCGCTCTCCAGAATCGCTAATACTCTTTTCGCTTTTCCCTTACTCTCTCCGAAGTCCGATGAATGCAGCCGACTAATGCCGAAGTTCTCTGCTTTTCTTCCAGAATTGATCATGTGACGGCGACAATCGAGCGAGCGTGCGAGAGTGCGTGAGAAGCGAGCGCCGAAGAGGTCGAGAGCGTGGCGAGCGAGTGCGTTACCCCACCCCTCCCCCCAAACAGAAATAGCAGGCTGGACAAGAAGCCTTATTGAAGGACCAGTGACAGCTAACTTCAAAATTACGTGAAGACGTGATGCTGAAAGATCATGGTTTGCAGCGCAAGGCAGTGAAGGGGACGCTTGCGCTAAAGTGCATCAGTTGCTTCGTTAGCACAGAATGAAGGAAAGACTTGGAACTCTGACAGAAATGAGGCTGCGCGGGCTTAAATGAATATACATTTATTGCCAAAGATTACATAACCCTGCTATTGAAAGAGACAAATATCCCCTTACCCCTCAGAAAGACAATAGCTCCACACCCCTCCCTGCTAATGTTCTTCAGTGGGTGCATGTTAGTAACGAAAATTTAGACAATTTTTCTGCAGCAAGGATCGCTTTCTGAAAGGTCTTGTTTTGATCTAGTCTCTGTTTTCGCAGAGTACCTTATTTTTGCGAAAAACTCGGTTAAATATCGGACTAATTAAAGACGAATTTAATGTACAGTGAATTCTGTGTAAGGTTGTAGAAACTAATTTTGCCAATGGAGGAGTCGTTAGAGAGAAACGTAAAGGAAAAAAGAAACGAAAAAGTATGCATAGTTAACATTAAAAACAGTTTTCAACCAACTATGTCCTAGTTTGTCTGTCGTTTCTGAAAGAATAAACCTCGTGAACGAATTTTCTCCTCAACTGTTTCGATCTCAAATGCATTGAAGATGTCACACCTCTCACTGCGAGCTCAGCCCGTACAGTGGTAATTCCTCTTGCTAACACTCTCCTCAAGCGGACACCTCTTCGCCTAAGCGTAACAACACTTCTTGGTAGTACGATAGGCTAAAATGATCTCCTTTACGCAGACAGGACTATTGAGGGTCAAGCTCAGGTGTCAGATCCACCCCATTTGTATTAGACCTTTGTTGGTTTGTTTCTTCATTATGCGATAGTGTACGAAATGTTTCTGCTTACTGTATTTTAGTTTCGCAACGTGGAGTTGCGAATTCTGATGGGGGTCATGACCGATACACCTTCCGTCGTTAGAATAAAACTGTTTATATCGTCGATAATGACAACAATGATGACGGTTGTAATTCCCATTTTTTTATTGTGATTGTCATAATCATGATGACGATGATAATTATGATAGTAGTAATTATACTTGTAATGGTTATGATAATGATGATTTTAACAAGTATACGAACAGGCCACGATATTATAGCTGCCAAATTATAGATGTGGCATTTCCAGATGATAGCAGAGTTCGAGAAAAGGAGGATGAAAAGTTTGAAAAATAGCAGGAACCTACCAGAGGGGGCGAGGGCAAAGGTTGCACCAGTGGTGATTGGAGCTTCAGGAACAGTGCCACTAAGGCTGAAAGTCAGTCCGAAAGCGCTAGGAATGTACACATCAATGTCACTTATACAGAAACCAGCACTGTTGGGGTCGGCAAGAATACTGAGGAAGATCTAAGGCTAGCAATGAGACGAATATGTATGGATGTATCACCAGCTTCAACATCTTAAGCTGTACGATTTTATAATAAAGTAATAATAATAATAGTAACAACAACTAATTATAATAATCAACAGGAACAACAACTGAACTGTACCCTTAAAAACACAAGAACGAAATCTATATGCAATGAAATTAAACAAAGAGAATGATATTGGCCTCCTAAAATAATCACTTTGTATCGAAAAGCGTTTCAACAGATGACCGCAAAAGCACTTTTTTGGCTTTTTTGGTAAGTTCCCCTTTAATGAAAAGCTGAACACCTGTTACATAGAACCACTTAAGTAACAGGGGCTAGGATAGGATGTGTTTCTCCCTCCACTTACAGCTTCCTCTCCCGCCTCAAGGACATTACTCGTTTTCAAAAAAAAAATCTACGAGATTTCGTTGTTTTTCGATTCCTTTGTCGTTTGTTCATTAGTTTGCAGGTGTGCTATTGTCTGGTTTCCTGTACAAAACCCAAGCACGTTACTGACGGTAAACGCAGAAAGCAGCTGTTGAAAACAGCTTATCACAGTGGAAAGCCCGAAGACTTGTTTTCGAGTTCTAGGTTTTGTGGTGTAAAACGCAGTATAGTTTCTCTGTTCAGCTCTTGTGTCTGTTGCAAACAAAATGGTGTCTGCATTCAGACGGTCCCAAACTAAGTACCAGACGAACTTCTGCTGTCGCAAAAGTTGACAGCATGTTGTCACCTTTTTGTTTCAGTGTTTCCTGTTAAATTTCACACAAAAGACACACGCTTACCAGTTTGAAACCACGTTAATAATTCAAGAGCTCTAGTTAACATCTTTATTTATACACGGGTGTTGGCACCAATTTTAAGAATGACGGGAAACTTGTCAACTCTTTTCTGAATTTTAATTAGCATGTTAGTGAGAAATGCTTCCAAAAGTTGGAACCACACTGCACTCAATGAGCAGTGCCATTAGAAAATACTTCTCAGTAGCTGTTATTTGAATGATCTCGCATTGGATCCATCTACGTAGTCAACAGTATGCTTCACACTTCAGCGTCGGATAGTTGTCGCCTGTGTATGCGCGAATCGAATGTCCTGTACTCACTTTATCCAGCGGCTCCGCTTTACTTCCCATATGCAATTGAGCATTGGCATCCGCGAAAACGTGTCTCAACCATGTACGCACTTTGTTTTGTGCACGTTGTACATCTTCCCTCACAAAACCTACCTGGGGTGCACGACCAATAAAAAAATTAGTTCGTTTTCTCGGCCAATCAGATGCAAAAGCAGTCGAGCTGCGGGACAGACCTTTTCCGCACGTGGACGCGACTCGCAGAACGAACAACACACCAAGTTCTGATTGGTTTAGCGCTTTCGGCTTTGATTCGCCTAAGGTACACCTTAGTGTGAAATATGTGCAAATCTCTTGGTATGTTGTTTATGCAGTAGTTATCTCTGGGTAAGCGTTTTATCACAGATCTTACGAACTTCAGCACACCCCCGTCATGCCCACAATTCGAATTATTTGTCCATGCAAGAATTCCTGTAGCTACCCTGGATGCCAGAGGTCTACTCGTTCGCCAGCAGCGAGGAGCGTCAGAGCGAGTAGTGCTGGTCGGCGAGAGACCAGAGCTCTTCCATACCCAAATTTTCATTGGTCCCTATAACCTGTAGCTTGGCTAGGGGTATTGTTTGTGTTGTATCATCTATTGTTTTGTTGCTCCAATAGACCGCGTCAGGAAAGCTACTAGCCTGCACGCAGGCGGTTGGATAGTCGAAAAAACCGGAGTTCGTAATCAGGTCGCTATCTTGGATTCGCGCGGCTAGGTCTGGGCCGGGTTGAGAGTAGCCGCGCGAGCTACGCGATCTTTCGCAAGAATTTATGGGTTAAAGAACAAGCAACATCATGGAAAAATAAGGACAAGTTTTATTTGTAACCGAGCTAAAGTGAAAAAAACCATTCAAGTGTTACGGTTTGAAAACCACTGAAGTCTTTAAAAAAGTCGTTATAATCTAAATCCTTTTTATTCTTTTAAAAGCCATCATCATTGTCGTTTTCAAGCTAACCAAATTCTTCTGGTGTAAAAGAGTAAACGTTAGATACTTCAGAAATACTCAGACATTGCACAGTCAGGTCACGACTAAGGTCAGCTTTCAGCGTAGTGAAAATAAACACTTGATCGCGTTTTTAAAAGCCGAGCTTGTTTTCACAAAAGGTTACAAGTGGTAAATATGGCGAAAGGGCACGAACTTCAATTTACATCTGTTTTTGTCAGTGATGAATTCAATCGCCTATCTACATTACTGGATTGCATTTAAGTCGCAGACGACGAGTCTCCACAACTTCCGAGTGCTGATCGATGAAGCAGAGAGAAATTTAAAGTACGCCAAAAATACCGCTGAATATCTGAATATTATACCCCACTGCCTTTAACGGTAGCAAAATTCACTTATACAGAGCTTGCTTTCTTCCTCTCTGAAATAAGCGCATATTTGGTGAGACATACCTGCTTTTCTGAGCATTTTAGCTGGCTTTTTGGTCTGATCGAGACCCGCGCAGGAAAATATCTTTACTTATGATGGCATTGTGATGCGAAAAATCGAAATACCCCCTTTAATAAAATCTCACAATCATTCATTGACAGAAAACCCAGTCACTTTTGTGTAGTTGTCCTCAACTCGAGAGCTATCGTTTTCCTTTTCTTCACATAACTTGAGTTTTTGAAGTTGCACTGTTACCAATATTCGTGCTTGAAGAAGTACTCAACTTAGTTATAAATAGCTCAGCTCAGCTGCGGCATACAAACAAAATAAATCTAGCCGATTTTGATAATGCTATTAGAGTTGTAGGCATTTATATGAATCATTGTTTACTTTCTTTTACAACTTTGTTTTTGAAAAAGGGATCAGTTAAAAACGACCAGAACTGCCCCACTTTTGAGGCTTCATTTTTCTTTGAACAAGTTTCGATAGTGCGTCATTTCCGCCAAAAACCCCGCAGCAATGGTTGAGATTGAAATTTAATGCAGGATAATTCGAGCGTGCGATTAACGCAAATATTGTTTTATCGGTTTGAGAAATGTCGCTATTCAGATTTTTAGCGCGTTCGCGGTCAGACATGTCAATGATTGACAGCATTACGACGAGTTTCCTCGAGTGAGTCATGAGCGTGTTGAGTGAGACATTGTGCGCTAAAGAACAAAGGATGATTTAGCATGGCTCACATAAATGTTAATATTACAGATATAATGAGATGAGTATGGTGCTTTTCGAAACGCTTAACCTTGGTTGAAGACCTGGGGCAATAGGTTGCTCTGTTTTCAATAATTGTTTCGAGATGTTTCGTCTCCTTTCATGAGCAGAAGAACGCTAGCGATCATTTGGTTTCGTTTCTAAAAGGAAAATTTCCACAAGTGTATTGAAGCTAGAAAACACAAGGCAGAAAATCCAGGCTTATCATTACGTGCAGTTTATTTTCACACAATTTCGCATGTTTGTTTTCTTTCCAGACTTTACTATTTTAAATGCGCGGCGAAAATAGTAAACAACATTATGGAAAGTCACGCACCAAACTGAACTAATGATTATTGGTAATCGACTTGAAAGAAAATATGACGGTTTATGCCTTTTTAACGCAAGATCCCGATTTTTGCTTCTGAACATGTGTTCTTAGTCATTTGGAGCAAGTACGCAACACAAACAGCCGTGATCACTTGTTCTTCGTGGGAACTGACATCATGTATTTCACGCTTGTCACACTACCGCAGAATACAAAGATTTTTTGCTCCAAATGCGATAAGAACATTAAGCCCTACTTTCGCGCTAATTTTAATACCACAATGACCGATGGTGCGAAAAACGAAAGGTTAGACATCCGACAATCGGACATGAAATTTCGAGCGAGTAATTTCTGAGTACTTTGTTTAGGTTCAGTTCCAGCTGATTTTTATATCATAGCTTAAAATAGTCGTAGCCTTATAAGGGCTTTGTTGAGTGATTCCTGTCGATTGGTCAGACTATTGTTGTTTTGACTAATTGTTAGAGTCGAAGAAACGGCAATTGTGATTGGTTGCATTTGAAACCATCTGCCAATCACTGAGCACATGTGGAAAAGATAATTTTATACTCGGCACTTTCAAGCACCCTTGGGTCCCTGCATTATTTTTCCCACTGATTTGAGCGTCGGCGAGTGTGTATGACAGCAGCGGAGCGAGAGTGTTGTGTTATTCTGACATTCCTTCATTTCACTCACCCGTGGCATTCGATTCACCGACGCTCAACTTTCACTTCTCTTCCTACACGCAAACAACATGGATCTCCACTCTGCTCTGCCGTGCGCCACAATTTTTCACGAACTCCAAACCGTGCATGACACAGGCTTTTTCTACTCGCTTCCCTCGCTGGAAGACGATTGGGCTCAGGTATGTTTTTTGTACGCGAGTTTGTGAATTTGTGCTTTGGTTATAAAGCATGCATGTGGCCTTTAAACGAGGGTTTAAGATGTCTGAGACAAAGTGCTGCAACTCACGGACCGAGTTTGTGCTCTGTAAATCAGCCATGTTTACCTCATTCCGTATTCCTTGTGTATTTCATTTTCGCGCTCGAAAGCTCTACTGCACAATATCGTGGATTTTATTTTCTCTCCGCAGACGAGGCTCGAAATGGATCGATATCTTTGTCCAGAACCATCATCTCTCGAAAGCAAAGACTCAAACTTGGGAAATCCAGCTCCGTGGAATGAATTTTTATTGCAACCTTTCGACGAGACAAATTTTCCATTTGGCGATGATTGGGATATCAAGCCGATTGATTTCACAACAATTGCTACATTTCCCTCGGTTCCTACGGTTCTGCCAGAAACTCCAACGGAAACTAAACCATCTATGGAGCTCCCAGTAAAGCCTTTAAAGATCAAATTACCTACCCCAGCAAGCTCCGAAGAGATTAGCAAAATTCCTAAGCCAGTTTTACCGCTAACGCCACCGAGCTCACCAGAATCTCCATTGCTACCCTTTGATAATTCCCAGCAGCGAGGGAGCAGGCCCGCTTCGCGCTCTCCTCGCGTGAAAGGAGGAAATGGAGGCACCAGGGCAAATAGCCCGAAAGACAAGGACTCCGAGAGTAAAAGGAGAGTACATCGTTGCCAGTTTAGCGGATGCCGCAAAGTTTATACCAAAAGTTCTCATCTTAAAGCTCATCAACGTACTCATACGGGTGAAAAGCCGTATCGTTGCTCCTGGGAAGGTTGCAACTGGCGTTTCGCTCGTTCGGATGAACTCACTCGACATTACAGAAAACACACGGGAGCTAAACCGTTCAAATG
The DNA here is from genome assembly GCA_948470475.1 of Galaxea fascicularis. Taxonomy (NCBI): domain Eukaryota; kingdom Metazoa; phylum Cnidaria; class Anthozoa; order Scleractinia; family Euphylliidae; genus Galaxea; species Galaxea fascicularis. The sequence continues at coordinate 24,016,557 of OX419337.1, forward strand.
TGTTCACTGCGACCGGTGCTTTTCACGATCAGATCATCTAGCTCTACATATGAAAAGACACGCGTAGCTACAAAGGTATACAATACTAGGTAAATGAATATTGCAATTTGGAATTCGTCGGGCAAGCTTTCATTGAAACGAATTTGAATTGGCATCAATAATTCAGAAGGAGAACCCCAGGTGCCCGAAATGTACCGCGACACGGTACACGATATTACAAGGAACATGTGATTTCTTTGCATTTTCATTTGCAAAGGGTTTAATCGATTGGTCGTAGATTTACGCGAAGGAAAGCAGATTTGCAGGTTAGATTTCTGAGCGACTCTGGCTTATTTTAGGCGCCAACGAAAGCAGGATTATTAGCATAAAAGCAGAGCGGAAATGAAAGACGCGAAGAAAGGAGTATGTCCAGTGGGAATATGTTCAATTCAGGGATTTTATATTATTAAAAGCTCCAATTGAAATTCAGAACATGATCTTCATAAAAAAGCGTCATAAACATAAGAGAAAACATGGAGAAATATACATGCATTAAAAACATCAAAATAGCCTGAAGGTTAACCGATGTAAACATGTCTTAGATTCGTTCAGGGTTTACTGTACAGGCTAAAATTCAACTCATAGACAACGGAAGAAAAGGAACACAAAAACACTTATCAAGAACTTAAATGGACAAAGTCTATGATGTATATATATAATTTTGGCGACTCTGTAAGTCGAAGACCGGTGAAAATTAGTGTACAGAATATTAAAATTGAAAAGGAACGTTCTTGATTGAGTCAAGTGTGTTTTCATACAGAGGAGACAACGATTTCCACTTCATTGTTACATCTCGAGCCAGATGTTTTTTCGTCGAAAATCGTACTTAGTCTTTGTTTATTGAATGAAAATCGCTTGTTTCTGACTGACGGGTTAGATAAAGCATTTTTAGGTCTTTTGCTGCACTTCTGTGTTTATTAATTGACATTCACTGTCAAGATATTGGTCTCGACAGCGTTTCTTGGATCAAGTCAACGTAGTCCAAAACTAACCTTTATTTTCTAGACTAGACTGGGCTGCTCTACATTGACAACGAATTTAATTTGGAGCCAGTACATTTTAATTATAGTAGACCATTAATTGCTCGGCTTGAAGGGTTTGACACTTTTCTGACTCAAGAAAGTGTTTATCAAATTTACATGCCTGTTTACTTTCCATGGGAAGTGTTGAAGTTGCCTTTCTGACTTGGTTCAGAGCAGAACGGCCTTGCGGTATAGTCGAAACGGCTCGCTTAAAAAAGCGGCTCAGTTTATTTATCTAATCATTGAAACCACAATAGAAAATTTCTCTTTCAAACTCAATTTTTGCCTCAAAGAATCGTACGCATGAGTGATAGCATGAAATCGGAGGATTGGAATCGGCGATGATATCAATTTCGGAAATGTGATATACCAACTTTTGGCGATAACATTTTCTTTGGAATTGTAGTGATCTTCGCGGCGTCTCATCCAAATTCTTTCTTTCAACGAACAAAGTAACTAATTGAAAATGGGTGCAGCTGGAGGTAACCATTAAACTTTAAAGTAATGCCTTTTACGAGTCTTTTCCTCCGTGATGTCAGGCATATTTTTATCGAATAAAACCTGGAAGGATTACAAGTTTTTTTGGCCTCTTAGCGTTTTACATTTACTGGGGCTGTAAAGGTTTTACACTTTGTTGCTCAGATAATAACTTTTCCAACTCTTGTATCTTGTTGTAATGTTTCGCGATGCTAGCTCGTAGATGGGTTGATTTTTGCAGGATTAGATTGAAATGACTACTAGCATTGATACTAATGAATGACTCGTTGGAATTGTTCCGAGTTTTATAGAAATTTGACATTGTCTCCGAGATGTCAAAAACCTTTTTCGCCTTTCTGTGCAATTAGTAGGGGTAATATTTGTCGTATGCTAAAATACTGTTCTGCCCAGGTTAATTATATTGTTCAAATTTCCTTGAAATTGTGTTCATACAAAGGAAGATTTTTGCTGGTAATGAGGTCTGTGGGTTTATTACATTTATGAGAAATATTTGTTTATTTTTCATCTGAAATGATTATCCTTGCTTTTAGTAACACAGCAACACCTCTTCCTGAAGCTTTTATATTTTTCTTTCATTCATTTTTTTAATGAATTTTAATTGCAAAAAATTTAGAAGATAACACACATGGCTGTATTACACTTAATGTCATCGGTTGCAGTGCATTTGATGAATCCCACAAAGCATTTAACTTTGTAAGAGATACCTCTCTTTTGAGTGTAGGCAAGAGCGGCCTTACCAATTGGATATCACAGCTAATAGCTTTCACACTGGCCAGAAGAAAAGAACAAACTGGGTGGGTTGTCTGTTTGTTACTTTAAAGGTAACAAGTGAGGTTGATCATTTTATAACTCAGCTGGAAGCAATATCACAGTATGACCTCTGTGAAGAGTCAACAGTATAACTTCCTGTGTCATCCAGGCAGACTTGGAAACACACAGTATTAGCATTTCCCACGATCTTTCAAATTCTGGTTTGCTTGACTTACTCTTTTGTTCTGATCGACTGTACTGTGATCAATTTGATTTGAAAGAATTTAGCGTTGTGGCTTTGTAAGGTGATGTGTGATAGTAATTTCAATTTTCAAATAATGATCAGAAAGAAATAAATGTGCAACTCAAAAGCTTTCATTGAAGAGGTCACACTTAAGGATTTCAACCTCAAAAGTTTTAACCACAATACCTTCTGCAAATTATACCAACTTGACACTGAAAATATGTAGGCCTATGTTTTTCAAGGTGTTTTGGCCTGATTATATGTGAATGGCTCCTTTCTAATGAACAGCTATGGAAGCTAATTAAGCTTAGTCTGCAAACTGTTTGATATGCAGAATTTAGACTTTTTGTCGGAAGCTCACTTGTGTAAACATGCATGGGCCCTTAATGACAAAACATTCCTTTAGCAGTTTACATGCTTTTTATTGCATGTACACAAACAAATATAAAATGGACTATATCTCTTCAATACAAACAATCTTTTTGAATTATGGTGATTGGGGTAACTGGCTTCTGTTGACAGCTATTTTAATATTCATGGCTTTATTAAAGGTCCCAAGTTACTAGCAAGTTGGGAAATACTGTGGATGTGCAGTTGGAGAAAATCTGTAGACCTGCCCATGAAAAGTTACTCAGAAGGTTGTTAAAAGCCCACTTTTTAAGTAAATTGAGATATAAAGGGATATGAGTTTCCACAGGGGTGGGGGTTCAGTCCAAATAAACTTTACAAGAGAGGGGTATGGTTGTTTTGTTGACCATCACAGGAGTGTTATTGCAATCAGTGTAAATCTACTCGTTCTAACTGAAGTGAAACCACAGTTATGCATGCTGACATGGATCAGTTTTGAGGTTGTATATGAAATGTCAAACCATGACCTGATTTCTGTGTTTTTATTTCGCTCTGGTTGTTCCCCAATATCTAACAAAAGAAAATTTGTCAGTGAAATTGTTGGTAGCTCTCAGAGTAATAGTTGATAGAAATATTAACCGTTGTGTACATGTATCTTGATTCAGCTTGATTGGTCAGCATTAAAGTTGTTGTTTAATAATTACTTCCTTTATGATCTGCATTGAATTCATTTTGATAATATGCATAATACATTTAATGAGACAAATTTTTAATTGCTTGTTTGTGCACAATTCTGTTTTGGTTTGGTCCTATAAAAATTATAGATCAAGCTAAATGCATTTAATTACAAACTGCGTTGAACAATTTTGATCATTTTTAATATTGAATTAGTGTTATCACATCTATGCAAACATGGAAATTATCTATGTGACTATACATTAAAGTTGAAAACATTAGCCTTCCTGTTATTGCCCACAACAAGGTTTATTCTTAACCAGATGGTTAGTTATGAGTTTAGGTGAAATCCTAAAGTGTGGCCATTCAAATGAAAGCTACCGAGCAGTACTTTCCTGTGGTGCTGTCTATTATGCTGTACAAGGTAGTTCTAACTTTTGAGTCTGTGGATGAAATCCTAAAGTGTGACCATTCCAATGAAAGCTACTGAGCAGTACTTTCCTGTGGTGCTGTCTATTATGCTGTACAAGGTAGTTCTAACTTTTGAGTCTGTGGATGAAATCCTAAAGTGCGACCATTCAAATGAAAGCTACTGAGTAGTAGTTTCCTGTGGTGCTGTTTATTGTGCTGTACAAGGTGGTTCAACTTTTGAGTCTGTAGATGAAATTCCAAAGTGTGATTATTCAAGTGAGAGCTACTGAGTATTCTCCTGTGGTGCTGTTTTTTGTGCAGGTCCATTTTGATTTAACAGCAAACTAGTGTCACTGAAACTAGGTTCTCAGATCTCAAGTCTCAATATCTTCTTGCATCATATAAATCTGTATTTCTGAAATGATTATTCTCTCCTAAGAAATTACTATGAAAAGGGTTGTTGCTCAGCAGTGGGTTGAAGTTCTGTGCAGAAATTTGATCATGGCTATAACAACAACAATAATTATTGACAATGAATCCTTATTCCCCTGGTTCTGCAGATAGCAGTGCTGATTGAGGCGGGCCAGGATAATCGCTAAAAGAAAGGGAAAATACAGTAAAAACTACAGATAAATAAATAGATGGTAAATACGAAAACAGATTAAGTCTACAGAATCAACTATGTAATTCAAGTTAGCAACACATTGTGTTGTGAGAGGTGAATAAAAAAGACAAAATGGGTAAGATAGCGAGACAAAGGTGATAGCTACTAAGAGTATTTTCTAACTTTTGAAATTATCGATTCTAAGTCTTCGTAGGAGTCTTCAGATTCTAATATACTGAACAAGATTGTACGAATTTTCCTTTTAAAAATAAGTTAAGCTATGTGTCTTAGTTACAATATTATTACCTGTGGTTGCATTATATCCCCTGCCCCACAAATTACTTAGTAATTTAGTTAACTTTAAAACTGGCTGACCAAACAGCACTTTTGTGTCTTTTTAACAACTAACAACATGGTGAGTGAGAAGCTAAACACAGTTAAATAAGAATTTTGTGCTAGTTGCACAAGGTCTACATATTGGGATATTTGTATGCTCTATAAAAATAAGTGTGATTGTATTTAGTGGTAAACAAAACTAAAAATATATAACTATCTATAACTGCACTCAATAAGCAAACAACCATATTAATTATATCTTACAATTCAAAGAACCACATACAGTGTACAGGCTTCCTGCTGCTGAGTAAATTATTTAATATCATAGCTTACATGATTGAAATGAACAAATCAGTTCAAATATTGCTTTGTTGCCAAAGTACTTAAAACATCACATACAGTTCTGTGCAGAGCATCTACTAGCTGGATTTGTTGTGATCAATTGCTTGTGAACAATTTATTTGCGCTTTCTGACTTCATCAACAGCCTCAAAAGTTAAACCACTTTGTAAAAACACTATAAAACAGCACTGCAGGAAGTCACTACTCAAAAGCTTTTCTGTTGGTCACGCATAGACACGATAGTTCAAAATTTTATCTGAAGTGAAAGCTCAGAATAGCACTAATGAACCCTTGCTGTTAAAGGGCAAAGAGTGAGCAGATTAGAGGACTTAGATTGACATTTCAGATCGTTAATGAAATGTTGAAGGTTTTCAGGTGTTGAATTTCAATGTTTGTTTTCTAATAAAAGGTTGCCCTGAATAGAACATTCAACTGATTTTCTGTAAGATAAGCTGCCTTTCAATTAAAACCAATTAACAAACTACCACATTTCTAACTAAATAAATAACTTAAATGTTTGCAAGCAGAATTTCTCATATGTTGACTGAATACAAACATAACACAAAAGTAGCAATGTGTTTCTTGATCTGATTTAGCTGGAAGAAAATTATCCCAAACTGAATTTAACATGTCTTGAATCTTTTTTAACTCAAACGTGCAAGAAGACTGAAAAACTTCAGCCAACATAAACAGTGACCTTCCACAGTGCATTAAAATCATCAGTGTCATCTGTCTTTTTAAAACCTGTTGATGTTAGGTCATTCAAATGAAATTAAAGCCACTGAGCAGTACTTTCTTGTGATACTGTTTATTAACATAAACAAGGGATATCTTTTAATTGTGAATAAAATCAAACATTTTTTGTTTATCATGCTGTACAAGGTATTTTCTACAAAGAGGTTGTGACAGAGATAAAATCACTAGAGCACCCAAACGTAACTTTCAGGTGTGCAGATGTTGTTCATTTGATAATTTTCAACATAATTTATTATTGGAAGTAAGTTTAATTTTATCCTTTGATGACGGGTGTCAATAACAGTTGAAAACGTGAAAGAATGCTAAATGCATGGAATCTATTTAGCAACTAATCTGACTTGCACCTGGGAAAAAATCATTTAAAAATAACTGTAGAAGTTTCAGTATTTGGACATTTCACAATTAACACATCTCCCTTTCATCATCATCACCACTGTCCTTAGGACCTAGCAACACATTGGGCAGAAGGGGTCTCCCTTTTCCATTTGTTATTGGTATGTTTCACAATTTCTGGAACTCAGCTGGGTTGCAAGTATTATTTTAATAGTGTTGTGCAAAGAGAGGATTCTCCTTTGTGGCAATCTTATCATCCTTTGTAGCAAGTAGCATATCACTAAACACTACAAAAAATCCAAGGGTGTACCCAGACTGTATTGTTGCGAGAAATATTTTTCAGGTAAGATTAATAATAATTACTACTCTTACCTGAAAAACTGATTGAATGAAGAATTATTTTTCATTCAATCAGTTTTTTTCTGAAAATATTATAAAAGGACAGCTTTTATCTTCAACCAGATACAACCACAATTTTCAGCTATTATAAACTGCAAGACATAGTTTGAATAGATGTTGGCTGAGGGCTTTCAGCAATTATCAACACGTGGGATGTAACATTCCCTCCAGCAGTTTACAGGGACATGCTCCAGGGAGCCAGAACATTAAGTGGAAGAACTTAGTGAAAGGACTTCCATTAAGTGGAAGGCTTCACTTTGTTGACCATTAACATTTCCCTTCAGTCAGTTCTGAGAAATTTAGAGCAGTTAGCAAAGATGTCTTTTATTTCTTCAGTAATGGATCATACTATAGGATTTCACTCTCTTTTTAATGAGTTAATTACAAAAGTAAAATACTAGGGTAAACAGTGCAGCTGTTAGTCGCTACTTCAAGTTAAGTGAACCTGAACCAAGAGTGTACATCGAGATGTGGTTTGGGTTTCATTCTTTTTAATGTTTTACTTTTAACTTTTCTTTGAAGTGTGAATTATTTGCATTTATCCATTTAAAACATCTTTGCTTTGTGGTGAAAGGTTAGTTATTTTTGTAATTTATTTTACCATCTAATTTACATTAAAGTTGTTTGGAGCCTTATATGGGCTTAAATAGAACTGTGCAGCTAAGCTGATTTACATATAGATTACGGCACTCAGTGTAAAAGCCACAAAAACAGACATGCTGAACCAATATGATCATCAAACAAGAAAACAGATTAGGTTGTTTTTATGCCACAGTTCAGACTAGTTTCATTCCCAGCTTTAATAAATTGCAGCTGTGGTACCCATTTAGGAAGTTTCATTGTGGGTGAGACTAATTAGCAGCCATTTAGCACACAAACAACTTGATTGCTTTGCAAAAAGTCACGTAGCAGAAATTAAAAATAATGCTTGTAAGCAGACTACTTTAATCTCTTTTGTTCTGCATGAAATGAAGCTTGTCTTGTTTTCCTTTTAATTTTTAATGACTTTGTAATTTGTTTTGGTTCTCATGTTTTTCAACCAAAATATGATTGAACTGCATTTATGCGTGATCACCAATGACTATTCAAAAATCAAGGAAACCTTTTTTATTTAAAGAGTAAAAAGTTCACAGCTAAAAATAATTTACTGAAAAATATCAAAAGGAAATGCTACCAATTGAAATTGAACTAAGTCTCACTGAGTGATTTTATCCACAGAACTGAACGATAAAATACAATGCTTATCAATCAAGTCCTGACCTTTAATGTGGAAGGATGACACTGAATATTCTACCCCTGGTACTTGTGAAGTTTAATGCTAGGAGCCTGATTTAAATTTAAGTGCAGCCACATTAGAGTTTCTTGGAATAATTTTGGCTTCAAAACATGATTCCAGTGTATAAAATACTGAGGTATTTGTCATGATAATAAGTCATTTGCATATAATTATGTGCACAGCCTTACAAGGTCTCGCCAGTTTGAAATTTTTTGGCAATCAAAGCTTTGGAAAAGGATGGAACTCTCCTCTCTTAGCCCATGTCTGTATAAATATTGGGTGCCAAGAAGAAGAAGATGATAACTTTATTTAACGAGGGTAAAAACACTTTACAGTTAAAACTGGTTAACTAGTGGCCCTCTGGTGTTTACATACTTCACTGGCATACTGATAGGTGCTAATAGATAATACTTCTTGCTTTGGAAATAAAAGCCTTTAGGAGAACAGTGCTTTCATACCTATGCCCAGACATATATTTATTCCATATAATTCCTTCCAACATAAAGTGGATAATGATATTATCATTATTTGGCAAATACAGAAGAGAGTGCTTAATATACAAGTTGGTCTGCAATGGTGGTTTTCATTACATTCATTTTCTTAATAGCAGTTCAAACCCGTTATGATTTTAATAGCTTTTTTTAATTTCATGTCCTCTGCTATAAGATGGCCCTCAAGGGGTGTTATGGGTGTTAGGAGTGTCATGCAACCACCATACAAACATGTCTCTTTCACTTTTAATTTTATGAAGCAAGGTTTTCAATGTCCAATTTATGTTTATATTTAGCTGCTTAAGCCATCTAGGTTCAATTTACAAAGTTTGAACTTAACACACTTTAAGGATGATTTAAGTTTTGGATATTTTGTGGGTGATAGTTATAAAGTTCTAAGCTAGTGTCTGCAAAATTTGCCAATAAAAAAATAAGCATAACAGCACATTTTTTTCAATCGCACCCTGCGGCAAATGTCAAGATGTTGAAAGAAATTCCATTTGGAAGTAGTAGGATCAGTTTTTTGTAGTCACTAGTGGAGAGACTTCACCTGTTGTGTCAGGAACAAAAGGCACCTTGCAATTATGCCAAATTCAGTAAATGAGTGAAAAAAACTGGAAGCAAAACTGCAAATGGCATAAGGAAGGCCAAGAAAAGGGTTCACCTTGAAGCACTTGCAATCCAAAACGAAGTCAGATATTTTTTTTACATAACATACAAAAAGCACCTTCCAGCTAGCTAGGGTCAATGAAGACTTTGGGTACATCACTGTCTGATGGAAAAACCTTTTACAAGACAAACTGTCACCAGTTTTGAAACCCCATTTGATTTACAAAATTATACTAAAAAAAGAGTCACATCCCTCCCACCTATTTATAAATTCTTCGGTTGCAACTTTTATTCTTACTTTTTCGTCCACGATTCAGTGTTCAGAAGTGAAAACAAACCAGCCTAAATGTGTCATAGCATAGTTTTATGTTAATTTTTTTAATCCACTGTATTGTTATTTACTTTCATAAAGCAAAGTTTTTGCAGTCAGCATGCCTAAAACTGCTTTCCCTCACCTGAAAAAATACACTCAGAAGTAATTAACCAAACCTTCAATACCTTTGAGCCATACAATAAGTTGTCACTGTTGTAATTTTTGTGAACTTGACACAGATAGAAAAAGAAAATGTAAACTGTGAATTTCTCTGTCATTCCTTTATATCGGATAAACTTGTTGGTCAAAGGCTGGGTGTCTATCTGAAAAGTGTAAGCTTGATTTCATTTTTCATCACACTATGACCCAACTCCAAGGAAAAATGTGAACCAAGGTTCTCCAATGAACTGTACTGTGCTACTGAGGGTGTTAACCCTTTCCATTTACCCCGCAATAGTTATTTATTTTTAATTAGATTCCTATGCCCATTGGTCCTATACCTTACAGTGCAACTACTTCAACCATTAGGCCACCTAGGAAAATTTCCTGCAAACTAGCCAATGAGAATCTCACATCAGAACAATGGATTTTGACAAAATTAATTATGTATGACAAATTTACCCACTATTGAAGCATAAACAAAATTCAGATTGTGACTATTCTGTTTTTTTATCACTCAGACATTATAAGCCAATTTGTAAAAACATTTCATGGGTGGCCTTGGTCAGAGTAGTTGCACTGTAAGGTATGACAACCCTATCAAATTTAAACATTCACCACTTCCACATCTCCCATGATACACTTTGTTTGCTCCTCCCCCCCTCCTCCCTCCCCCAAAAAAAGTTGCATATGGATTGGTTTTAGTTCCTCTTGGGACTTGAAATCATCCGAAAAAAATTATGGGAAAATGTGGCAGTGGCAAATGGGTTTATAGTGTCAACAGCCTCTCAAGTCATGCAATCACTCAATTTCAACCCAACCAAAAACTTACAGGAGTTTCATGACTCCACTCATTGGTCTCTCAACAGTAATTAAAGTAATAGTGTTGTGGTAGCTTGCAAGTGTTTTACTCCCCTGATGGTTTGAGTGACTGAGATCCAACGTGTAACTGGTGATGCCATCCATTCATTATTAGCTTTGCTCCAAACCTGGAAAAAGACAATCGTTATTATCAGGTCAGATAACCATTCTCCATCTCTGTTTTTAATTTGATTAAGTTAGGTGAAGTGCAAGTTAAGTGTTTTTTAAAATAACAGACTGGTTTATGCACTGTTCAGTGGTCAGCAGGTCAAACCTTTGAGGCATGTGAAGGTGGATCATTACTGACAATACAATACAATGCAATAAACTTAATTTAGAAAGGGTGATCTATTGACCCAAAGAGTTATCTAACTTGTGACACTCACTGCAGCATACAGTAACCCTGTTCAATTGCAGTGCTGTTAAGCAATCTTTTGAGCATTGTTGAGTATTATTCCAAACTCCATTTTCCATTGATTTATGATTTCCACTGTTTGTTTGTCACTGTGATGGGGTCTGTGGAAGCCTTGATCGTGGGGGCTCATGGCTGGGTTTTGAGGATTTCCAGCCAAGGGCGAAGTAATCCCATGGTGTGGGGCTGGTTGCTCCCGGAGATTCCAAGCACCCTACATCATCAAGCTACATGTATGCAGTTGTTCACTAACCTTTTATTAGTGATTGGAATGACCCACACAAGCTATCTGTACTCATCACCACAATCACCAGTTGTTTCAAACAAATCTTCACCTTTACTCAGAATTTGTTCAATTTTCTGAATATCGCTCAAGCTGAGCTGCAAGTTTAGGGTTTTCAAATTGTTTTCAATATGCTGGGCACCTGGTACTCCAAACCTACAGCCTATGATGATACCTGCAACTTCTGGTTTGTTCAGGATGTAGCGGGAAGCAACATTAGCTATGGTACAGTTGTGAGCCTGAGCAATCTCAGACATGTTAGACAAGAGTTCTTGATATAATTGCCAGCTACCCCAGGCATCAATCATTTGCTTATACTTTGCGAGGGATGCAGTCTGTAACTCTGATCTCCCAGTCGGCTCTTTAGCATTCAGATATCTATCAGAAATCAGACCTCCACCCACAACACCATAAGCAAGGAGTTTAATTCCATGTTCCTGACACAATGCAACCATCTTTTCCTCTGGACGGCGATCAATGATGGAATACTGAACTTGATTAGTGGAGATTGGAATTCCCCGTCTGATTATTTCCCGCAGATGTCTGGTGTTAAAGTTTGTGAGGGAAAGTTCCCCAATTAGCCCATCCATCCTCAGCTCATTAAGGTAACAAAGAGCATCAATGTATCTGCTGTCATAGTAATCCCACCAGTGAAATTGCAGCATGTCTAGCTTGTCCACACCCATCCTTTTCATAGCCAGCCGGATGTGTCCTTTAGTAATTTCCCTAGTTATAGGTCCTGGCTGGGGGACCCACTTTGTTAATGCTGGTGATAAAATGTGAAAACAGAAATTTAATCATTCCTATTTCTATTCACAACCAACACAAAAACAGGCTTTTTGTCAAACCCACCCCCCACCCCCTAAAAGGCCACACCACAGTCTAACCCAAAAAAGTCCTCCAATCACAAATTCAATCCCCCAGAAGGGATCTGCACTTGAATCTGTGTCACTGTTATACCTTAGCACCCCTACCCCTGGGACCTGGATTACCTGGGAGTCTCCCAATTATGGATCAAATCTCCCAGTCTGCAGTATGCATTACAACCAAATTTCCTAGATAAATGCAATGTAGGTCAAGAAATATTGTATTATGGTACAATTTTGTGCGTGTTTCACCAAATCTCCCACAATCTTTTAAGGAAGGTGAAAATATCGTTTTTGACATCACTGCCACTGAGTGGAGAGCGATTTTGCAGTAGGATCTCTACTTCCTTTGGAGGGGAGTGGGTCTCGAGCTGGTTCAGTTAAAATGGTGTTTCAATAAAGCAAACACGACTGCTGTATTGAAAATCAGCCCCACACAAAATCTTCACATATTTCATGTGTACCCTGTGGTGTCTTTCATAACCAAATCTGTTTTAAACAGCAAAACAAAGAACTGGAAGCAGATCAAGGAATCATCATCCAACATATAAACTTTTAACTCTTTTCCGTCAGGGCAAAAAATGACAAATTTGACAGTATCGTATGTTTTATTTTATATCTCAGCAGGTATTTACAGCAATGTGGACTACTATATCTCATTTGAAAGTGTAAAAAATGGGCTTTCTAGAAAAAAAAATTATCATGAAAGCCCAGAACATTTCAGAAAAACTTTCTGAAATAGCATAAATTAGCATAATTTATGCACTGACAAATGGAGACGATTTCTATAACTCACCTTGTACGTTCCTTCCCATATCCTCGCCTCGTTCAATCTTTAGCTGCTCTAAAAATTCACCAAAGATATCCTCTGCGGGGCCATAGATATCCGCCATATCAAACGTAGTTAATCCAGCATCATAATAATCCATCATCTCGAGTGCGGCCCTATTTGCATCAATTGGTCCATGCGCCCCAGAAACTTGCCACATGCCATTCAAAATCTGGCGGATTTGCAGACCATTCTTAAGGCGACACCAAGGAACCCTTTGCATTATTTTGTTAGCTCCTAATGCGCCTGTACGTAGAGAAAACTCTAAGAGTTTCTGTACTGTTCGTAACAAAAAATCAAAATGGCGTTGACTTCCATCGAGCCAGTCCCCGACGGCTTAGTCACGCTGTTCTTGTCACGCATTCTCGGATGATCACGCACAATATTTCCTCCAGTAAATAGTACCCAAACTTCGCGACAAAAGAAAAAAAAAAAGATTTCCATATTTATTTGTTTGTACCCTTTCTCGCCCACTTGGCATTTTTTTTTCATTATTGTTTCAAAAATTACGTTCATGCTACAGATTGTGAGCAAACCTTTCTTTTTATTCCTTTCAGACTTTTTATTTTTATGTTATTTATTTTTATAGTTTGTTTACAGATTTCTGGTTTGTTTATTTGTTGTCTGTCTCTCTGTCTCTCTCTTCTCGACATGACCGGAAATTTAAAAATGGCCGGAAGTGTCACTTCCTTAGAAACACGTTGTGCAGTTGCTAAGAGACGGTGGACGCCGAGAAAAACTTATGTAAAGTTTATTTTCGTCGGATCAACAGTTGTTGAATTAGTTCAGTAGTGCAGTTTGACCGGCAGCTTTTCGCTTAGGCCAATATTTTCTAACTCTGGAAAAGACATTAGAACTTTTAAAAGCTAGTGACGTGACTGGAAAGGCTTTTACGCTTACGCTGTAGTTGAGAAAACTTTCTGTAGGCTGAGGAGGGGCGGAACATGTTGAGCAACGCTGGAAGGTTTATCGACAGAAATCCAGGAATTATCCCGGTAAGTAACGAGTTTCTGTGCTTTGGGAAATACCGAAGTATTCATTATCCCCAATAGCTTCACAAAGAAACCACGAAAAACTTGATGTTTAAGACAGGAGCTATCGGTATACGAGAATTCCTTTCAAATACATTAGTTTCCGACTTAAAATCACTGGGTTATTTCCATTCCTTTACAGGCGGGAAAACTTTTCAATGTCACTGGAGAAACGTCTGGAGATTGCCTGCAAATAGCACGAAAGGTGGGTGAACTTAAAGTTCAAATTGACTCCTGTGTAAGTCGTCATCATAATCTACAATATAGTTGAAATCAAATGTGCAACTTTGTCGCCAACTTCATTGATATTCAGTGGCTAACTCTGTGTTTCTTTTTTAGCCCACGAAACCAGAAACGGTGAAAAAGTTTCGAGGAACAACACAACCTGAAACGGGAAAAGAGCGAGTTTTTTATGGCAGAGCTAATGATCCCGACATCGCTTCCCAAATTTCTCATGGAGTCAGCACCAAAACCTCTGTTGTTGTATGTATCTTATTCGATCTCAAATCTTAAGATCTACTGTTAATCGTAGTGAATCTTAAACGGAAAGAAAAATATTATTCTATACACTTCTGCTTTTGTTTTATTGTACACGAATACTAGGATGTCTCAATAGTGTTCTATGGATACAGTATTTTATGCAAATGAACATCTGTCCCTCATAGATATCTACCGCGATAATTTGAGTAGCAGTTATTGTTCTTTTCATGTAAAGTAAAACTTTCTTTTTGAACATTGAAAAAAAAACATATTTTGAACGTCAGAGCGTTCAGAAGTGCTTCAAGTTCGGCTGAGTCTGAACTTTTACTTCTGTAGAATAAAATCATTCAAACAAAGCCTTTGGAAGACTTTTTCGGTGGTGACGTTTTTTTTCTTTATCCTTGGGGAAACTTTCTTTCCCTCTTCTTTTTTTCAAATTATAGTTTTGTTAGTGGGCACTCCAGCAAGTTTGAGGGAAGTATATATCCGGAGTGTAATATTCAAGTAATAACTGTAGCTGTATTGAGTTTTTGTGTTCCTAACAGGCAGGGGATCTTGTGAACCCAACAAGAAAAAGTCACTTTTCCCAACGGATGCTTGACAAAAAAGAAAGTCTTTATTCCAGCAGAAATAATGCACCATTAGGTAATGCAGTAACTCATGACTTTGTAACTGAAATTTGGAAGGGTTTAAACTCTAACAATAATATGACAGCCATCTGTAAGAAACTATGGTACCTATGTTCAACCAATACTTTGTGTAAATGACATCTTCTCGAACATTTGGCTATTTCACTGATGACATTCCTGCATGTAAGAATTTCTTATTTCACCCTACTGTCCTGTCATTATTTAATGTTTCAATTCCTGATAAAATCTCCAGTTCCTTGGATGAATCTCCTTTTTCTCGTGAAACAGGGTACCTCAGCCCCCCTCCACCAAAAAAAAAAAAGACAAGGCAGTATGGAGACAATACTTTAAAGGCAATGTACATGCATGATAACAACATTACATACCAATGCCCACAGAGGCCTATTAACCACATAATGTGGGACATGACACTCATCAAGTGATTAAGTTTATTTTGGCATTATTATTTTATTGTCATGCTGTGGACTTATAGAAGCAGTGGCTATGATACATGTGATGAATTTTGTAAGTTTATCTTCAAAATTATGTGTATTACCTTATTTCCTTTTTCTTGTCTCATAAGGCCGCTGTCATGACCAGAGGCCAGGCCTACCAAAGGGTGTCGGTCCTACTGATGTAATGTATGGAGTTGAAACCATCAAAGGTAAGCTTTAAGTGCAGAGAAGAATAATGTACAATTATTTGTAAGAAACAGTCACACAAGATTGATGCTAGGTTTTTCAACATCTTCCTGTAGAAGATATTTTTTCTATGAAGTCAGTGAAAATGCTGGATATTCCAATTAAGCTTCATTATTTTAAAACATTAAAACAACTTCCCTATCTGATCCATCTTAAAATGTCAGGATACTGGTCATTGCCAGACCATCAGTGAGGGAGATATGGATATTGTTGACTAGCCTGCAAGCAAGCTCTTTGACTTGCTTTATTGGGTATGCTTTTGCAATGCCTAACAATAATTTGAGGGAAAAACACATCTTAACACTGGATATAAACTGGTCTGAAGATTCCACCCTTTCTCATACATATAAGTCTACTGACTTTTTGTATCAGCAATATTGTCACATGCAGTTTTGTATTATAACCACTGTGTGTGCTATTGAAAGCAAGTTTTAGCCCCCTATCTCTTTTAAGATCATTTAATAACCATCTTCATTATCTTACTTGTTATCTGTTTAAATGTGACTATGAGTACCCCTGGGTGGGCAGGGCATAGATGATTGTATTGAAGAAATTGTGGTGGAGTTTGCCACAATTTCTGCCCAAGAGCCACATAATCCATAAGTCTTTTATAGTCCATGTGGTGTCTCCCTGCCCCCCTCCAGTGTACACTTCTTCCTGGCTGTAACTTAACAGACTGATGGTGAATTTTCACAGATGGAAGTGCAGGGGAGATGGTCAACCCTTCCAAGAGTGCAGCTCAGGTCAATGCTGAATCTGAAGAAGGAAAACACCTTTACAAAGTCAGCCATCAAGACTTTGAAGTTGGTATGACTGCATTTATGTACCTATAAAAAGTTTAATGATTATGTAATCTATAGATGGCATAAAAACTTTATTTGTTTTTTAATACTGTATTTTGCTTTTGATTTTTTCTTGATTACATACAGCAAAGAGGTTCAATCAGCATGTATTTGTGTTTACAGGTGAAATGGTTGACAGAAAATATGACTGGAGTCGAATCCCAAAGGAGAGCAAGTTTGGTGTAGAAACACCTCACAACAACGACGGCATCCATGTTAAAAAAACTCTGAAGTGGCTGCACGACACACAACAGTAAGTTCAATTAACTGTTATGTCATAAGTAAGTGAAGTTTTAATTGTCTGGGGGAGTATAGTCATGAGAAGATGACATATTCTTTAAGATGACATTGACATTGAACACAATATTTCTTCAGGGAAAAAACAACAAAAATTGTCTCCAAACGAGTTGACGACTTCCGAGAAAGAACTCAACCACAGCTGGGGAAAGTACATGATCCAATAAAAGACACCCTCAGAGTAACCCCTGATCATACGTTTGGGGTTATGGTGAAGCCTGATGAGTATGGAGCTGGGGACCTAATCCACATGAGGGTTCCTAGCAAGTATCTGAGAGGTCGCGACAGAGAGAGGGGGGTGCTGGCTGCAGTGCGGCATCATCTCAAGAAGGCAAACTATCATAACTTTCATGACCTGAGGGCTGCATTTGAATATTATGATAAGGTGAGTAAAATAATAACACACAGGGCTTTGCGAGACAAGAATACAAAGTTGGGAGGTTGGGATTCTTCAGCCAATGTAACAGGAGTTGACAACAAGACAAATGAAAATGACAAGAATCCCTGTTAAAAAAATGGGCTGCATTAGGCTGAAACACTGTATTTGGGCATCATTCTACCAAAAGAATAAGGGCAGATTTTCTGTTGGTTGTCCTTGGTGTCAGGAATAAAAGCTGGTCACCACCAACGTCACATAGATTTGAATTGATTTAACATTTTGCATGCCTAGATTACACTTTCTCTTCTTACATGTTTGTTTGTTTGAACTCTCACATAAACTGCTTTGTTCGCGATAATTTTGTTGAAAAATAATCAATGTCAATCTTCCTCAAAATATTATTATAATATATAATTATCATTACAACTATAATAAACAAGTAGTATTAATGGAAGCATGTTAACTCTTGCAGGATAAGTCTGGCAAAATCTCACGAGCAGAGCTGCGTGAAGTATGCATTCAGTTTAATCTCCCTGTTGAACCTGAACTGCTAGAGGCATTGGTAGCTTATTGTGATGTTGATGGTGATGGACAGATTAACTATGAAGAGTTTGCTAACTTCCTTAACTGGAAAGGCAAGATGCCATCAGGTGTGATACCAAGCCCTGAGAGGGAAGAACCAGCTGAGGAAGAAGTGAAGGTAAGAAAGGAAATAACAAAATTTATTGGTAGTGGTATAAAGATCGTCATCATCATCATCATCAAATATAACATGCATGGTTGAGAAAGTAGCACTAGCTTTGCTAACCAATCACAGAGCGAAGGAAAGCAAAAACCAACGTAAACAATGATTACCTTTGACACTCAACTGAAAACCCATCAAATCCACTGAAATGACTCTTAAATGGTTTAACCTTAAGTCCCTTTCTTGCCGCATTGTTGATAGCTTGCACTCTTGATTGTCAAGACTACATGCAGGGATGTAGCCTGCAACAATGTTATGATTGAACTCTGAAGTAACCATCAGCAGTGGAACAAAAAGTTGAAAAATTGTTTCAAATTTAGTATAGTCCTGGGATATTAGTTATTATTAGTAGTTTAGTGGATTCCACTGCAAGAAAATTTAAAACTGCTTCAAAATCTACAAATTTAATATCAAATTATTCCCTTGACAGGAGGAAGAACAACAGACAAATTTGACACCCACAAAACTTGAAAAGCAGATTGATAAAGCCATTGGTGGCTGGAAAACTTCATCATCGCAGTTTAATGCTGTTACAGGAAAGATAAAGACAGCAGGTGAGTTCCCACATTTAATTTCCCTTCCATTTGACATTATTTTCAACTGCACTCAACGTGCTATTTATTTCAAGGCTGGTAAAAAAGCAATCACTTCAAAAATTTTTTCAGGTTGGCAAGCATATGGCATACCAACAATTAGATCAGATTTACCAGCGCCAACAACAAGACGAGTGGCTGATACAACTGTAAGTTAAGAGCAACTCACTCCAATCTTGCTCAGTCATGTGGAAGCTTTTCTGTTTGAATACCTCCTTCCCCCATCCCAACTAATTAAGCTAACAATTTAGCTTTGTAATTGGCTTTTAAATTCTCCCCACCCCCACCCCCTCTCCACCTTCAATCGTAAAATTTATGATAATTTTTTAAGATGGAGTATGAGTTTGCAGAAAATTACAATCCACCTACAACCAAGACCATGTATTCTTGGTACACTGAAACTTTGGAGGTTTCCAAGTGAGAATGAAACAAAAAGTTAGGATACTTAGTGTGAGCACAAACACATGGCAGCATGGTTTTGGTCAGGGTTGTAGTTGTACAATTGGGGGATGTCTGGCTAGGCATATCATTCTACAGTGTTTTTGAATTTTTACTTCACAGAACTATGGTGATGAATCTGATGCATATGGCCTAATAAACCCCTCAATTTACAGTAACCATGGAGTTTATGAAAAGGACTTCTTCCAACCCAGGGATCAGTATGAGGTGATAATTTAATTAAACATTGGTTTGTTCTTAGAATGAGTCATGGGTATAACTCAGTAGATTCTTGACAAATAATTTATAACCAATTGATAGTTGCTACATTGCACCCATTCACCTTGCTAGTTCATGGTCACATGACATCTAACAATGAAACTGTTTACTGCTAAATGCCAAGAGCGGGCAACATTGCAAAAACTATGACGTCGAACAGGCAACGGTTCACTGCACTGGAAGGTGGCCTAATGTTGTCGCTGGAATCTCAGTGCGTTTTTCAAAATTTGCTTTTGTTTTTGTTTCCATATTTTGTTTTGCTGTATAACAAATTACCTAAATATGACTGGTCCCTTGGGGAACAGTGAATTTTGTTTCCCACAAATCTCAACGTTTCCCTCAACTTTATCTCGGGAAGCATTGAGATTCTCAGGACCAGTCATTAAGTGTTAATTATTTTTCAGATCAGAAGAATTTTCGATGGAATAGGAGTGGAGATGACAACTGATGCATTTGAAAAGATCTGGAAAGAGGCCAGCACAAGACACCCAGCTGGGCTGGTAATGACAAGTTTAATTTTTTAAGTTAAATTCAAGGTTCTAAAACTAACCTTGAAACTGGAGTTTGAAAGTGTGAACCAAAACAAACATGAACCACATTTAAAATAGCCAGGATCTGAAATCTCTTGGCCCAAAATATTTCACTGCCTCTTAGTAACCCCTCAATACCCCTAATTATTTTAACGTTTTGTCACATTTTTCACACAGGTCAGTGTGGAGTCTTTCAGAGGAATTATGGATGAGGTTAATGCTCAAAAACTTGCTCAGACTCAGGTAGCATAAGACAAAGATGTTTCACATTTTGAAACAAGCAACACAGTTGTTATTAGTTGAAGTTTCATAGCAGGTCTTGGTTCTAATACTGAATTACAAAGAAAATAAATCACAAATAATTATACACTCAAGTTTTTGTGAAACAAATTTTAATTAACTTATGCTTCCTAACATATTTAGCCTTATAATTTCCTAGCAATAGTTACATAAATGATAAACTTGTCCAATGTCCATGATGATTCTGGTGGTGTGGAAGTAACTGTATATAAACAACATTAAATTTTGTAATAAAATACTTTCAAAGCTGTATGTGTGGCATCTAGAAACTTAACTCTGGTTTGCTAGGTTTCTTTTTACCCATCAGGAAATGCACTGGTCCTTTTAATTTATCTTTCCCTCTACAGGAGGGGCAAAAGCCTTCAGTTTGTATTTTGTGTTGTCTTAATGGATCATTTTTTCTAATTCTTTAACCTGATTTGCTTGAATAAGACTGGTTACACTGTAAGGACAATGCAATGTTAGCCACCACAGGGATACTAACTTAGCAATCATCACCAAAACCGACTAGTACAAAAATCTAATAATTATATATTTCTATGAAAGACATATACTGGGAGAGGGGTTGGGGGGAATAACTAATAAAAATAATTTCAGGCTTTGCTTTTTGCCAGCTATCAACAAGCAGAGATCTCATATAATGCTCCTAGTTATAAATTTTTGACCATTTGATCCTCTATCATATGACCAACACTCCATTTACTGGAATGCACTACTGTCCCTCACCTTGCTTACTGCAACAGGAAGATAAAATAATAATGTCTGCATGGGGCACTTATTGCTAATAATTAAGCAACTGACCTTTAAGGGGAAGATGTTCAATTAAAAAGCCTTGTCTATACAAGTCAAATCATGTTGAAGTGCACCTAACCTCAAAATATATTTTTTTTAATTAATGTAAAAGTTTGCACCTATTTGAAAAACATTCGGGATGTTTTTGTGGGCTTCAAAACTTACAAAAAACCAAGCAACATTTGCATGAGGGGCATGAGTCTATTCCTGATTTGCATCACAAACTCATTTGCATGCATGTTTACAAAGACTTAATGCAATGCAAATCAGGAATGGACCCATTGCTTGCTCATGTGACAGAGGAAGGCTATATTTTGTAACTTCCACAGCCTATAAAAAGTCAAGATTGGTACAAAGAAAAAGAAAAGGGCAAAATGTGTTGCAAACAGGTGCAAAGATTTTCAGTAAAGAAAAAATTAGGGGATTGGGTGCACTTTAATTTAGGTCTTAATAAATATCCTTACTCTATCACTCACTGAGAATAGCAATAATTATTTATGGTGCTCATTTAACCGAATTACGTGTGTAAGCTTTCATGGTTATGTTGAGCACAAAACAAAAACGGCAACATAAACATCCTCAAGTGAGGTAACATTCTCAAAATTTAATTTTAAACGCAGCACCTTCTGAGTACCCTCGGTCACTTGGTTGAACCCTAAAGTCAGGAGAAACTGTTTTGCAGGGTTTGCTGAATGTGTCCACATTCTCTCAAATAATGGGTCATCAACTGATGTTATCCTGTCATACATGGTATTCTTCAGCTGAGAACAAAATTATAAAATATAAATGGGAATTATCTTGTCTACCTGTAAAAGTAGAGTCTGTCAAAAGATGTTTTGGCTAGAAAATATCATGAAATCACACTGTAGGGGTTATAACTTATGCCTTACTCACCAAATACAAGAGTGGTTCCTTGTATTGTGCTGTAACTTCTCTTAATGCCTTACACTGTTGTGAGGACAACTCTGTAAAATGCATGTTACCAGTAACATTACATCCATAGTGATAAAATTTGTCATTCATAATATGGTGTATATGGTAGTTCTGACTGTTAACACCGCAGATCAAATTCTAAAGCACGACTACTCAGCTACTGAGCAGTACTTTTCTGTGCTGCTGTCTAGTAAGTGGTTTTAACATTTGAGTCTGTGGATGAAATCCTAAATTGTGACCATTCAAATGAAAGCAACTCTACTGTGTTGCTAGGACTAAGACATAGTTATTTCATCCACTGAACAAGGTGTTTCGTCCTTTAGGGTGAGATGAAATGCCAGAGTCCAACTATGTAAATGAAAGCAGTTGCGGTAGTGTTTATTTTGGGACACCCTGGAATTATAACCATTAAATGAAATCTAATGCAAATCCAGAGTTAAAATCAACCAGCAACTCACCAACAAGAGCTTCTGTTAGAGCGGTGCAACAATATAACATTCCATCTATGCCATCCTCTGGGAAAATAATACTACCCTCTCCATCTTCCTCTACTTTGAATCCCAGCAGGTGTAAAAGCCCTGCACAGCTCTCATATCCTGCACCAACACCAGTTTTAAACCCAGCAAGATTAAGTGTCTTTGGGCATTTCTCTTCACTTGATGACAAGACTTCCTCTAGCTGTTGAACAAAAGAAATCAATAGAATACCTTAGGGAGGGAACATGTACCAATAAAATTCCATAAACTGAGCTCTACTTAAATTTTCTGTTAGTCAGCTTCCAAATAAGACAGCAACCCATGGCATTCTGAAGTAGTCTTGTCCCACATGACCTAACATCAAAATGGAAATACCACCAATTTCTAATGATATTTGTTGGGAGAATTCACAGGAGCATTTTTAAGACTTGTTATCATGTCCTCTCTCTATGATCCATGTATTTGATCTAATAAATTAACAGCAAAGAAGTGCAAATGCATGTATTTGTTTTTGTTTTTCTCATCCCACACAAGTGAAGGTGAAGGGGGGGGGAGGGAGGGAGGGAGGGAGGGAGAGACAAGGTAATTGAAGGGTGGGAGAGGGGTGCCTGTGGGAAGTGGGAGATTTTGTCCCCCTGTCACCCCACTCCCAAATAAAGCTCTTGTTCAAACATCGACTATGCAGATTCTATCACTGATAATAATTAAGCATCAAACTAGTTACCACTTTCACTATGCAATATAATGCAGACCAACAAAACTTAATACTGACCAGGTCTTTGAGAGGTGCAACAGCTTCTGGATGGGAAAGGATCTCCCGGTAAATTTCTATAATCTTCAAACACAGTGGAGAGTTGAGAAGAACATTAAAGACTGCTATCAAAGCTTTATCTGCAAACAAGGAAAAACAAAATTATAAATTCTTAGAACAAACATATCATGTTGTACTATCCTGGCTCAACTTCCCTCCCCTTGAGCACTGACATCATTTGTCATTTTCGTGGCTTTGCAAAAGGTATGTGTTAGTCAGTCAACCCCACTGGTCCACAGTGGCAGGTTTCTTAGCCAACCTGTTGCATAATTAGGAGCCTACTGCGATTCATAATTTAAATATCCACTTGTCTACCTTTGAAGTTTTAATGGATATTGTAAACAGACACTTCTCATAAGCAGACACCAACAAACAATCGTCCTGCTGACTCTGCTGAAACTCTCCTTTTGTTCTCCTCTATACAGTGGATACCTGGTAAGCTGACACCTATATTCAGTGCCAAATGTGTCCACTTACAAAAGGGTTGACTGTATGCTAGCATATCCA
This sequence comes from Galaxea fascicularis, assembly GCA_948470475.1. NCBI lineage: Eukaryota > Metazoa > Cnidaria > Anthozoa > Scleractinia > Euphylliidae > Galaxea > Galaxea fascicularis. Next base: position 24,040,175 of record OX419337.1, read on the forward strand.
AAACCAATGAGGTGTTCCTAGTTAAGTATAAAAAGTCATTTCTCTCTTTTCCTATCAGTTGAAAGTAGCCAGCTCTCAAACTCAAAATATGTGGGAAAAACTGCAGCCACCTCCCCCTCCGTCTTCCTTCAGGTCAAATTTCTGCCTCATAATTTTTTATTGTACTCAAGCAAGCTATTAATCTTACCATTCTGCCCATCCGGTTCATCAAATATGTGATATTTACTACCTCCTGCATCTGTGGTGTCAGGTAACACCAGCTCAAATGTTCCTAGTGCTGAGTCAAATGTCACCTCGTAGCAAGCATAGCCAAGAATGGTGTTATTGGGAAGTTCAAAAGAGCGATGATGCACTGCTTGTACAGACCCAGACAAATTGATAGAGAACTTGGGTTTTCCAGCATTCACATTAGCATCACCTGGAGGTGAATATAATAATAACACACAAGTCATATTGCATGTGGAAAGAGGCTATGTGGCCATGTCATTGGTATTTATCTGTCTCTCAAAACAGAGAACATCCCCGGATACAAAATGGTCTGAGAACCCTGATGAAAAGGAGGGCAAAGTATAATCAGTTTTTAATGGTTCTTATACTGTCACTCATTCTGAAGATAAAGTCAAACTGTGAGTGCCACATCTTAACATTGATAGAAAGTTCAAAACACCACTTGTTTTCAAATGGGCCAAATCATGAAACTTCTGATTCTTTCTCGGAAGGAGACAGTAACTTTTCAAGCTCAATTTGTTTGTTGCAATAGAACTTTACTTTTTTTATTCTTATTTTAATATGTGCATTTCACTTCTTTGTGTTTTCTCAAAAATGAAAAAAAACCACATGATTTTTTATGAGTTTACTGATAGCTGCCTTCCCCCCTAAAAAAAAACGGAATTAATAATGTATCAAAAGTAAAGCAGTGCCATTCAAGCAAAATTAAGACACTTTTGTTCCTGTTCTGGATGACGGGCAAGTATGCAAAAATCAACACAATTCCTTCTGAAAACTGGATAAGAGCTCATCTTGAATCAATTAGTTTGAAAGTATTGGTACTTAGCATGTCAATTTCATGAAACAAGTACCTTCTTCAACAGAGTTTGAATCAACATCTGCTTCACTGCTTGTTAATACAGTTTCATAAACAACACAGAGACTTCGCCTCGGCTTGTGAAGTATGTTCTGCACAAATTCATGATCCAGATTCAATGTTAATTCTGCCAGCACTTCATTTAACTCCACCCATCTTACTTCTCTTTTTATGACTGTTCCAACATCCATGCTAACAGTAAATGAATCAATTGCTGATACATCAATTCCAAATTCCTCTGCAATTTTCCCACCTAGTTTGCCGTGCACATGGAACTGTGGTTCATTCTTGTAGTTGTTGATGAAAACAGATTTCTTAATTTGGCTGGCAATGTCGACCGGCTGGCAAAAAAACAAAAGAAAGTACACTGTAACACACTTTCACTTTCAGTTTTTATGAACCTGTGCATATAATACTACTAAAAATTATTTCATTGCTTGGCACTGAATGGACAGACTAAGAAACTTTTCTGGTTTTCTCATTTAATAAGTGGTTCATTCTACACTGTAAGTGACTGTATTTGCAGAACATACTGTAGCGTAGCACTTTTTTTTTTTTTTTAACCTCACAGCAACATCAGCTCCCCTTCATTACTATTTTTAATGTGGACTGATATATTTCATAATCATGTTGGAACAGAGGGTTCTTTGATTTTACTATTGTAAATCTTTGCTTTCAGATAGCTGAACAATAATCTCGTTATTTTCTTATTCTGAATGAACTCTTTTCCAGAGCACATTGTTATTTCTACAAAGTACATGATTCTTTTACATGATTGTCACACTGTAGTAATACTAGTCTTACTGCAACAGCTTTCAGATCATAAGTGTTCAAAGGTCACTGCCTTTTTACATGGTATGATGATACAAGGGATAACCTGTTTGAGCAGGCCTCCCTATTGATGACACCATATAGAGTGCCCTGTGCCCCCGTTGTGTAATTAACTTTTCATAGATCAAGGATGACGATAAAGCAACATTTCAAAGATGTGAATCATTGCAGTTTATGAACACTTTTTAAGCAGTAGTGAAAATAAAGCCCAATGACATCTGCGATACCAGCAGCTAGTGCACTGCTCCACCAATTGAGCTGGTCCGGTAGGTCAACTGGGAGCTGGTCATTTTGTTAGTTTGTCATAAACTCATCCCCCTTAAAAAATGAATACAAAATAAACTAATATTGTACATTAGTTGTACCCCATAATGTTGAAACAAAAGACGATGAAAAGGAACGCATTACAACAAAATCTGCAGAGTCCTCAGGATGGAAAAAATCATGCGCTGAAATTTTTCACCTCTCGAAGACTTCACTGGATTGCAAACTTGAAGAAATCAGCATCTTACAACGTTTGATCGACCCTGTTGAAAGAGATCTAAGACTCTGAAAACGTATACGGTAGCCTCTGATAGCCTCGGTAGCCGTTGACGAACTTTTCCATAAAACTAAAATGGATACAATTTTGACAGCTCACCTTCGTCAATATCTCGTTCAAAGTGAATGGAGTCGGCAGATATTTGACAGGTTTCCAATACCAACGACTCTTCTTTTTTACCACAACACTGAGAATGTTGCAACGTGAAGAAGTGTTTAAATCTATCACAGGATGAAGGGTCGATCGCCCTGTATCTTTCACAAATTGCTTCGAACAACACTCAAACAGCGCCATTTTGGATCAAAGAAAACAAGTCAGAACAGAGAGGTGTCTGGGAAATGTTTTTGTTCGGTTTTTTTTTTCCCTCTAAGGCCCCACTGGGAAGGGGCTGGGTGGAATTGCTTTCTGAGAAAGTGAAAAGATCTTAACACGGCGGGTAAGGGGTGGTGAGGTTGAGGGGAAGAGGGGAACACGCGACCAGAGGAGCCCGCGTGACGGTATTGTCACAACTTCGGAGGAACGCGTGACGCGATGTCACCGAAGAAGGTCGAGAGGGTCTGCGTGGGTCTGGGAGCTGGGACGCTAGCGTGACAGGTGCACCCGCAGGAAAGGAGAAGACACACACGACCGAACTAGAGGAGCGCGCGTTAGTTTGCCGCATGCATATTATTCCCTTCTTCATTTCTAGTAGCACCTGCTGTGCAGGCTCAGCGCTGCTGCATAAAGTAAAAACTGCAAGGGTTATCTTTGATGACGTAACAGTATTTGCGTGGAGGCTCGCAATTTCCTCGCGCGCTAACTCGTGTCCAGATACGCCTCAATGGACAAGAATTTCCGCTTGCAGTTGTATCTTGGCAAGCCTTTCAACGGCTTGTACTTTTACTGAGATAGAATTCGTTCTGTGTTCCTGACAGTGAAATTTAGCGTCGTAAAACGAGACCAGGTATGTAAGGTGGTCATCTGACATATAGCTTTGGATACAGCAGTGGGTTTTCCGCATACTATTTATCGCTACACTCACGAGAACGTCATGTATCACATCGACATAAGCTTACTTTACTGACTTTAAGCGAAGTCTGACATCTCTGGAGAGCTGTCTTAGTGTCTTTTCTATCCGATTCTCCGAAGCAGGGCCTGTAATAATGCACGAATGACGGTTAGTTGTGGGAGATCGCGTGATTTGCCCAGACTTGATTGTTCAGACGCTCACTTAACACGTAGTAACATTCAGCGTTTTCTCGTTTTGTTTTGAGCTGACTGATTACTGGAGCGGAAAAATCACTACGAATCAATCGAATATAGTAATTAGCTGGAGTACAGATTCAAATTTTGTGAAAACAGTCATCGTGATAATCATGATCGTTGGCTCACTGCGGCGCTAGTCCCCGTGGGTAAGGGGGAGAAGATGGCTGACATTTCACACTACTGGTTCCTGTGTTTGTGTTGTGATTTGCATGAACATCATTCCCTTCGTCTTCTAGTAGGACTGAAATAAGGACAGTACTGCTATATAAGGACGACAGGAAAATGACTAATGTTCACTCTTCCCTTCCCATAATATCCTGGGTGCAAGCTCGTTGTTGGGATAGCGAAGCGAGCCGCGAGAGGATTGCCTTCGCTCGCGACTCTCGTTCGAAATAAATTTCACGCGAGATGCCAACAGAGAGCTATTTCTGTGACACCCTTCGTGTTTTAATTCACTTTTTTTCCTCTCTCGCCCCGGAGTAGAATAACGCTGCATTCAACTTTAGCCCCTTAAAATTTATATCTTACAGTACTGGGTAAAACAGATCAGGTATATTATAGTAGAAAAGTGAAAATTTGGCCAAACACTCGTACCCACTCTATTTTTCACGAACTTAAAGGAGGACTACTTTTGCAGGGTCTTACACGATGGAGTACTCTAAGGAGCTATTAAACTACTTTCGAATCTGTCACGTTGCGTTCAATTTAGTTCCCGTGGGACTGCGACAGATCTTTAAACAAGAATGGGATTTTCTTTACAAGACAACTCCACTTGGAGAGTGGATAGACACACCACAGAATGGACGCGATTTCTGCAACAATGAATCTCGAAGAAGTTGCACAAAAAATGCGCGATATCTGGCGACAATACACAACGGTGACACGTCAGAGTGGGATTGTAGTTGTTTGTTTTTTGCGATCCTTTACTCAGATAGCATTGGCACTACCCTCAGCCCAGCCATCAACGCAGCTATCGATGATATTCGGCAAGTTCGTAACGATATCGCTCATATTAATGAGGGTAAGCTTACTGATGTCGAGTTCCAAACTTATGCGACAAGATTGTCAAACGATTTTTTAGCTTTGGGTCTTCCTATTAACGAGATCGAAGACGTAAAGAACCAGACGAGCTTTCCAACGGAAGAAGTCGAAAATTTGAAGAAGGAAGTTCGTGATCAAAAAAATGAGCTAGACAAGACTAAACGAGACTTGCAGAACGCACAAGCTGAGTTGCAGTCTTCTAAAGACGAAAACAAGGCTCTCACGCAGGAAATAAACTCAAAGCTTGAGACATTCTGCTTTCTGGCCTCAAAACCACCACACGAAGTCACGAGACGTACTAGTGACATGGAAAGATTAGCAAAGAAAATGCAGGAACTTCTCGGTGGCGCTGACGGGGTAGTAAGCACAATATATCTCTCGGGAAACCCCGGGTGTGGCAAAAGTCAGCTTGCCCGTCAACTTGGACTCGAGTTCTTCTCACAAAGGTCACACAACACAGACGAAATGACTTTTGTCGCCACTGTGAATGCAGAAAACATTGAGACACTCACCGATTCTTATATCACCCTGGGTAAACATCTTGGAATTACCGAATATAGCTTGACGAGACTTGAAACCTCAAAACGAGAAAAACCAGAGGAAACAATTGAATGTCTTCATGGTTTGATTCTGCCGCAGGTTCGAAAGTACTCCACGTGGTTGATTGTAGCTGACAACGTAGTCGATTTAAAATCAGTGCGCAGCTTTCTACCTCAAACTGGCAGTGAGGAATGGGGCCACGGTCAAGTGTTGATAACCACTCAAGATAGCTCCGTGATTCCCCCTGAAGGTGCTCCTCATACTTACCATGAATCGTTCAGTAAAGGAATGCAGACAGAGGACGCTGTGGTGTTGCTGGAAAAGGTGTCGCAAGTTTATGACCGAGAACAAGCAAAAATTGTTGCCAAGGTTCTCGATTATCAGCCACTGGCCTTAGCAGCTGCTGCTTATTACGTCCAAACCGTTGTGCAGAATGGGTCTCCAGACTACAACTGGTCAAAATACCTGGAAGGACTCACACGCGGCCAACGAGAAGCGACGGAAAATGTTCTTGTTAGTGAGAGTTCAGCTTATTCAAAAACAACCACGAAAGCAGTAGAAATGGCCCTGCAAAGAGCTGTTGAGACTGATGAAGTCCTCCGTCATACATTTTCTTTCTTTGCACTCTGTGCTTGCGAGGTTGTGCCACTTGACACCGTCGTAAAGTTTGTCAAGGCTCGCGTAACGGGCCAACCAGAGGAGCTGATTAAAGGAAAAATTTTGAGGTCCTGTATGATTCTTGTTTCAGCTCTTGAGAAAGAGGAGAAACGCCCATATTTAGGATTGCATAACATCGTACACAAGGTGGTGAAACTAGGCGCGATTTGTAAACAGAAACCATCGGAAAAATATCACAACATGGCGGAAGCAGTCAAAGTGTATGAATCAATACTTGAAGCCGAAGATAGAAATTACGCGCTGTTGAAGAAACTGACGTTGCATTGCAAATCTCTATTGGAGCACATGACGTCTCTCTCTTCTTCACCCAAAACACTTTTTGTAAATACGTTGACGCCGTTTATAACTGTTAATGAAGTTCTTCAATGGTTGTTGTCTTTTGGTAGAGCTTGTAAAAGCCTGTCTGATTTTTCCTTTGCGAAACACGTTGTAGATTTAGCGTGCAGCTTACTAGATAACATAAGCGATACTGACGAAGAAGCCTTAATGAAACTGAGAGCAAGCATTTATAATTTGAGTGGATGCATTTACAACAATATTGGAAAATATAGCGAAGCTGAAGACTTTCACGAGAGATCACTGATGATCTCTACAAGGATTTACGGTGAAGAAGATGCACAGGTCGCACATAGCTGTGTTAACCTGGGAAATGTACACTTCTATACTGGAAAAAAAAGACTAGCAAAAGACCTTTATGAAAAATCAATTGCGATTTACAAAAAAACTTTCGGCGAAGACAGTCTCGATGTAGCAGATAGTTATGTTTGCTTGGGAAATGTATATTGCAGCATCGGAGAATTCAGGCAAGCAAAAGAAATATATGAAAAGGCGCTTGAAATTCAGGAAAGGATTTGCGTTGGAGAAGATACCCGCGTAACATCAAGCTACGTCAACCTGGGAATTGTCTACTACAGAATTGGAGATTACAAACAAGCGAAAGAATTTCTTGAAAGGGCACTAACAATTGACAAAAATATTTGCGGCGAAAACAGTGCCGAAGTAGCAAGAGATTATGTTAACCTGGGAAATGTGTACAGTAGCTCTAGAGAATCCAAGAAAGCAAAAGAACTTTATGAAAAGGCATTGGTAATTTACCAAAACACTTTGGGTGAGTGGAATAACGTGGTAGCAACAACTTACGCTAACCTGGGACACGAGTACTGGAGGACTGGAGAATACACGAAAGCAAAACAAATTTTCACGAAGGTGCGGGAGATTCGAAAAGAGATTTTCAGCGAAGACAACGCCCTTGTAACAGAAACTAATAACAGAGTCTGTGAATTGAATGATCTCGATACTGAAAGAAGACAATCAATGCAAAATATTCGGCAAAGCGAAGTAACAGAGGATTTGGAAAACCGCGTTATAGAGGAGGTGCAGGCCACAGAAAAAGCCACTGACAAATGTTGTAATTGTGTTCTTGTTTGATCATATACAAGCGCGAAGTTTCCAGCTCGTTTGCCAACCTACCTTCTATACTTAAACATTACTTAGTTTTACTCAGCTCGATTAGCTTTTCAGTTATTCTGAGTAAATGTTACCTTTCTTGTATTAACAGATTATGTTGTGAATTAAGTTTAACTTTTATTTGGTAATGAAGCTGTTGTTGTTGTAGCAATTCTGGTATAGACGTTCGGAGCCTTGAAAACGTCATATGGGGGAAAACAAAGCTTGTTGTTGACTAAGAGGACCTCACACAATTTCTTCTTAGCTTTGTAAGAAACTAAATAGAACCTACTTGGGTTGACCGTGTTGTGCCTGAAAAATACATGCATCTTCTTGCCTTGGGTCCTGATTGGTTCATTCTGTCTCTTGCAGATTGGTAATTAATTAGTATATGGCTTTGATTCCAGGTTTGCACTACTTTGAAACGGTAGTGCTGGCGCTGAAGCCAGCCGATAAAATTAGTGCTCTATATTCAGCGATAATAGAAGACTCCTCTTCAAGAGACAAATTCAAATGAGCTTCTTCGTCCTCGGTGGCCAGGTCTGGTACGAGCTCATTCACAGCGTCTCGAACATCCGGGGTTTCTTCTTCTCTTTCCCCTTCGCTGGCGCTGTCAAGGGATTCTTCTGAAACACAAAAGCAGCGATAACAATATTACTCTCTTTAAAGCGCTAATTAATGATGGTACCTTAAGTTCAGATATTTTCAATGGGCAATCGCAGCAAGCGTAAATTAGGAAACAAACCAATCAAAATTCGAAACAAATACATCCAACCGACTAAAAGCGCGCGAAAATGCGGGCGAGATGAGCATCATCGTTGGTTTTGCTTTTTATCGGTTGAGAAAATGGCGCGAATTCTGCCAACCAATCACGAGGGTCAGCAAATCAAAATCTACGCAAACTTGGACACTCAACTGAAAACTGTTCTCACCGCAACTGACCCCGTGTATAGCTTTGTGCTCAGTGCAATTTTAACAACCATACACAGAGGGTAAACTGTAGTGATGCTTCCTTCCATTCTATGACACTAACAATGCGAAATTATAGCCGAATAATAAAAGAGCTACGGCTACCTATGTCACCTTTCACCAGTCTTAATCGCGTAAGCTTGAGGTCTTTAAAAGGCCCGTTAACGTCCATTGAGAGGAATAGACCGGGAACGACTGTGCCGCTCAAGCGAATTGGAAAACCTGTAAGCTTCTCTGTGCCTTTAAACTTAGAGCCCCCTGCTTTAACAATCCCACAATCATGCACTCGAGCCGCAATATTGATCCCAGTCTTTTTCAAAGTGAACTTTCACTGTATACTTAAAAAATGTGGGCAGCAGCGCTGAGTTCCGTCGACAATAATTACTGACTCGACAGACATTGGTCAATGCAAATTGGCAACCACACTCATTCCGTTAGAATACTGCGACTGAAAGCAACTGTTATCAGCTTCTCACCTCTACTTGACACTGAAATTGGAGGAAGCACACCTCCGTTTGACACCAGCATATTAATAGCTTTATCAATATCACCATGGCAGCGCGTCAGAGCCTCTTTAAAAGTGTCAGCTGCAAAACCCATAGACATGGCCTAGAGAAATAAAAACTTCGTGCTATTAGGTAAATGCAATCGGCGCCCATGCACGCTGGTTAGGTCTTTCTATGTCCTCAATCGAATGTTTTAAGTTGAAGCCTCAAAATCATTTTAGTGTTGGCTTACCTGAGCAATGTGCTCGTCAGAGATTCGATCAACGCTGAAAGCTGGATTGGACGAGCTGAAATTAACGAATATGTGAAAATTATTTACGTGAATCTGAGCGATACCTGATGTAAATCTCATCCTAGCTCGAGGGTGATAAATCGCATATCCTCGATGGACACGTCGTTAATATGGTTATGGTTTCACCGGTGAGGCTTTTCTTATGCAAAGCTGTTTTCTCGTGAGTGACATTCCATTAAGTGTTGTTTATTCATTTCCCGTGCGCACCGCGGGATTTACGCATGATGACATGGGTGGTAAACATGTTTATCTGTGTGTTTACGTCGCACATTTCATTCCGCTCTGAACGGAAAGAACATTTGAGACACCATGCATAAAGCAGTATTTGTGGAATTCCCATGGTTCAACCTTTATAACGACAACTGGTGGATTAAACTTGATGGCGACGCGTACGGCAGTGGACCGGAAACGAAAAAAAGGACTTTGGAGACGTGATACACAGCTGAGCATTCAGTTCAAATTCAAAACAAGGTATGACTTTATTCAGTGGATAGAATACCTATTCATATGGTCACGACCAAGTCACAAATGTGATTTACCTAGTTGTGCTAAGTGACGCATTCTTATAGGTCTATTTTTTTCATTTTGTCGTACGGGGAAGAGGTCGCCTATCAGTGCATACGAGGCGACACTGAAAACTGTCACTTTGTCCCTGCGATCTGACGCACGAGTTGAAGTGGATTTGAATTCATATGTCAGGTTGCGTGGACATATTTGGTCAACGTACAACATTTTCGAATAAGACTACGCACAGGGGAATGGTCGCTGTGACCTGTCCCCGCGACCTCACCTCGCGACTTCTCGTCTTGCGTGTACCGCCCTTAATTATTCTCACGCTGTTCCTCACGAACAAACAGTGAGTATGAGTAGAGTTTGAGTCGTGAGCAAGTTATGAGCGCTTTCAGTTGCCTATCATTGCTTCAGGGAGAAAGCGACGCGAGTTTTGACATCCAATCAAAAAGCGAAGTTAAGCAAACCCAAAGAAAACAAGAATTACGTCTCGACACTCAATTGAAAATCACTGTGAAGTATTCAATTCAGTTTTCATAAGCGAGTTTCACCAGCCTTACCTTCTGTCATCGGGTAGATCAAGCATTTCCGGACTATCTTGTAGAACCTGTTGAAAAAAATCCTTTAAATCAGAAAAACTTTTGACTTCACTCGTTCAATTGTTGTTCGCGATCGCTCTCACCTGTAGTGCCTTGTTAACATCGTTGTTTGCCTGCCTCAAAGCTGACGCTGCTATTTTCTTGGGAAATCCCATCTCTAGCAGAGCTTCATACATATCTACATTCACCCTTAACGAAACCACAATGTTAACGAGCAGAAAGTAAGCAGTGATATGATTGGTTGTCACATTATCTCCTTAAATCCTAAAAGGCGGCCATGTTGGTGCCCTTCAGAGGGATACCAACATGGCGGATTCACGCAAAGTCATAAAATGTTAAGAAATTTTTTTAGTTTATGTAACTTTGTTCTGAAGAGCACTATAGAGCCAAAAATCGTCCTAAGTTGATTACTTTTACATTCTGTTTAAATCCTGTGTCTCTTAATGATAATGTAATTCGAACATGAATATAGTTTTATTGTACGGACGAAAACCAAGGGCGCACTATTAAAATGCCTGAACCGGTAACAGAATAGTTACCATTCTCCGGCCACAGTCTTTCCCAACTTTCTTTCCAGTCTTTTTCGCTTTCTTTCTTTTTCTTCCCTGTCGTGTCTCTCTTTTTTCTCCTGTTAATAAAAGGAACAGTCGGCCAGAGTTTTGGATACAAAAAATAGGAACCTTGCACTTACTTAGATTTGTTCATTACATTGTATCTGAAAGATTCATGCGAAATGTTAAGCTGGAAATAACGCAAGAACGAACTCGTTTTCAAACTGAGAATAGCGATCTTTAAGTTGAAATTTTCCGTAAAGGATTCCGTTAGGGTTTCAAAAGCCGTTCTTCGCCGTTCATCATCTACATGGAACTACCAATCCCTACAATGACTGTAAGTGGTTGATACTTGACATCAAAGCAAACCTCCCGTAGCGGACGCCCTCGGGACGGGACCAAGTGTAGCGAGGTGTTCCGCTTATGGGAGGTTGAAAGACCTGCCAGCGTTGCGTTAACAAAATAACCGCGGCTACTTTAGCAACTGAACGGCACAAACGATTGAGAAACCGTACGTTGTCAGTAAGGGGAGAAACAAATCGACAGAGATGTAAAGTTGCACCGTTGTTTGGGTTCGACGTTCAAGATGTCTTTCCTCTTAAGTGAGGTTGTTTCGCATGGTCACTAGAGACACAAGCATGTGTCCGAGTCCACTTGCGAGAAGTGTCCGTTTGCAGTGGGTTCATGATACTGAAATGTAAAGCCAGCAGAGAAACTACCGCTTTGGTTTCCCTTAAGGAATGTGCCGTTAGCGGAGGTTCCACCGTATCTTTCAGCGAAGTTGCATGTGAAATATATACCTCTTACTAGCCAAGTTCGAGATCCATACCTGTAAGTTACGGACCGAGTTTTTTCCCTTTCACTTATGGCCCAAGCGCGAAGCGCGCGGGCCATAAATCAACAGGAAAAAAGGAGGATCCGTAACTTACAGTACAGACAGAGAAAGCGAGGTTAGTAAGATATTTATTATATCTCTGAGGTTAATCTAGTCTCTTTCGCAGCCGTTTTTAGGCTCGTCACGCAACGCTCCTCCCCACTAGTGGGGAGGAGCGTTGCGTGGGGAGGAGCGTTGCGTGACGAGCCTAAAAACGGCTGCGAAGGAGACTAAGGTTAATCGGGCGCGCGGGAAAGGAAACTTTCAAATAAAACGAGCCGTACAGTAGAATACGGCCCGCGAAATTGACCAATCACAGCGCGCGTACTAACTGAGAGATGTAATAAAAGAAATATATATTTGAACTAAGAAAAGAAAAACTTGTCAGATGGAGGACCAACGCGTACATAAAGTACGCAAGGCAGGCAGCTGCGAAAATAAAGAAAGCTACAAGTGACGTTCTTTCATCTTTTGTTTGTTTCAAGCAGCTTGTTCACGGCTAACCTGTCTTCTTTGTGTTATGAACTCTACAGCTGCGGTTGAATCTCCTTGGCAAGTTCTTAAACCAAGCCGCGCTTCTGACTCAGTGAACCCCATCAACAGCACTAAAAACACCAACAAAGGCATGTATCTTAAATCGGCAACTTGTAAGACCATGTAATTTTTAGCTCCTTAAAAGACTAAGCACTAAAGTACTTCATTGAATAGAAGCTTCTAAGTTAAGTATGAATGAAACCGTAAGTGCAAGAATTGTAAGGAAATGCTCTCACTTTTGAATCTGCGTGTTTATGAAATCCTTTTCTGTTATAGTCTCCTTCGCAGCCGTTATTAGGGTCGTTACGCAACGCTCCTTCCCACTAACGGCTGCTCACTAAAGCTCTGCATTCCTTTCGCTTGGTTACTGAGAACCAATAACCTGCATGTATCTGTTAGCAGCTGCACCAATCATATTTCTCGTCACATTTGCCGCCAAAAACACAACAAGGTCCAGGTTTCCAGGAAATGGAAGTCTGCTCCTTATTGGTCAGTTTGAGGAAAGGAATGCAGAGCTCGAGTGACCAACCGTTAGTGGGGAGGAGCGTTACGTGACCGGCCTAATAACGGCTGCGAAGGAGACTATTTCTGTTACTGTGCGAAACCGAAAACTGTGAACCCTTTGATTTGATTTTGACATTTCCCATTGTGTAGCAACCAATCAGAAGCAACATGAACCCACATCCTAATTACCGTTTCTGTTTGCCGTTTAGTTTTCTTGCCGGAGCGATTGGCTTTTTACTTGAAACACAATGACATTCCATAAAAATTTCTAGTATTCACGGTTTTCAGATTTTCACAGTAAAGTGTTTATTTACTTTCCTGTGGTACTATATATTTAGGATGCTGTACGAGGTGGTTCTGACTTTTAAGTCTGTGGATGAGATCCTAAAGTGTGACTATTCAAATGAAAGCTACTGAGCAGTACTTTCCTGTGGTGCTGTTTATTATGCTGTACAAGGTGGTTCTAACTTAACAGTCTGTGGATGAAATCCTAAAGTGTGATCATTCAAACGAAAGCTACCGAGTACTACTGTCATATACAGGCATTCATTTAAAAAATTTCGTAGTCTGGAAATGTCTGTCTGAAGTTCAAATACACATGCGACCTGTCCCTAATAACGAAAAAAATTCAATGTTCAAATTTCAATGAAATTGAGCTAGAAAACTTACATTGGGTCAGTTGATGTTTGTCAACATGTAGCTTCCCCTGCATAAGTTCGGCCTACAGTACATATGCAGTGATATGCCATTAGTGTTGAGGTACCAGAACCTCGTTTTGTGGGCGTGGCCCAAAGTAATATTAAGAGGAACCAATTCCAAAACAACAAATAGACTGGCACTGACAATCTTAAAAGTGATAAAGGCGATTCTATCAAACACCTTCTTCCCTTCAAAAGTTTTTGAAAGTATTGTCATAAGTCTCTGGCCTTTTTCTGATCAATAACCTTAAGGGTCCCTGAAAGGTACTGCAACTACTCTGCCAGTAGTCATTTTAGGTTTTAGCAACTGAAGTGGTGCCAATCCACAAATGTTTTCCCCTAAAAGGTGATGAGCACCCCGGTCATTTTTCTATGGGAGTTCCCCCGCCCCACTGAGATAATGACTTGATACTATCTGTGATACACTCCAGTCTGAAGTCATATTTACCATTGTATTACTGGCAATGACAGATATAATTTATCTTTGTTTATGTTCTCCATATGTTGATGAGGGGGAGGGGGGGGGTTGACAAGCAGAAGATTATTGGGGTGGGATTGGCAAACAAAAGAGAGGAAGTAGGCAGGATTTCATAGGTGCAGCAAATTAAAACAGCACAGGAGATTGAAATAAAGAGAGCAGAAAAGTTGGGGTTTGGCATAGGGGGATGTATGATTGAGAACAATCCCTACTCTCAGACACTTGTCATATCACATGTACAGAGTGAGTTCAAAGTTGGGTTGTACCTTATTCAAGTACGTAGCAGCAGTAGGGACATCTCCTTTGTGGTAGGCACAGACTGCCTCTAAGACATGGAGTCGGACAAAAAGGGCAAGCTCGCCCCCACTACCACCCTGCCAAAGAAAGTTTTGACAGCATAAATATGCTTCTCATTTGAACACAGCACTGCCTAGTCAGCAAATAGCTATGTTCATAGACAAGGCATCCAAAGATTGGATGAAATAATAATTTACAAGTAAATATATTCTAAGCGGCTTAAAAGACTGTTTAGAATCTAAAATATTTGTTTGCCTTATGAAGGGAATAACAGCAAAGTCAAAGAAAGCCTAAAAATGAGCCCTTCAGTTACATGCCAACATACCCTTACAAATGTCAACCTTTCCAGATTCTGTCCATAGCTTTTTTGAAAGCATTCCTTGCATTTCTGTAATTTTTCCTCTGCATTTGGTAAATCAAGGATGCTCTTCAACCAATAGTAACACCAAACAATGTCCAGGCAGAGAATGCCATAATTATCAACAGCACATAGAATCTGTGCTCGGCAATGACTGTGGAAATCAAAAACAGATAAGGCGTATACAAATCTGAGGCCTAGTTGATAAGCAAACAATATTAAAATAATAATAATAATAATATTAATATTAAAATTGCAACAACAACAACAACAAATAATTCAAATTAGGCACAATGTGTTAAAAACCACAAGCATGGGCAAGGAATTGATTTCAGAACCACAAAGAAACAACTTCAGCTTCTAGTCAGAACTGCACAGACAATGGCACATGTGATGCCCTAACCACTTGACCACAATGTCCCTGTGCCATTACTCCTAGTGTTCCAATATTATTCTGTACCTTTCACATCCAATTCGAAATGCTTTCTAATACAGTACAGCAATACCTGAATTCCTTTTCAGCCTCAAGAAGCAATAAGAGAGCTTCTGCATAACTTCTTTTCTTTAAGGCAATTCGCCCTTTCTCATGTAGAGTAAGAGCCAATGTTAAGGCCTGCAAAACCAACATATATTCTAAAATAAAAAACTCTGGAATCTGTTATGTACAATTTAACCTGAGCAAATGGTAATTGGTGCAGACAAGCAATCATGATAAGAAAAGCAAGGGAAAGCAATGCCAGAAGGGACAAAATTAATGGCGTTAGGATTCTACAAATTAATATTCTTGCTTTTTGAGTTGATTACATTTTGTTTTCCTTCACCCCTTCTCATGGCTACACTTGCCATTAAAATCACAGCAATTGCAAAATGTGGTAATATCCTAATGCCTCTTCCTTTTTTATCCTTCCTACCTTCTCACTTAACATTATGAATTTACCTTTCTTTCACTCTCTGGAAGTTGAATTGGTCTGCCTTCCTGGTCATTTATTTCAAGGAAATAATGATCATCTTTGAAATCTGATATAAATTAAAATAAATCAAGTCGATATTACTCTCTATACTTTCTACTTTCTGTATGATAATAGTCCAAATTTTTGATAATGCTTTAATCTATCATTATTTCCATTTAATTAACTAAAAAAACTATTTTAGAATCCATCAACCAACCAACCAACCGACCAATCATTATTTAACCAACTATCATCTATGAGCTATGATGATTGAATGAGTAACTCAGTGGTAACCCTTCACCCACAACCCAAAGGTTTTCCATAAAAATGGAAGAGATCTGAGGTTAACCTTGCTTGACTCTTTTTGGTCAATAGACAAAAAACATTGTGAACTACTTGTCATAACCACCAAGTTTTTAATTTATACAATGGTTGCATAACAATGCCAAATTTGGACATTCTTCACCACACTGTTAATCATATATCATTCAGGATGGAGTGGTAATACACTGTATTCATATGCATTAATTTTGGATTTTATTCCCCTTTAAAACAATAAATGTTAGGATAATATTTTTGTTGTTTTTGACAAGTCATTGCCTTTAAATTGAATTATGTTAAATGCCTGTGTAAACCACTCATTGACAAGTTTTCATTACATTCATTCAGATATCAATATTGATATGGACTGATTCTGGCAGGTTTCTTTTGCAGGTCACATTCCACAGGTCAAAGTACAGGTCACCATGCTACAGATAAATGAACAAACCCAAAAGTGTCAGCTCCTAGCCCTTATCACTATCCAAAATTTCTTTTTAGATCATGATGAAACTGTTTGGCTTAGTTACCAATCGACAAAACAGTGACCCATACCTGTGACCTGTGGAATCTGAGCTGTAAAAGATACCTGCCTCACTGACTCACTGTCTTTTCTGTTTGACAATGCCTCGGCTGCTTGCCGTGTCTGGGAGACACTAGCTCTAGTTTCTTCCTCCTGCTTTTGTTGTAGCTCACTCTCTGAACTTGACTGTGACAGCACAAGAACCATAACCTGGCCATTGTTCTTTACATTTTGGCTCTCCAGGGATGTTTCTGAAACAGGTTAAAAATAAACAATATTGTTAATATTGACTACAGATTGTATCAGAGGGTTAAGGCATATGTTATGTGGTATCATTAAGGTTGAAGCCTCACTTTTCCATGCAGAGATGTCACGTTAGTTAACCAAGTTGTTAACCTTTTAAACCCAGCTAAGATCAAAATTTAAATTCTCATTTGATGTCCCTACACATTTCCTATAGGAGTAGTGGAGAGAAGTTGCTACCATATCAAGCAAATTTATCTTGTGTGATTCTGTTCTTAATTCTTGTGATCACCCTGTTTTATTAAGTGTTGACATTACAAGGAGAAATTTTATGCTGATCAGTCTTAGGGTTCAAAGGGTTAATGGAAAGAGACTTGACAGAGGATAGCCTCTTTGGTGCTGCAGGTTAAAGACTGGCCATCAAAGGCAGCTCTCAAGGTTTAATATGCCTTTCAGTTATGAACCGATCAGGGTAGACTGAATGCCTAGTAAAGGTGCCTACTCAGCTAGAGCATTCCTTCTTTTGCTTGTAAAATAAGATTCAACTTGGATTCACATCTGTACATTTATTACTGATCCTCTGTCATAAATACCGGTAGATAAAATCTAGCTAATCAAATTGTACATACCATCTTCTAACACATGTCCTTTGCAAATAGGTTTCATTTTATCAGGATCTAAACCAGTCTCCATTTTTACACTGAAACAAAGCATTTCTAATGAATGAATGATATAATCAGTGTTGGTGGCAAGTACTTAATTAACACTGATGGTCTGCTTTTTCCTCTGGAACAAAGACCTTGTAAGTTAAAAAATCTGTAAAATCCTCCAAAGTTTCTTTCTTATGCGAACCATTTTATTATTTTTAGCTAACATTAATGGAAAGTACATTGAAGACCTTTTTTTAAAATCAGCTCCACTCTTATGCAATCCCATCTGAATTTGGAATCTGTTGTTTATTCCGAGTGGAAGACTGCCAGTTAGGTGGACTTTGATTGTTGCAATCCCTGATTTAGCAAATCTTTGCTCTGTTTGCAGTTTGGTAACAGCATGAACCCTGAGTTCTTCCAGTGCTTCATTTATTTCTTCAGATGATGCACTCAACTCTGCTGAGTAGCGGTTAACCATCTCCTGCAATACATGTACCAAAACACTCACAAAATAATGTAAATTTATAAGAATTTGTCATAAAGATTGGGTGTCTGTTATAAAATAAAAAATGAATGCAGAATACCAGGAAATAAAATGATTGTTATCCCTATAATATTTGTTGTTAACCCTGATCTCCTACTCTTTCCAATTAACCTTGAGTTGAAGAATTATGTTCATATTATCTTTCTTGGAACTTCAAAGGACATTCCAATGGAGAGTGAGGAGGTGGGGGAGGGGGGTGGGGCTAATATTCTTTAGAGCCAACTGAGAACTTATCTGACCACCAGAACTGTAAAGAATGGACCCCTCATACATTACTATAAGACCAGCTTGTCCTGGAGCTAATAAAACTGTGGATGGCTGACCAATAGAGGAATTGAAATGATGACCAATAATAATAATAAGTAGCAGTAAGAAACTGAAGAATGCCAAAAGGTTTTCTATCGGTAATAAATTTTCTTCTCTAGCTATGACATTTGTTTTGGTCAAGAGAGAGCTATCTTCATTGTGATGTGAAAAATATCATCTCATCTGAAACTGGACTATTAGAGCTCATGGATTGTGGAATGTGGATTACGGTTGATGGTGCAATACATGTCACGCAACAATACTTTTACCGTGTGAACAGTAAGTATGCCAGAAAGCAGGTAGCATAAAAGGAGAGGCGGAGAGAGGGAAGAAGGAAACAGGAACAATTTGAAGCAATCAAGGGCTTTCTTGTTAACTTAAGTTATTGCATGTCTGTGTGTTGAATAGCAAAACGTTGCGGACCTAACTGTCAGAGTGTCCCAAGAATCAATCAAAAGAGAGATGATATTGATCAATCGACACACGCATCGCAGCAGAACACGTACACTAATCGCATCAGAATTCTAACGATTCAATAGCGATAATACCTGCTGGGAATTTGAAAAAAAAATCAACAGATCATTGCTTGACTATGAAAGCCCATCAGCTGTTATACATCGGTCCACAGTATGGCAAAGTACATATTCCACAGTGTAGCAGATCTTCGTTGAGGTTTCTTCATCTATATCTACAGTATTCAACGGCCCTATCTTGAAAATCAACACGCAAAATAATCAATATTTTAAGGTAAACAAAGTAGTTTGAAGCTTGAATGCTACACGTAATTACCTCTGGGTATTTTCCGGGTTCATCGTTTGATGTGGTGTACGGCGCAAGCCAAAGCTTAATGTTCTCCGATCTTAGTCTCTCACGAACTCTGTTTAAAATGCTTTTAAAATGAGGGCCTCTTGCAGCCATGATCGCGGGTCCTGCACGTAAAACGAAACAAGAAGATCTCGAAGTTTTGCATGAGTTTGCACAAAAGGTTTGTTTTGGTCTCACTGGGAAACCGCAGACCAAGGGGACAGAATGCTCGACTCGGCTCAGTTCTCTAACGCGGCAAAAAAGATGGCGGGGGAAATAATATCCTCGTGCACATCTTGACAAAACGAACGAAGCCAACTTATGCTGTGTTCTAATCGTAGACTACGGATCCTCCAACATCTGGACAACTTCCACTATTTCCCTACATATTTAGCCTGTACGGAACAAAATAAACAACACTACTGGATATGAGCTAGTAGTTGCACTACCACAACCTACTGGATGGGTGACTCAGCTGAGTTATAACTTTATACTGACTGCAGACCTGCTTACACCATGTCATCAATCATACTTTTGGTTGGGCAATGCGGCAATCAAGTTGGGCATGAACTGATGAGTTTGATTGACAAGAGCGACACCCACCCACTGAGCCACAGGGATGGTAAACTGCACTGTGTGTGTGTGGACAGTGAATCAAAAGTGATCAATCACAATTATCGTGAAGACGCGAAATCCAGTGCATTGTATAGAGAAGGTAATATGATTGTTGGTCAGAGAGGTAGAGGAAATAACTGGGCACTTGGTTATCATGGACTGAGTGGGGAAGCTGAAGATACATCTTTGTTACACCGTGCCATGGAGACTGTCAGAAAGGAAGTAGAAAGATGTGACAATTATGCTGGTAATACTGTACAAACTTGATATTCTAACTTACCCCAGGTTTGCATGTGCCTTGAAAATTCTTGAAAGCCCTTGAATTTCAAAATAAAAATTCAAGGCCTTGAAAGTCCCTGAAAATTGCAGTTGGTGCTGGAAAGTCCTTGAAATTTACTGCCAATTTTATCCAACAAAGCTTTTCAAGTGTCTGAGACAAACATCAGTGCACTCTCTACTTTGAGCATCTGATGTGGCATTGTATTGGCTTGATTTTGCCCCTACAGGAGTCCTTGAAAAATGGAAAAATATGTCTTGGAAAGGCCTTGACAAGTCCTTGAATTTTTGGTCGAAAAAAGTGTACGAACCCTGTTAACCAAATATTTTGCTAGTTGGAAAGTGACTGGAAGAGTAACAAGGTTTTGCAACACATGCACAATTTTTAATTTATTTTGTAGAACAGTTACGCCTTGCCCAGGAAAAAGACTGGCTTCTATAGGGACTCTCTGGTTTGTGACTGAAATAGACTTCCAGCTAGTTACAAATCAGATACTGTACCAGGGCTGTCAACCCCCCCCCCCCCCCCCGAGTCTTCAAATAATGAGAATTGATGGGGAACGGATGATAGATGACGTCATAACGACATAACTTCATCATTAGCATTGTAACATTTGATCTGATTGGTTTATTTCTGACCAGTCACATCATTGCTTATATTACAGTGGCAATGCTTGCAAGAATGACAGTTTGTTGGAGTTTATGAGGAAATGTTTTAATTCCGTTATCCATGTTAACAGTAAAATAGTCAAACAACTTAAAAGTCGGGTCTCACAAGAAACGGCAAACTTTGGCGATTATCTAGGAGATTTGAGACTCTGATCTGGAGACTGGGAGAGTCTCGTGGATTATCCGGGACGGTTGACTGCCCTGCGGTACATACTTGACAATAGAAAATATCCTTTGCAATCAGTATAAATTCTAATCACAGAAAACAATGCAAATTTGACATCCAAGGGGCAAAATGCCCTGACTGTTTTGAAGACATTAGGTAAATGTTTTTAATTGTTTTGTGCGAGATGAGTGTTTACAAAGTTCCAGAACATATTTCTTGGTATGTCAAATGAGGGAGCCACCTTTCTTGCATTGTTGACCCAAGACCTCTCTCTCTTATTTTGTATACTAAGCTAAAATGTAATGCATGACCTTAATGTTTTTGTATTGAAATGATTTTAAGCATTTTTGTTCCCTATACCTACCCTCTGACACTGAAATGACTTATTTTGTAATCTTTGTCCTTCTGTGGCCAAGGAACCATTGTGATTCACAGTCTGACTGGTGGAACTGGATCTGGACTAGGATCACACCTAGTTGAGAGAATAAGGGATGCATACCCCTTGGCTCATGTTATGTCTGTTGCTGTGTCACCGCATGCATCTGGAGACAGTCCACTACAGCATTTCAACTCACTTCTTAGTCTGGCATCCTTGCAGTGGTGAGTATGTAATCATTTTACATCTTTCTAGTGTTCCAGATATGAGAGGGGTGTTGAATTACAGATGGAAGAAAACTTGCTTTGTGATGGAGTGCTTTCATTGATAAAGTTAGGATGATTTAGAGGGGCCTGTGCCTATTGAACCCATTCATTTGTTAACACTGCCAATAACAAGTATGTCAAACAAAGCGAGTCAAATATCTGAGTCACTTTGAACCATGAAAATAACCACAAAGGGCTATTTTTCTTCCCCTGCCATCCATTCTTCTCCCATTTTCTCCTTGCACACCTCTTCTTCTCCCTTCTACTCCTTCACAATTACCATTATTACCTTTACACTCCTTCTTTTTCCTCTCCTGCCCTCACCCTTCCTCCAACCATCCTTTCCTTTCCCTCTGCACCACTCTTCCCTTGTCTTCTCTCTTCTCTTCCCTTTTCTGCTTTGTTTTCTTGTTTTGCCCCTCCTCTCTTTCCTTGTCTTCTGTACTTTCCTCTTCTCTTCTCTGCTCTGCCCTTTCCAGATTTCTTTTCACCATTTTTTCTCTCTTTACTTCTCTTCAGCTCTTTTCAAGTTCACTGTTTTTTGCCAGACCTTTAGAAAGCTTAACCATATTTTTACCCTGCCTTTACTTTCAGTCATGCTGATGGGGTGTTATTATTTAATAATGACGATGTTCTGCATCACATGACAACACACAGTGGCCTGATGTCACGACAGAAGTCATCAGGTTCCATCTCATTAGGAGACATGAACAGTTACATATCAGCCAGTCTTGCCGGAGTGTTTCAGCCTTTGGGAAGCAAACCTAAAAGAGTCAAAGGAAAGAGCAAGGAAGTGGGGAGTAATATGGTGATAAACACAGACAAAAAAATTGAGAAGAACAATTATTGTTACAGTGGAGTAAAGTTTAGTAAAACAGATCCTGTTTCAAGAAAGCTATCTTATTCCCTGGATGAATGGCAGGGAAGACCAGACGTTCGTGGCAATAGATCATTGGTTACTGCAAGTCAATGCTCCATGGCCTCATATATATCTGACGATTCTGTATATTTGCCATCCACTGTTGGTGATATTGGCACTCGTGATGAAATGTCCAAACAGCCCAGATCTACGGCATCTGCATTATTGCGCTATCAAGGAATTGTAAGTCCTTCCTCCTTAAAGTCCAGGACATCAAATGCTGGCAACTCTCAATCATTGCAGTTGGCAGCTGGAGTTCCAGGTGGAAATGAGCCATGGGAAATGCTGCGATCAGTTTGCACAGAGCCATCAAAAAAGTTTGCCACAGTTCATCACATTTCCAAGAGAAAAGTTTCTTGGGAAGCACTCACCCAATCTCTTATCCATTCAATGCGGCGATATGACAGGCATGGCACACAGTTTTCCTCCATATGTTCTCTTCTTGTTGCTCGTGGAGATCACGATGGGTCATTTGCAAAGGTGTCTGCAAAAATTGAAGAGAAGCTGCGTCATTCACTGAGATATGTGGAGTGGAATCCTTTCCCTGTTGACTTCTGGATCAGTGAGTATTCCATGTAGATTTTTATGCACACAAGTCTATTTTAAAGGAACACTCTGTTTTCTTTAAAGTCCTTGTAGAAAATAAATTCTCAGCCAAGGACTTTATTGTTACTTGTGTCCTGGTAGCTGGACTGTAGATCTTTGGTCACAAAACAAGTGCAGAACTGCATTTCTTGTGCAAATAAATGAGTCGGTATGCCAGTGGAGAGTTAATTTAAACCAAAGTAAATTGAAACTACTTTCAATACTTAATTTGAAACTGCTCTAACTTGCATTATTCTCTTCTTACAGGTCAATACAATCCAGTGGGTCCAAACGACTCTCAGTCACTTACACTGTGCTTGAACTCAACCAAAATAGTAGAGACCTTGGAGGATGTGATTGCAAAATCACGAGCAATGTATAATGCTGGTGCTTATCTGCATTGGTTCTGGAAGCATGGCTGTTCCAAGGTGAATGCATTAACTAGTATAATAATGCTCTATATAGGAATTGTAATAATAATGACAATAATAATAACATTTATATAGTGCCTATACATAATTCCTGAAAAGATGTGTCTTCAACTTAGATCTAAGTTGGAGATTACACTGATAAGTCTTTTTTTTCTCTCCAATGATTCAGAATGATTTTATGGATGCATTTGACACACTGGAGTGTGTGATAGAGAATTACAAATTTGCAGTAAGCTAGTAATGGTCACAGAGGATCCCTCAAGTGTGGAAGAGTAAGTAAAATTTTGTTCATTTACAAACCTATTGTGAACTGGCCGCCTGGGTGACAGTTACAGATTCAGTTTAGAAACATTATTACTTCTCTCCCTAAAAAAGGATGGTAGTTGATCACAGGTTCCCAACATGAGGTACCACACCTTTGGTGTGATGCTAGTTTATTGCAGGATGCCCAGCATGAATTTGTTAGGTTTATTCCATCTTCTATTGGATGAGATGTTGGTCTATCAAAGAAAGCACAGCAGGTGATGATGAGGGGCATTAATACTCCCCCTGGATGAGATGTCCAGCATGAAATGAGTACATCTTTTACCACTCCCCCTGCATGGGGTGGTAGTCCGTCACAGGATTCTCAGCATGACATGACTAGGAGTATTACTACTTCCACCTGCATGGAATGCTGGTCTATCACAGGATAACCAACATGAAGTGCTTTGGAGCATTTCTATAACCCCCTCAATGGCATGTTAGTCCAACACAGGATCCCCAACACAAAGTGACTAGGAGTATTACTACTCTCCCTGTAGTTTTAAAGGATGCAGGTCCATCACATGATACCCAGCATGAAGTGACTAGGAGTCTAACTACTTCACTGGATGGGATGTTAGTCCAACACAGGATCCCCAGCATGAAGTGACAAAGAGTATTACTACTTCCCCTGTATTTGCTCAGGATGCAGGCCTGTTACAGGATAAACAGGGTGCATTAGTAGCCCCCCTCCCCCCTACTTCCCCTGTATTTGGAAGGGATGCTGGTCCATCACAGGATACCCAGCATGAAGTAGTCTAGATTATTTCACCCCTCTTGAATGGCATATTATTCCATCACATGATTTCCCACATCACTTTAATTGGCAGTGATCTGTTGACCATGACCACTTTCCAAAGATGTGACGATTGGGAGGCACACTGTGCAAACTACAAAGAGCATTCGCGTGGGACGATTTGAGGTTCTTGATTGCGAGATCTGTTGGACGAGTGTACACAAGATAGTTCAGTGAGGAAACTATGATCATGGGAATAGCTAGCCAGTCATCATCGATGGTCTTTACGTTCAGAGATCAACACTCCAATCACTTTCCTAGCAATAACTAAAACTCTACCCATCAGCCACGGCAATGTTTGTTCGATTTGAATAATGGGCATTAACAACCAAGACCGTGTCACAACTTAACCTTACCATCAAAATCGTCCGTCCTAATTTAGTTCCTGGACAGTTCGCCCATATGCTATAAGTTGAACAAGTTGAAATAATCGAGTATTAGTTTCAGTAAAATCAAACTTTCAAAATAATGACGTTTTCCTTGCCGTTGCCGTCGTCGGTGTTAGCGCCCTAACGTCAAGTAAAAGAGTGGATATTAGAACCTTGCAACAACAATTCAGAATGGTTAGAAGATCATTGTAGCTATACGCGTTGACAAGTGTAAACCTGTGATAATTTCAGTTCCCTCTGGTTGCAATATTTCCTGTGATTACATGCATACTCTGACATGCGGGAGTTCTGTTGATACAACAGCTTTTGTTCAAGTTTCCTCAAACCGGTAAGTTGCACAAGTTTTGAACGTATGTGTATTGCGAATCCTTTGCGGTATCGCGGCAAGAAACGAGCCTCAAATCACGGCTCTGAGCGATTTTCATCCCTGAGATCGAGCGCGTCAAAGGTTTCCAGTGAAAGTGTAAGTAACTGACTGCGAAACAAATCGCACACGCGATTAGATTTTTATAAGACTCTGACCTTGATGAAAATTTGAGCGAAAGAAAAAGGGCCATTGTTGGTTGTATAAATACATTTGAATAATGGTTTAATTCTGATTAGTCGCGACCAGTACAGCTGGTACCCAGTATTAAGTGTTCATGGCAACTGCGCATGAGCTCAGCAAACGTAACAAATTTCAACGTTTTGCCTGGTGTAATCAGAAAATGTAATGCATATGTTGTAAGACAAAACTTGAATAATCTCGTGCAGGGAGTGATTTGGCAGAATTTACTACAATTGAAAAACTGCGCGACCTCATGTAAATGTATGATTAATAGACCTAAATGCTCGAGCATATTCGATTAAAGGACTTTCATATCACAGCGCCAGTTCCAACCCAATCTAATCCAATCTCCAATCTCGTCACTGTGAGATCCCACAAGGGAGTTTGCTCGCAGGGTACCGTCTTTCTAAATCATATGCAATTAAAAAGAGCGAATTCTAAGACTACTGTAATACTGTTTGCACTTTCCATTTTTTAAACTCTCTTTGTACATTTTTTTTCTCTCCTGTACTTACTGTCTTCATAGCAAGGTAATAAATTAAAATCGTAAATGGTTTGAACCCAGCAGTCATATCATAATTAAGTGGAGTACGATCGTCCGGGTGAGTGTAGTCCTGAGAAGGACTGTTTGTGGTGACATTGACTGACGTTTCGACAACCTGAGCGAAAGTCATCATCAGAGTCAAGTGTGACTCTGATGATGAAGTCAAGTGTGATGATGACTTCCGCTCAGGTTGTCGAAACGTCAGTCAATGTCACCACAAACAGTCCTTCTCAGGACTACACTCACCCGGACGATCGTACTCCACTTAATTATGGTAATAAATTAAGATAACAACTTTTGCATTGTTTAAATATTGTTGTTGCATTTGGGTACAACTAGTTCCATCGACGCAAAATGCATGTATGCTATGCATGATTTGATTTGACTTAGAGGACCCTCGTCTCTAGGCGACTGTGAATATTTAGTTACATTGAATACAAACATAAAGAAAGCGCCGTGCGGTCCCTTACGTTCCCGCTCTTTTCAGAAAACGCGAAGAAGCCTGGGGATGAGGCAGGGATTTGAGCAGTACTGCCTACGCATGCAATGACTTTGTCCTTGATTAAGACCATATAAATTTCCTGCTGAGTACGGTGTATACTTTGAAACTGTCTAGTGCATGTTGATTTATGTACTACGCGAAATTCTCGAGCGGTCTTTGTAGGTCCGTGATGGTCATGTGCGTGACACATCTGTGACATCTTCATGACAGATACGTGTCTGACAAGTGATGCATGCATATCTGATTCCTTAGTACAGTGTATCCTCCGCTACAAATGCTTCCAAAGCTTCCAAAATATCTGGCCTCACCATTTGCCAGTTGATCATGGAAAATCCGGGCAGAAGAACAACAAACACTGTCTCATTATCCATGGACTCGGCGTAAAGCGCGCTTTTGACAAGCCTTTCTGCTAAAGACTTGGCTAGCAAGCGCGCCTTTTCTTGCCTTGATAGATCCTTTTCGCCAGAATCCTTCAGCAGTTGAAGCGTTTTATCACCCGGGAGAGAAAATCGGTGATGACGTAGATATTCAATTTCAAATCTGTCGTCGTCCATGACGTTATCAAACGAGGGCGAAGAGTCTTCTGCATGTGTTGTTTCAGAAGTACCTTCTGTTTCATTGTCATTTGGTGTGTTCAATGTAAGGTCGTTTTCAGTGACACGGTTGATATGTTGGGGATACAATGAAAGCTTGTTCAAGTTCACCTCGCTCTTACTTCTCGTTATGGCCCTTTCATTGGTTGCAAAGTACCCCGTCTTTATGCCACAGTGATAATTATCGTCACTGGGGTGGGCGATCTTCAAAAAGATCTCTGCGCTGCCTTGTGTGCCCGTTAACTTTTTATTACTTGTCTTAGATGTTGATTTCTTTCTTTTCTTTCCTTCGATGATTTGACGTTTCGCTTCCATTCTGATTTGCCCGAAGAATCCGTTGACAAGATGAATTGTTTCTTCGTACGAGAACATCTTCCAAAATCCGCCGGACGCAACAATAAGAAGTTGATCACTGGGGTCCAGAGACACACTTTTGACGTAAGGCTCATTAATAACGCATTTCTTTAAGGCCATATCACCAATGCTCCCAATGCCCCTTGTCACCCCAAGGGCGCCGTTTATGAGAGCGCTTTTTTCGGTCTTCACAATCACTCCGCTTGATTTCTTCACGCGATCGCGTTCCTTCTTATTATATAAATCATGTTTGTGTGTGAGTACCTTAACGATGTCGTTGTCACGTAACAAAATGGCGCCGACATTTCCAGCATTTGCGACGAAACACGTGTCGTGAGTCAAAATGCAGGTGACCGCTGAGCAGCCGCTCCATCTGCTTTGAGACCGTGCCTCCACAGAGGTCAACAACAGCCTTTCAGTTTTATAGAAAGAACTCCTAAATGCCGCAACAACTTGCTTTTTTGTTGGTCTAAATTGTTGGTGCGTAATGATGGAGTCGAACTCCTTTTTTAAGAAAACATGAAGATGCTGACTGCATTCTAACGCAGTGTTTCTCCCACTGTAGCCATCATAAATAGCGAAAAAAGCGCTTTCTAAGTTGTCCAGGAAGTTGTCCCTATATACATGTACGTCCTCCATGTTTTTCCATCTCTTGTTAGCTTCCTCACAGACCCCGGCCGCTGTTGCGCAAGACAAGTCAAAGCCTTCGCCATTTAACTTTATTTCTGCAAATTAAATAAAACAGAGAATGTTAATGTAGGAAGAGAGAAGACCAGCTTGTGTAGCTGTTGTGGTTCAAATTTATATTTGGTTTAAAAATTTTCAAACCAGTTTAATTTTTTTTTCCTTTGTCTCAGATTATGGTAATGACTCTGAGACAAAGGGAAATCAAAATTAAACTGGTTTGAAAATTTTTAAACCAAAGAAAAATTTGAACCACAACATAGCAAGCGTTTCTGTCGGGATTTTAACTTTTTTCTGTTTTGTTTTCTTTTTGACCGCGCGAAACTTGGATGAGAGCAAAAATAATTGGGAGTAGGTGGGGGATACGGATCACCTGACGTAAAATGTGTGCTACGCAAGTTAACAGAAGACTAGAAAATAGCACCAGTTTGCTGGGAGAAACACGACATTTCTAAAAGGAACTGGGGGAACCGAGAACAGTTTGCGTTGGAAATTGGGGACTTTTACATCAAGTGGACAGGCGTCGTTTAATTGTAATTATAATTTCAAATTTAGCATTTCCTTTCTAAGCGTGCAAACAGCGAATGAGAGCTTTGAAAAAGCCAAAACGGTGATCTTGGAAAAGGAGCTGACTTTGCGTGCACGTCAGGTAACACCAACAATGATCAACATTAAATTTCTCCTCATTAATGACTACTTCACATAGGCATGCAGGTCAGTTATGAGAATAAAAACTAATGATCACTAAACATGAAATGCTTTTGATGTTTGCCCATATTTTACTAACTGGTACCTTAACAAAATCAGGAGAACAGTCTGAAGCAGAGAAATGCTGATAGATAATTCCCGATGCCATTTCCGCTACAGATCAGTTACAATATCTTAGCTAGAAACGTGCTTTACATAAGAAATTCCAACCGTGGCCTTTCATTACGGCTAAATTTCGGCCCAGACGGTGTGTCCAGTTTCCTCCGAAAGTTTTGCCTTGTAATTGGACTTGTCCTCGAGCAAAGCGAACGAAAGATAAGGAAGTACATTTGTTTCCGTTTCTAGCGAGCTGTTAACAACTTGGACACGTATTTATGTTTGTACGTGCGATATAACCAGGCTCAAGTATTTAATTTGATCCTAGTTAATTCCTTTTGAGGTTAAAAGGCCGAATTGAATTAATGTTTTGTTTTGTAGGTTAGGTAAATACAACTCACACAACCGAAATATAGCCGTGAAGATAAAATAGGTGTTTTAGCTCATAGCAAATCGAACACAACTGAACAATCAATCCAATTACGTAAATGTACTATGTTAGTACTTGATAATTACCTTAGTAAATCAGTACCGTACATTTCAATTGTTTTTATTAATGCTTTTACGTTGTGTTGTTCTTTTGTCAGTATAGGCTTGAATTTCAGGATGACTGATTTAAGCCTAGAAGCAAAACACTTTTAAAAGTTGCTTCTTTATCCACTTATAGTTGAGACAGAGTAAACGAAAACAAGCGACAAACCTTCAATAATCTCGTCGTTTAGGCTTCGCACCTCCATATTCCCCTGAAGTTCACTTCTCAAAACCTCGAACGCAGTGTTTATTTTATGTAAATGCTTGTCCCCGAAGGGGTCTTGAATATCACGGGAGCTTGCATCTTGTTGCTGTTTAATCAAATGTTTTCTCCTTTTAAGAAGAGCGTTTAGGCTCTTGGGCCTTTGATCGTGTGAATACTTGAGAACTTGTAACGCCAAGTGGAAATTCCGATGCCCTGACAGGCGACAGATGTTAATCACATCTTGGCACTTTGAACAAGGGATTAAAATGTTCGGGAGGAGAATAGGTTCATCTGATACCTCACTGGATGACTCTGTCAAAAAATCCGAGGTTTCTACATCGCTGTGGTTGTGATCGTCACTTCCCTCATCCTCGTGTTTGGCCGCCTCGCGTTCCTCTCCATCGATGTCCTCTCCAATCAGCTCCATTTCTTCATCACTGTTTATTAGTTTACTCGAGATTAGATTCACTGTCACGGCCGCGTGCTGCATCTCTGATTTACCTCCCTGTTCTAATCCTTTCTTTTTCTCCGGTGCTGTGTTGTTAACGCCCCTCGTCGCAAACTTTCTTTTTGTCTTGAAAGTCTTTCTTTGTGGTTGCAGCATCTTGGAGGGCCTTTCACCCGAAGTTGTGCCTCTCAACCTCGTTTCTTGTGGCGCTTCACTTAAACTGAACCAGCGAAGCACAAAACTATTTGTCTGCACCACTCCGTGCTTAGATCGTTGGTAATTTTGAGAGCCAGCCATTTGTTTCAGGCGCAATTGGGGCCAGTATTCACCCCAAATATTAGAACAAAGGTGGTAACCTCTTTGTTCAGTGTTTATCTCGCTAATTTGACTCTCAATTATCTCTGGTCTTTTGTAAAGGTGTAGTCATGGTGACGAACTCCCACTTGCGGGTTGTCTCGCTAATTCCTTTTGTTCACAGCAGATTATCCGATGTTATCTTTGTTTTCTTCTGCCACCGATATTGCACGCGGCGCCAACTTTGTTCTAAGTACTCAGGCGCTCTACGGTAAGTACGGTGCCCACTTCACCATGAAGTGCAAAAGGGCTCGAAGTTTTGTCATTCATTTTTCACCCTCCGGGACTTCACAGACTTAAAAGCCAGAACCACCTTGTGCACCGCAGCCTTGTTGTGATTCAGAGCTCAGTAGTACTGCATATTAAACAGCGCGACATGCACAGGAAAGTACTGCTCAGCAGCTTTCATTTGAGTGGATTTCATCTAAAGACTCAAAAGTGACTATTACTTTGTACAGCGCAGTAAACAGCATAACAAGGAAGTACTGTTCAGTAGCTCTCATTTGAATGGTCACACTTTAGGATTTCATCCGCAGACTCAAAAGTGACTGCCACTCTGTACAGAATAGCAAACAGCATAACAAGAAATTACTGCTCAGTAGCTTTCATTTGAGTGGTTACGCCCTAGGATTTTTACCAAAGCTAAAGGCTAAAAATTCAGAAGACCAAAACAAGGACTTCAAGCCATATTCTCAAATGGGAAGAAACCGTAGCCTGGATTTATTTAACTTGCAATTATTCATTACAATTTTCGCCAGCCGTTGCCTAGTAGGCTTATTTCAAACTTTTGTGCAGTGAACATATAATACCAGTAATGTTCTTTTTTACGAAACAATAAATATTTGTCTCGAAAAGCTGTATTCTCTTCCTGATCCTACGACATTACCACGTGCTGTTTTACAGAAGTTGTAAGAGCTATAAATGTTTGTTGCCCACACATCCTCGTATATACATGGTGATTGATTGTTACCCAAAGCGACATCCAGTGGAGGGGGGCGGGGAGGTGGTGGGTCTCCCAGGCCCGTGGCACGTGTCATATCACGTGATTGAAAACGCGGGAACATACAACAAGAGTTGTTTTGTTCTTGCATATGGTGGTACAACCGAAAGCCCTTGCAAACATAAATCCTTCATCTTTGTCGTTCCGTTTCTTCTGCTGTCGTGTTTTCTATCATCAGTCAGTTTACAGGAAGCTGAGATTTTCTTCCATGGCGTCCGGTTCTCCCGCAAAGCGAGCAAAGAAAGAGTTCGACGAAAATGGAGTCGATGCGTCGGCTTCGTACATGGCGAAACGAAAAGGAGTTTGTGAATCAGTGGAAGATTTTAAATTCAACAAGAAACGAGTTCGTTTGATTTCCTCTATTGTTGATATCTCGGATAGTTGCAAAGGAATCGCGTATTGGATGTGGCGAGAACAACGAGTTCAGGGTCAGTATAATAGTGGTTTTAGACTTTTACGTTGTTACGTAATATCGATATAGGCAGTAATGTTATTGAAAACCATCATCATCAGCAGCCAAGCTAGGACACTCCAAACCTGAAATTGATCAGATCTTTTGCTTGTACCACATACAATTATCATCTGTCGTTTACTCAAAACGCTACACTCCACATTACTCTCCATATATTTTCTGTGGTCATAGTAAAGAGAATTTGTTAAAAAATCAACACCTTTGTTACTTGTTGGTCACTTCCTTTGTTCTCACAGCACTGTTAAACCAGGCAATTTCAAATTCAAATCGTGTATTTGCAATATATATATGTATATATATCTGAGAGAACTCGCTAAAAGGTGGGCACTCAAAATTGAGGGGGCTTGCCGTCAAGGCCTGCTTTGTCAAACAGCCCAGGGACAGTTCTAACATTGGATAGGTTACTCTGAGCTTTGTGTCAAAAGCACAGGGAGGGGGGGGGGGGGTCCTGCTTTGAGACTTTGGCTGCAGTTAGAGTTTCTGGCCTCGTTAAGTGAGTCTTTACAGTGTAGGATACCTGGTCTAGTGCTTTTGATTACCAATTAGAGTGAACCCACAGTGTGCCGTGGGTGGGTGATTGGCAGTTGTGTGACCAAAGCACAGGGGTGGGGAGAGGGTTGACTTTGTGCATTGTGACGGCAGCAGAATTTGCTTGTTTTCGCAATTTCTGCAGGTACCTTTTGACAAATCCAGTTAGATATATATATATATATATATAGATGTATAATATAATAATAATAATAATAATAATAACAACTTTATTTAAGTCTCGAGTCGTTCTAGCTGAACATGAGTGCTCTACTAATTGGGGAGACTGTAAATTAAATAAACTCTAAATTAAATCAAATGTTGGTTTTTGAGGAGAGGGGAAAACTGGAGTACGCAAAGAAAAACCTCTCGAAGTAGAGTAGAGAACCAACAAATTCAGCCCTCCCCCACTTATGGCGCAGAGTCCAGGAATCGAACCGGGGACACATTGGTGGAAGGCAAGCGCTCTCACCACTGCACCAGCCCTGCTCATGCAATATATATTGTAATCAGAGCACTGCTGACTGCAAGAAGAAGAATAATTATTATTATTCTTGCAGTCAGCAGTGCAGATCATATGCAGAATGCTGCAAATTATGTTGTAATTCAGAAATGTTGCAAAGCAGAGAGCATTTAATTACATCTTCTAAAATTGCTTTCAATATTAATTTGGTAGTGCAAGAAAAAGTGTGTTGGGAGTTGATGTGGCTTCAGGTTACCTAAAGACATTAATTTATACAGAAGCACCATTGTTGCATGTATTCTGCACCTTGATTTGCAATGCACTCATCAGTGTTGCATTGCAAGTTGCAAAAGAAATTGCCTCTGTCATCTAACCTTTTTGTTGATTTTCTTATTTATGATCAGACAACTGGGCTTTGCTGTATGCACAACGAATGGCCCTAAAACAAGAAGTCCCTCTCTTTGTGTGCTTCTGTTTGCCTTCAAAATTCCTGAATGCCACATTTAGACAGTACAGCTTTATGATAAAAGGTCTTCAGGAGGTTGAGGAGGTAAAGTATTATATCATTTGCAACCTGTTTTTCCTTTCAGAAATTCTTCATTTGTCTTCTATTTGGGGTGATTTGCTCCAGACCCTCTCTCCATCCCTCTGGAAATTGCATCTTAGCTTGGTACAGCTGCTGTTAAAAACATTAACTTTTAATTCAGTAAAAATAATAATTAATGGTTTTAAGCTTAGTTCACCATGTCACAAGCCTGGAATTCTGGAAAGCTTGTGGTTAGTCTTTGGACAACTATAGCTGTCTTCTCTTCTGATAAGTTTTCCTCTTAGATTTGTATAGTGGAGGAGGAGGAGAGCAAGAAAAAAGAGAGTTTGCAAGTGAGCTCTCTGTTGGGATCTTGTTCAAAATTTATTTTGGGTGCAAGTCATAAGCAGCAAGTTAAGTGAGCAATGTGAGCCATGTCAATCTTGTAAAAGGTCAAGGTACAGTCAGTGTAATAGGGGTGGGTATGAGGAGTAATGGCCTAGCCCTACCCCCATCTAAAGAAATGTTGACCTTGGGAGTGGTGACAATAATAAATTGATGTCAAAACAATATTCCTTTGTTGCTAATCTTTAGAACCAATCAGCTTTTACAATTTCATTTATCTTTAATCTGTTTTCAGGAACTGACAGCACTGGATATTAATTTTCACATGCTTCTTGGTGAGCCAGACAAGGTTCTTCCTGATTTCATTAAGTCCAATAATATTGGTGGTCTTATCACTGATTTTACTCCACTGAGAATACCCATGAAATGGCTGAGCGATGTATCCATGAAACTACCCAAAACTGTTCCTGTATGCCAGGTTTGTCCAGAACATCAATGATGATTATTATTAATGTAATAAAAAACGCGCCGAGTGCATTGTTGAGTTATATAAGCACGCAGGAATTTTAAAGAACACGAGAGAAGTGCCTAGAGAAGCACGAGCCGAAGGCGATTGCTTCTGGCACTTCTCGAGTGTTCTTAAAAATTCCCAAGTGCTTATATAACTCAACAATGTACCAGGAACAAGTTTTTTATTTTGTTTTATAAAATGTCCCGGAGATAAGGGAGCTTTCATACCTATTTGCTTGCACACGAGCTTGTGACGTAGGCAGTGTGCATTATAACTCAACAGTGCACGTGGGTGACGTAGAGCGCGTGCTTTATCAGGATATTATGAACTCGATTCGACCAATCACAGCGCGCGTAACTCTTCCAACATTTTATAATAGTATATACGACACAAGTGATTAGCAAAGTACTGTTCACCTTCGAGCAGCCAAAGAGAAACAAAATGGCCTCCCATTTCAGTTTCTGAAGGGGAAATTACGGTATTTGAATAAACGCTAGTTATTCAGCTTGTGTGGTATATACTAAAATAATATTATTCGCCTCAGCATCGGTGAAAGTGGTGGATAGTTACCTCCACTTCGGTGAATAATTGTTAATTAACAACACAGTAGAGTAATAATCAAACTGAGTTACATCGTGATGTAAATCAACTTTTCAGGTTGATGGCCACAATATTGTCCCTTGTTGGCAAGCCTCTCCAAAACTGGAATACGGAGCAAGAACCATCCGACCTAAAATCCATAACCAGTTAAAAGGGTTTCTAACAGAGTTCCCACCAGTGATAAAGCATCCTCACACAGCTAAACCAGCAGTCAAGGTTAATTTCTTTATATTTTATTAAGCTGCATATAACAAAAACTAATTTTTGACATTTTAGTCCTTGAGCGATTTCAAAGTAGTGTTGTAAAACCAGAACCAAAGAAACTCCTGACCACTGATGACAAAGGCAAACAAAGTAACAAACCAGTTGGAAATCTAAGCATTAATATTATAATGTAACTGGTGCTAAGTGGAGAAGAATACAGGAAGGAAGTCTCAACTGGCTTTTGTTGGTTTGGAATTTTCTTCTCTTTGGTTAAGAAAGTGACACAAGGTTTTTCAACCAATCACAGTGCATTTTGTAATGCAAAACTAAAGTGAACAGGGATAAATTATTTTTGACAATCAAGTGAAAACCACTATTAAATCCACAATAATATTATTTAATAACAGATTCAGACAGTTCAATGAGCCAGTCATAATTTCAAATACATTGGTCTCAGGGGATGTGCACATTGGTCTTAGATGTTTTTTCACTGGTTAAGAAAGTGAGGTGACGTTTTTTTTTTTAACCAGTCATGTAGTGTAGCAAAGTTATGAGATCTATTTTGTTCAAGTTAAACTTTCTTCAGTCATTGGAAAGACCATTTGCCATTCCTTAATTCAGTGGGGAGCTTTTGCAAATAAATGAGGCAGTTTTATAGATCCTCTTCTCGCAAAAAAGTAGCTGACTGTTGCTGTTTCTGTGAGACAGACTGACTGGATTGCTGTGGATAAATTCATTGAAGTTGATCGCAATGTTGAAGAAGTTGCTTGGGCTGAACCTGGAACAAAGGCGGGACTGAAAATGCTGGAGTCGTTTTGTGGAGAAAGACTCAAGTATTTTGCTACAGATAGAAACAATCCCACAAAGAAAGCCTTGAGTGACTTATCACCCTGGTTTCATGCAGGTATATTGTTGTCTTATTTTTGAAATGAAAAAAACAATGAGGTTTTGTATTAATAATTGTGTTGTGAGAAATTACCCACAAAGAGGTTTGACTTTCAACATTAGCAACATAATTGAAGTACCAGTCTCAGATTGTAAGCCAACAAAGTGAACTCAGGACTGTTTTAAAAAAAATTATAGCTTGTGGAAAGAGTGGGACTTAAACCCAGGGTCCCCATATCACAAGTTCAGTGCCATAGTTGCCTCCAGGAAGTGTAAAATGTCACAGTTTCTTACATAATCAAATTCTCCCATACTTAGATGACCTTTCAAAGTAGCTACAACATCATTCTCTAAACACTGGTTGCTCTGCATGTTCTTTTAGGTCAGATTAGTGTGCAAAGAGCTATTCTCAGAGTGCGAGAGTTCCGCAGCAAGGCGAAAGATTCTGTTGAGGCATTCATAGAGGAAGCTGTCATAAGACGAGAGTTAGCCGACAACTTTTGCTTCTACAACAATGAACACTATGACTCCATAAAAGGAGCAAATGATTGGGCACGGAAAACATTACAGGAACATGCTCAGGACAAACGTGAATATGTGTACACTAAGGAACAACTTGAGCATGGCCACACACATGATGACTTATGGAATGCCGCTCAGGTACTGCTTGATAGCTGTTTGCAGACATAAAAAATTATTACGACGTTTCGATTCTAGAAACTTTTTTGAAAGGCAACTGGAAATTCAAAAGAGAAAAGCCAGGCATCTGGGAAGAGGGCCCAAAGTTAGGTTGGGTTGGGGGCTCTCAAGAAATTTCCCTTTTTGTTAGAGTTGCATGATCATTTTCTGGAACAGCCTTGTATGGAAGAAAGTGACTCTCCAAAGATCTGAAGCAAAATGCACTACCATAAGATGCAAAATGCAGCAAGTAGAAAGTAGGATAACCTACACCATTTTAGAAGTTCAACTCATTTTGGAAACTTTCAGTGGAATGAACCTCATTATGGAACAATGCAGTGAAGATATTGGGCAAATTCTGATATTATTTGCATGTTGTTACTTTAGCTGCCTTCCACATCACTGGAATTTTCTTTTTTTTTTGAACAGCTTCAGTTGGTTAATGAAGGGAAAATGCATGGTTTCCTGAGGATGTACTGGGCAAAGAAAATCTTAGAGTGGACCACATCTCCTGAGGATGGGCTTGAGATTTCTCTTTATCTCAACGACAAGTTTTCATTGGATGGCACTGACCCTAATGGTTATGTGGGTGAGCATTTAAGTCCAATAAGTATTAATTAATATTTATTTATGTGTGTGTGTGTAACAGTAAATTGAAAGGTAAGTACTTGTGATTTTGAAAGTTCTCAAAATTGGGCCGACTTATGGCAAGTACATTGAAGGAAATCATGAATTGAAGAAGGCCATGTCAGTGTTTAGTAATATTATTTTTTTGCAGGTTGCATGTGGTCAGTTTGCGGAATACATGATCAAGGGTGGGCCGAGAGGCCTGTGTTTGGAAAGATCCGTTATATGAACTATAATGGCTGTAAGAGAAAATTTGATGTTGCAGAATTTGTCAGGAGATATGGAGCAACCAAGTCAAGGGCTGAACTGGCTCAAATTCCTGCAAACCGGAGGCGAAAGGCTAAATAGTCAACTCAGAGATGATAGAAAGCTTGGACATATTTTAGTGTTTCATTTTATTCAACAAAGACCACCAGACCTGAATTATTCCAAAAATGAAGCTTGGAAAGTGGTTTATTAACTCATTGTTTTACTGCTCAAAGCCCTTCTTCTGCTAGCCTGCAAGCAGGTTCTCATAGGTGCTGTGCCTTTGCAGCAAGGGCAGCAAATAGGCATGAGCATCACTGCAGCCTTGTCTCTGGTGGCTTCACCACTTGTGCCACAGTGCCTTTGAGAGCTTGCTTGCAGGCTATCTTTTTGCCATTTGCATGTAAATGCTTGCATGCAGTGTTCCAGATAAGCAGCGGGTCTCGGGTCAAAAACCCGAGAAATCTGGCTCCCTGACCCGACACACAGAGTTGTTAAGTAAGAAAATTAGGGAAGACCCGTGTCTTATGACCCCTTAAAAATTTTCCGCAACTCCCTAACTCTGAAAGTTAACTGGAACAATGGCATGCCTGTGGGTTATATCCATGAAACTTAATGGACTTTCTGATTTGCATTTGTTTTGTTTTTCACTCGAAATATAACATTACAAAACTCACAGACTTTGAGGAAAAAGTAAGTTTATCATCTGGACTTTCAAAACTGGCTGTATCATATGGAACATTGTTTGGTGAAACATGGCTCCCAAAAAAACAAACTGGCAAGAAAAGGAGGTAAGAAAAAAGTATTAATAAAATGGGTGGTTTTATAAGGAATTGTATCGAATTCATAAGAATAAGAGTCCTTGAACTGAAAACAAAAAAGGTTTTGATTTTCAAATAGAACAAAAATAGAAAAGAATCGTGTGGGAAAATATGAACAAGCCCTGAAAATGACCAAAAGATTGACATAATCCATGGTTTTGATGCTCTAAGAAGTACAAAGCATAAAAACATAGTGATAATAATCATTAAAGACAAGTGTGTGTAATTCCTCATTTTCTCTTTGCCTCTTTTACTATCCTATCAAATGGAAATTGAATATTATTGTTATTAATATTAGAACTTCTGGAATTTTACTGTAAATAAAATTACATGTAGCTACTGGCAATACCCAAAAATAAAATATTCCTCTGATAATTATCTCAAAATTAACATTTTGTTGTCTTCTTGAAAAGTGAAACATCAACACGAACAGAAAATAATGTTTGTACTTTTATACCATTAACGATAGTATATTTTACACTATGGTAATAGTGCCTTATTTATCTAATGCATTTAAAATATTCATATTCTCAATTTAAAGCATGATTTAAACCACTACAATTCATGCTGTGGAAATTGAAAACAGTAGTTATTTTTACACTCAGTTGTAGCTCATTGTTGATAATGATGAGTTACTAGCACTCTTTCTTGTGCTATGGCTACAAATGTGTAGTGTGTTCCTGTGGAATGTTTGTGTTGAATAGAGTAATTCCAACATGAAAGTCTGTGGATGAAGTCCTAAAGTGCAACAGTACTTTTTTTGTGGTGCTGTTTATTAAGGCCTTGGCAAACGAGGACACATTGTTGCCAACACAAATGTTTCCCCCGTTTGCCCATGCATGCGACATTTTTTGCGGCCACAAATTTTGTGTCCACAACAAATGTTTCCCTGTTTGCGCAGCATGGAAACACAGCATTCATTTTGTGTCCCACGCGTTTGCATGCCCAAAAAACATCATGGACAACGATGTGACCTCATTTGCCAGGGCCTTTATGCTGCAGAACAAGGTATTTCTAGCTTTTGAGTCTGGATGAAATCCTAAAATGTGACCATTCAAATAAAAGCTACTGAGCAGTACTTTCCTGCCTTTCAGAGCTGCCCATGCAAAAAAATGGTATTATTTCAGGGCCTTTAATGCTCAAGGCACACTCAATTTCAATGAAAGGATTTGCAAGCTCAGTGTTTTCAATAAGGGCCGGCGGCCGACGAAACTCGCCGTCTACTTCACATGATTTCGCCGCCTACTTTGATTAACAACTTACCTCAAATGTTATGAATAGCATACAACAAAATTGTATTTTCTCCACCTACTCCTTAACTTTTGCCACCTACTCTGATTCTTATTGAAAACCCTGCAAGCTATATTGTAGAATCCTGTACAAGATGGCTCTAACTTTCGAGTTCAGATGAAATCCTTAAATGGGGCGCTTCAAATGAAGAGCTACTGAGCAGTACCATTTACAAGGTAGTAATCACTCAAAACAGATGGTTCTTTTTTTATGTTGTTATTGATTCTTTAAAAAATTTCCTGGGTATACACTTTTGCTAGTACAAATATTGTATGTTAACACTCTTCCTTGTAGGTCCTGACTTTTTCTGCCAAATCTTTCCTGTTAGCATTTGTCAGTGCATTCATCAGGCTGCTTCTTGTGGCCTTTTCCCCCATTTCTTGTTTCCAGGCATTTAACATTGCAATGATCTTTTCAGCAGCGGCAGTAATATCCACGTCGAGTGCATCAATCCGATCATTCTTGAGCCCTAAATATGTTGCTACCAATTTCCACTGTTTGGTTATTTGCTGGGCAAGGTCAGCAATGAGCTTAGCTGGGACGTCTTCTGAAACTTAAGATAACATTTGCATACAGCACTGACCTTTAGTTTCACATTGTTATGCGCTAACCATACAAAGAGGTAATTTAAATCTGTGAGTTTGTTTAAACCTCACTATAATTTATTTAATCATCTTTGACAATAATTTCACTGTGTATTAATTTTTTACCAGCAAAACATCTGTGGATGAAATCCTAACCGTGTGACCATTCAAATGAAAGCTAATGAGCAGTGCTTTCCTGTGGTACTGTTTATTATGCTGTACAAGATGGTTCTAACTTTTGAGTCTGTGGGTAAAATCCCTAGGTGTAACCATTCAAATGAAACTCAATGTTTTTCATATTTAAAAAGAGATTAAGTCAAATTGGTGTTAAAACCAATGGGTTTAACATGTTTTCATCTCATCCAACACATTTTATAACATTGGGTGTGGAATGAGGAATACATCATGTATCCTCAAGGGGCAGGTAAGTAACATGCTTATTTCACAGCAGCTGAGGTTTTATAATGCAAACACAGTCCTTGTATGTGTTGAATGACAATCATGCCAGTGTGCATTGCCTCAGTTGAACCTGTGTGGCAAAAGTACTGGTACATGTACTGTTCAGTCATTTCTTCATTAAAATAGAGAGAGAAATGTTCAGTCCTCCTACAGTCCCAGCTGCCACCAGCCTCTCAGATGTTTGATCATTGTCAGTGATTGTGCAGTACATTCCACAGAAAAGAAGAGAAGAGGAAAGCAAGCCAACTACAAAAAGCCAGACTCTTGTCTTTTTTCCAGTCATTTCTGAAAACCCTAGTTAGTTAAAAGACCCAACAAACATGCATGCCAATTTGTCAGTGTGCTACAGTACACACACAATCAAGACTGAAATTTACCTACTGAGGTAAAAAAAAATTGAATATTAAGGTCTCAACATGCATGCAAATTAATGTAGTTTTCATGATTCTAATCTTAATACATGATACTGATACTAGAATGCATTATATGTTCTGCTGCAAAAAAATATTTTG
This sequence comes from Galaxea fascicularis, assembly GCA_948470475.1. NCBI lineage: Eukaryota > Metazoa > Cnidaria > Anthozoa > Scleractinia > Euphylliidae > Galaxea > Galaxea fascicularis. The sequence continues at coordinate 24,081,197 of OX419337.1, forward strand.
AAGGGAATTCCCTTACATTTGGTTGAGATGGATAAACAGTGAGCGAAATTACCTGGCTCACAACCTGAAGGTACATCCAGCAACATCTTAACAACATCTAAAATGAAAAACAGTAGAAAGGTAAAGTCTCTTCTGGTCTTATCAGCTGATTACGTCGTTTGCTTGCATTTGACACAAAGTAACTGCCTTCCTGATGAGATGTGTCCATCATGATACCCAACAAGACATGACAAGACCCTCCTGGCATTTCCCAACTCCCAGGGCTGCAAATAGTTCTTCTTTCTTAAAATGACACATGTCCAACCAAGGCTGAGTTGCTTGAGGCATGGTTAGCACCAGCCCAGGTGAAATACCATGACAACCTATAGGTTTTAATACCACTTCACCAATGGTTAGCACTAACCATGCTGCAAGCAACTTGACCCAATTCTCTATTCTGGTCAGACAATGTTCAGAAATTTGGTTGGATGTTTATCACTATTTCCATATTATATTAATTTTGTCCTATAATGGACAGTTATTTGCAGATCTGAACTCCTCTGGATTATTCAGTATTCCCAGTATAAGGAACAAATCTCTGGTTCCCTGTTATGGGTTAAGTAATCTACTGGGTGGGTACTGACATCAATTTTCTTTTTGAAGGGGAAGGGGGTGGGGGGGCATGGGAAGGTAGATGATGAGATGTTGGCACTAAAATCTCCAGAGATTTCTCTTGGATGGGATGTTGGTCCAACACAGGATACCCTGCATGAAGTGAGTAGGGGTGCTTACTATCTACACCATTTCAGGAGTAGATATTCAATGCTACAACTTGTCCAAACGCAAAATGGATGAATCACAATATTTGGAAAGTTCCAAAAGAACAGAAAAAGTGCACTAATTAAGCCAATGACCCATGACTTCTGGAGTTTGGTATGAACTATTTGATTTTCCAACTAGAATTGCTGGGGTTTCCATGTAAATGGTAAGGACCCGTGGGCCATGGTCTAATGCTGATCAATCAGAGGAAACCCAGCATGAAGTGACTGGGAGTACTACTTCTCCTTCCTCCCCCATCCTTACCAGTATGAAGTAAAGAACAGTAGATCATATTATTCCCTCCTGTTGCTCAGCAGCATTATCAAAAAAACACTTGACCTCATCTCAGATCCACTGTTATTAATTATTAACCTATCTTTGTCATCAGGAGTTTTTCCAGATAGACTGAAAATATCTAAAATCATTCCTATCTTTAAATCTGATAACGCTAGCTTAGCACAAAATTACCGTCCAATTTCTATACTTCCTGCCTTTTCTAAGATTTTTGAAAGAGCTGTTTATAATCGCATATTTCAATTCTTAATCGATAATGACATATTATTTAAACATCAATTCGGTTTTCGTCCTGGCCACTCCACTTCCCACGCTTTTATTAATTTTATGAACAAAGTTGCCAATGCCGTTGACTGTCAAAAATACTTAGCTGGAATATTTCTTGACTTATCAAAAGCCTTTGATACCCTAGATCATGCAATACTATTATCTAAATTGGAAGGATATGGCATCACTGGGACACCCCACCAGTGGATAACTAACTATTTTCGTAATAGAAAACAATATGTCCAAATTGATGATTCTAGATCCGATGCTTTAAGGCAAATCTGTGGCGTACCGCAAGGCTCTATACTAGGCCCCCTCTTTTTTATTATTTATATCAATGATCTCCCAGCCTGCTCTAGTTCTAATGAACTCGAATTTATATTATTTGCTGATGACACTAGTATATTTTCTGAACATAGTGACCTGGATGTACTTACCTCCTACCTTAACGACCAGCTCCACAATGTTTCAACTTGGCTAAAAGCCAATAAGTTATCAATCAACGTCAAAAAAACAAAACTAATGATCTTCAGACCAAGGCAAAAAACGCTACCCATCAGTAGGCAGATTGTCATAGAAAATAATGTTCTTGAACAAGTAGAAAATACTAAGTTTCTTGGAGTTTATATTGATCAGCACCTTACGTGGAAAACTCATAAATTATATTACGGCTAAGATTTCCAAATCTGTTGGGTTACTTTATAAAGCTAAATACTATTTACCCTCAAAATCTCTTCTTACACTATACTATGCCCTTGTTTATCCATATCTTACTTACTGCAATTTAATTTGGGCCTCTACTTATGTCACCAACCTGCAACGAATTTACCTACTACAGAAAAGAGCAGTCCGGGCGATCTCGAAGGCTGACTACAAGGCTTCAAGTAAACCTCTTTTTGCAAATTTAAAAATTCTTGATATCTTTAGTATCTACTCGCTCCAAGTAAGTTCTTTTATGTACCTATATCATCATGACGCTTTACCTACTGCTTTTAATCAAATCTTTCAAACTGGAAATCAGATTCATCAATATTCAATGAGATAGTCTGACCTTTACCGACCTCATACCTGTAGAACAAACATAAAAAAATTTTCGATCCTGTTTCAAGGTCCTAGGATATGGAATTCATTGCCGAGCAACATCAAAAACGCCCCGACTTTTAATATATTTAAGCGTGTGATCAAACCATTTTTAAGGGCCAGACAAGATACAACCTGAATATCATAACACTTTATATCAATATTTTTGTCTAAATACACTTACATATTTAAAATACACGTCTTTTCTTTATTGTTAAATGCCGCCTAGTAGTATTTCACTGCCCGTGGGGGGAAATCTCTATTCCTCATAAGCTTTGCTTCTCGGAGATTTCCCCGCCACAGTCAAGTTATATGTTCACTTTAAATTTAATATTAATTAGCTTTTTATTACCAGTTTTCTATTCTATCTGTAATTTATTCTGTGGCAAGAAGATAATAAATAGAAGATAATAAATAATATGGAGATCAATGTTTGCTGAACAGCAAAATGTAGCTGTTGCTGATTAGCAAATGTTAGATGTTATCATTGGCTTTATGTCACTCACCAGGAGGTGGGTAGATGAGACTCGCATCAAACTTGTCTCCTTTCAAAATCATAGTTCTCTGACATGTCTTTGTCTTTGAACCATGACCTCTTCTTGGCGTAGAGGAGCTCATCCAGTTACAGGCAAAAAGACATGGTTTGACTTTTCCTTTCCCTACACAGGGTGGGCACAGTGAAAACCGTTTGACAGTCAGTCTCTGCCACTCTGTGAATAAGGCATCTGTCTCCTAAGAGATGATTGAACAGTTTTCACTTGCAAACCAGTGGTTGTATTTGACTTGGTCACAAGCATTGAAATCACACGCTCATAGCTTTGCCTCTTGGAACTGAGTGAAACAAGAAGACCTGCTTGCTGACAGAAACATTTTTGATTGGGTACTGCAGACTTTGATATCTTTACTTTAACCATGAATTTCAGGATCATGCAGGGTTGTCAAAAAGGTGCTGGTGACCGGCAATGTTGCTGGTTACTTTCCTAGTTTCGCCAGCCACAATTTGCCAGTAAAAAGAAACAATGTAGGGGAAATGGTGTTGTTACCCCCTCAGTGCCATGTCTACTTTCCTAGATTCTTTCGACAATCCTGATCATGAACACTTTTATTGTTCTTTTAAGTAACAAAACCAAAAACAGGAGTTGACTGTTAAGCATGAAAACTGACTTAGGCCCTGCTTACATGGAGGCAGGGTGCCCTGACTAGGAGGGTTAAAACATACCGTAGTCTGCCTTTACATGCAACTCACCTAAGTGGGATAGTAAGTGTGCTATCTTTTGAGTGGCCTCTTGAAGCACAATATGACAAAAGAAACGTTTTGTTCGTTTTCTCTGTTTTTCTCTGCCTGTGATTCACCTATTGCATTGATCTCTTCATATTAAGAGGATTCTGTTCAGAGGATATCACTGGCAAGGATGGTAATTTTGTGCCCTCATCTCTTTGCAGTCTTCTCACCTTGGCTCACCAGGAACGATTTACATGGCAAAAAGATAGCTTTCCTAGAAGAGTGCCACAGGGTAGTAAACAGGGTGCCCCAGGAAGGCAGCTAGGTTACCCTGTCTAGCATGGAAACGCATCTTGTAAACAAACATTAAAACTTCACTCTTCCAGGGTGGCTTGGTTAGCTGGGGCACCCTCCCTCCATGTAAACAGGCCTTTAGCAAAGTGTTGACAGCTATATAGCATTCATACTGCTAAGAGAGTGATGATTTCAAAGGACAAGTAACAAATTGTAGGACTCACAGTGAAAAGAACAAAAGTGACAATTTGGCCAAATTCCTCTACTTTGCCTGGCTATCAACTTCTGACCCTTTACAGTTAATCGATTGTCCGGACTTTTTTCTCTGATCCCAATTTTTTCATGAATATTAATTAGTTGTGATCTTGAAAACTCAAAGTCACAAAAGGCCCAATTATCCTTTCAAAAGACTGTTGAAACAGCATATTATCCTGTGTGCTTTTCAAAATTCGCAAGTGCAACGAGACAAAGAAATATTCTAATGCGTTCGGCTGATATATACATACAGGCTGTGTAGATTTCACAATTAAAATGATGTTTTCTTTGCTGTATACCTTTTGTTTACATGTCTATCTCATTAATATTCATATTTTCGATTATCCGTACTCTCAATTATCCAGACTATTTACCGAGGTCCCGAAGAGTCCGGATAATCGAGGTTCAACTGTATTAATTTTGCATTCTACCTGGATAACCTGCAGCAGTAGTTCCCACAGTGACTCTAGGTATCCTTTTGGCCCTCTTCCTTTGATGTAGATGGCTGGTGAGCTGTTATCTGCTCCTGGCGGATATTTGTCTTTGCGGATTACCACTCGGCAATCGTTATCTAATAGCAACACATGGTCCTTCCAATTGCAGTATTCAGAAGTCAGAGAACAGCAGCGGACTCGCAATCGATCAAACAAGCCAGGAGGCAAGTAGGCCATCATGAACAGCAGGTTAATCTCTTCCTGTTGGTTGAGAGGATTAATTCTCATCACTTATGTCTCTATATTTCCTGTGGCACTAGTTGAGAGAGTTTGTTTAAACCTCACTATAATTTATTTCATCTTTGACAATAATTTTCCTGTCATTTCACTGTGTATTAATTTTGTTTCATCAATACCAGCAAAACTTGACTGTGGATGAAATCCTAACCGTGTGACCATTCAAATGAAAGCTACTGAGCAGTGCTTTCCTGTGGTGCTGTTTATTATGCTGTACAAGGTGGTTCTAACTTGAGGTAAGTCTGTGGATGAAATCCTTATGCCAGTCATTCAAATTGGAAGACAACCTGGTCCTCTGGTATGCTCTGTAACATAGCTTGCACAGCATCAGGATATTCACATAAGAACCATGGAACCAACAGATCTTGTTCATCAGAACCATCTGAGGGCATTTGACATGCAAGACCAAGATGACGCAACAGTTCTACCATCTGTGAGAACATGTCATCATCAAGATTGATTTCATCCCAGAGACACCTTTGAGGAATGAAGAAAACAGTCATTTATCAGTATTTAATATAAATCTACTAGTATTCTATCACCAACGCCGGTCTCTGATTGGCTATACTACTTGCTATCTATTCTGTGATAGACAGTGAGTATCATTTGTCAACAAAATGGCGGCCACTTCACGTTTTCAAAGTGTCTGCAGGGATAATTTCAAAAATTTACTTGCTTAGTTTTGAACAACTGGTAGATTTATAATAAGAAAATTAGATTATTCGCTCTTGATTTCTATATGTGATAGATGGTGAGGGTGCAGCCCTTATCAGCTATCATGCAATAGAAATCTCAAGCTCATAATCTAATTGTTAAGTAGAAAACTCACTGTTCATAAATTACAAAGATATGTTAACGGTTTAAACTCAGGTGTAATCAGAACTAGTGAGCATAATACACTCCCCAGCTACAATTCTGGATGATTGTACTTCACCAAGTAATAACTTGGACTGTTAAAATTAAATGCTTAAATGTATCAAGCACTTTCAGCGAACTACAGTTTAAAACAAATGAATTGCACTGTGTCTCAGTAATTTATTGGCCATGTATTTGTCTTATGGTTAACTTCCCCTTTGAGAAAATAACTTGATTAATCCCACTTTTGGTGGTCTAAAATCATGGATAAAACTCTTGATTATTGTTCACATTGGAAATGCTTTGAAGCTCAATTTTATCAAAAGCTTTGACCAAGATTATGACTTCATTTTGGATATGAGGAAGGAAGGATACTTCATGGTACTTGGTACTTGGAAATGTGACTCCAAAATGTACAAACCACCATCATGTAGCTCCTATGTGATTACCTTAAAAGACGTTGCGACAACAGAGCCTTTTCCAATAGCTTCTTCTTGAGGTTCTCAAAATCTCCACATATGACACCATATTTTAGGTACATTCCATCAAACATCAGGGTTTTCTCAAGATCATGACGAAAAAGGCACTTTACCAACTTTGCTAACCACCTCAGGTCAATAAACACATCATAGGTAGATGGAATGTTGTTATAGTAAGCCAATTCTCCAATTGAATCCAAGTAGGTGATGGCAGATTTGACTCCCATGGCAGATAGGCCTGTGCATTTTACAGCCAAGGTTTCAAACTCTGTGTATGGCATACAACGAACATGGTCTTTTTCTCTGTGCCTCTTTATTTCCTTCTCGAGTGTGATCCAATTTTCAGGCAAATCTCTGCCGACAGAAGGAAAGAGCTGGCAATCGTCAGCTACACGGATGATCTCATCTTGTAACTCTTTGACTCCTGTGAGCTCCCTTATGCTGCTTACTGGAACCATGGCAATGTAGCTGTCATTATTTGGTGATAGACAAGCTTGACCCTACCACAAAAGGGTTTAGAACAAAGTGGAAATATAAACAGTGGAACCTTGATATAGAAAAGTGCCAAGAGACAGGTGAATTAGATATATTGTAAAATGAAACACCACTGAAATAATTTGTGGAAAAAGAACAAAAACTTGCAAAATAGAATGATTCACAAACAATGGCTGCCCTATTGTGTCCAATACCTGAAGTATTTCCCTTTTATCAGGGTTTGTTTAATAATATTGTTAGGATGAAGAACATAGGTGCCCTCTGAGGGCATGCAATCAACTGTTGACAAAAATGTTTAGTATTACACGATCAGGTTTTAATACTTCCAATATGATTAACAAATTTTTACCTGTGATCAGTTTAGCCAAGTCAGTTTCAGCTGTACATGCATTTCTTCATTGTGTAAGCTTCTGGACCGTATTCGATGTAAATGAGGTTCTGTTTTCAACATTTTATTGTAGGTTTGGTAGAGCTGAAGCTGCTTTAAAGGTGACTTTGTCATAACAGGGTTGGTTATATTGGAGTTCCACTGGAATACAACTAGCAAAAGGCCTAAAACCTTTAACCCTAAATTGGAGGACACTCATCAGCCAATGGCTTGCCCAGTACTTTCAAAGAAGAATAGTAATAGTGCCTTTGTTTTCAGTCAAAATGCAATGGTGGTCAGAATAGTTAGTCGTGGTAAATAAATTATTTATTTACCACGACTGTTACCACTTCTTGAAGCTAAATTTATCTATTTACCACTGATTTCAGTGTGACAGTGCCTGGTGGTTTCCATTCACATCATTGTCATGGTAACCCTGGTTTGAATCTCTACCCTTACAGGGACTACCCATAAGGAAATTATTGTAGTTTGCAGGCAATCTATATCAGTCACCAGGCTTTTAGCCAGGTGGACGGCCACTTTTAGAAGAAATTCAACGATTCATTTAATTCATTTAATCTCTTATACTTTTATGGGAAAACATACCTCCTGGACGGCCAGTTTCCAATGTCTGGCTAAAAGCCTGTCAGTCACTGATATAGTAGCCAACCAAACAAATTTATTTACTAAATAACAATGATAATAACTTACAGACAAGACCGCAGAAACAAGGACAGAGGAGATAATTGGTGGGTTGTTTTTCTTCCACTCTGGATCACTGCCCCCCTTCAAGGGATTTTTCAGACCTTTCTTCTTCTTTTCAGAGATTTCAAACTCTATCAATGCCTTCTGTGATTTGCAGTAACGTTGAACACGGTTCAAGATGTCCTCACACCGATTTTGAACGTTGCTGTCATTGCTGGCTTCAAATTCATCCAGATGAGTTGGAACAATCATGATCCGTGGCTTCAAGATACGTGACGTCACCAGATCCAGCCAATCACCAACAGTTCTGTTAAAATAGCTTTCAGTTGGCTCATAGTTGAACAGATCCACAACTAGGATATGCAGTGCCTCTAAATATAAATAGAAATCATTCCTGTATCAATTTAGTTGGTTGAGTTTCAGGCCTAAGTCCTATGCTAATTTTCGTAATTCGGCCTTAAAATCACAAAATAACCACAGACCTATGGATTTTAACCATGCTGTTATTATTAACTGTTAATTGTGATTGTGAATGGCAATTTGTTTAACCAACTGCAATGTCATAATAATTATGTTATCCATGTTGCAGTTAAAAATTAAATTCAGGTAAAAATCAATACTGTCTCATAATTATATAATTTTAGGCATCCATTATATTGCTGTACATTGATACAAATGTCCTTACCATGTATAAATAATTATTCAGACTTATTAATTTCTCCATGCATTCTAGAAGCTTTCCCAACCAAAAAGACTTCACTTTTGGCACCGCTTACCCGAGGAGAGGAAAAATGGATGAGTCAACTGGTAACGCCGCTGTCCAGCGCAATCCACAATGTGAAACTCCACAGCATCAGGATTTGGCCGCCAAGTGTAAAAATCTACACCCACTGTACTGTGTGGTTGACCATCTTCATATGTGAGAGCTTTTGCATTTACCAAAGCATATGCAAGGCTTGACTTTCCAGCTCCAGCTTCACCCAAAAGAACTACTTTGAGACGCCGTGAATGTACTGCTTGTGTGTCAACAGCTGCTAGTGATTCAAAATAACCTTTGATACTCTGTAGGCCACGAGTGCAGACATCAAGGGGTGGACGGCAGAGGTTATTGTTCCCATCAACAATTAATGACTCAAGTGCTGGCATTTCAATGATGGACTGAGGAAGACAAGTGAGTTTATTGTCAAATACATTGATAAGTATGCAGCTCTCTAAATTCTTGATCTCGTCCGGCAAAGTTGTGAGCTTGTTCTCCATCATCAACAGAAGTGTTAAACAACGAAGTTGTCCAATCTTTGGTGATAACTCTGAGATCTCATTTCTTTCAGCATTCAGCTTTTTGAGATTAGTCAGATCATACAATTCTTCAGGAAGCTTTGTTAAACCATTCTTTCCAACCCTCAGACCTTCCAAGCTCTTCAAATTTGCTATCTCACGAGGTAATTCAGTAAGTTGACAATCAATTAAATACAAGTCTTTCAGGTTTGGGAGATCAAAGAACTCTTTAGGCAAACTATCAGGTTTACCAAGATTATTGTAGCTGAAGTCTACTACAACAAGACTTGACATATTCTTGATTTCTTTTGGAATCTTTGATAATGTGCAGTTATCCATGTACAGCTTCCTGATCTTATTAAGCTCACATAAGGGCAAAGGAAATCCCTCAAAATGATTTCCAACAAGATGCAATTCTTCCAAATCTGAGAATCTGCTAAACTGTTCTGGCAGTCGCAAGAGGCCATTGTCTGGTTTGGTGGGACTACAGCTCATAAACAGCATTCTAAGTTGTTGCTGTCCACAGAAGCTATCAGGGATCATCTCAAGGTAGTTTGAAAAAAACCTAAGATCCTGAAGACCAGGAATCTCTGTGAAAGCAGGAAACTGATCTGGTTGAACCGGATCATATCCTGTCAAATCCACAGTGACCACACCATTTTCATTTGTCACTGGTAAATGCCTTGGTACCATGTTTATTACTTCATATTCAAAACCATCTCCCATGGCAGAAGTATTCAGGAGACAGTCAATCAGCTATCGCTTACTGATAAGAGCACTGCAGCAAAGAACCTTCAAAACAAAGTAATCATGATGGCATATCAGTATTAATATTGACAGTTATAACACAAGTTGAAACTGTCATGACAGGTTAAATATTCAGGTTAAACTATGTCTTGCATATTTTTAGTTCAGTCTGCGGATACTTTGTTGGAAAAACAGTTATATTAATGGCTTGGGATCAGGGTTGACACAGTGGTGAGAGCACTCGCTTCCACTGGTGCATCCTGGGTTTCACTGACAGACTCGGTGTTTTATGAGGGAATCTGACTCCATCGGTGGGAAAAAGAGACTTGAAACATTGTTTCTGGTAAAGTTAGCCAGATCTTCCTCCTAATTGGTTACTTTATCCAGATGCCAAAGGTCTTCTAATTAAGACCAAATTTGCCTAATACACGCTATGCAAATCCTCAGCTTCCTTATATCAATGGCAAAGAAAATAATAACAAGAAGACCGTGTACCCCATTTCTCAGTATTCTGCAGTTACTCCTCTCAGTCAAATGCCCGGAGGAAAGCCTCGAATTGATCGGTTCAGAAATCTTCCGCTTCACTACACGTGCAATATCTTGAAACTCCAAGTTTCATGCTGGATAGGGGGAAGTCGATGATATAAGCGATGGACCAAACTCGCCCGAGTATAAACTTGACTTGCACGAGCAGAATTCGTAGCTCTTAATCAAGTTAGCTTATCGTCAAATCAAACAACACGTATGCCTCCAAACTCTACGATTTTGACAGATGAACACACGGCTGCCTTTTTGGGATTTAGTAAGCCAAAATCATGAAAAAGAAGATTCGAAAAATTTAGCAAACGAAGACCTTCTCACCCGATATCTGGACATGTGAATATTTCATCATCCCAAAGTGACTCAAGATTGGGCAGTATAAAGTTTTACCAGCTGATTTCGACATCAGATCATTCCGATCGCCCAACTTTCGTGATGAAGGGGCTTAGATGTTTCCTTCAATGTGGCAGATGTACAGTTCTTGAACCATTTCGCAGAAGTAACGAAATATTGTGTACACACTACCGTAAACTGGAGGATGATCAGTTCAAAACATATCCGGTGGTATTCGTGGAAGGAAGACGGGCCCAGGCTCAGACGGGTCCAATCTTATTGCGCATGTTCAGACAAGGGCAGTGGCGAGACTGGGTCAGGTAGTTTGTAAAGAAACTGTTGCTACGTCGGTGGGGGAGTTATACACACAAATTTGGTCTTATGGACGGGGTTGATAATGTAAATTGACTACCGTACAGGGATTCTAAAAGCTGACGTTTCGAGCGTTTAGCTCTTCGTCAGAGTGAATCTTTACAATTAACTGCCTTTGGAAAGCATGCCCTTACCGAAACATCAGAAGCAGTGGTCAAGTAAATTTTGGCTTTCCCTCTTTGTAGACATGACATAAAAGAAAGAAAGTCGATCATTGGTCACGCAATCCTATATCCTATTAGCCGCCATTTTGGGGGGAATCTGGGGTAGAGATTCATTCCCAGTGTTCTCTCAACTCCCCCTGGGAACGAGGATGGCGCTTCGAAGGCCATAGCAACACAGCTTGGTGAACTTACGTTAAAAATACGAGCTCTGAAAAGCCAAGATTATGGAGGTTGGAGGGAGGAAAATAGCGTCCCCGGTAATTTTTTAGTGTAATTTTGGCGGTTTAATTTCTCTTTTGTATTTAGAATACCCATGAAAGTGACTTGTGTCAGTTGAGGAGGATGTGATAGCAGAGTGTTTGACTACAGAGTACAGACGTCGAAAGCTGAAAACTTGCAATGATTTTGTGCTCTCCCTCTAAAACGATAAAATTTCGTGTAGCTTTGTTTTTTAGATCAATAATGTAGGAACGTTCGCATAACGTTGTTGACAGCAGGCATACATAATCAATGAGATCAGTGTAATCAATGAGTAATTAATCGGTAATTAATGACTTTTCCTGGAGGTTTGGCATTTAAAGAGAGACACCAGAATGCGGGGAATGAACATATAGAAATCCCTGACGTTTATATTTCAATTGAATAAGGTTCTCCGCCTCGTGCAATCATGTGTATCTGTAATCTCACAAGTTTGCACAAATGTGAACTGTTACTGAAAAGAAGCTATATCACTTCAAATTCAAACCGAAGATGGCCAAAAGTTTTTGGCCAAAACATCTTTCAAAAAGTTTTAAATGAACGTTGTTTGATGTTCATAGGAAGTCAGCGTCAGAAATTCCTTAAGTGATTATTTTATGGTAATCAATAAGTAATCAGTTGGTTAATCATTGAAGTATTGGCGGTATTGCCAATAGTCATTGGATAACCATTGACTAATGGGGAGCAGGGTTGGCGCAGTGGTGAGAGCGCTCGCCTTCCACCAGTGTGTCCCGGGTTCAATTCTCAGGCTCGGCGTCATAAGTGGGCTGAGGTTGTTGGTTCTCTACTCTGCTCCGCGAGGTTTTTCTCTGGGTACTCCAGTTTTCCCTTCTCTCCAAAAACCAAATTTCATTTGATTTAGTTTGATTTGAGAATTGTTAAGAATTAAGAATTGCAACGATTTCTAATGATTATTGTGAGGCGCATTTGATCATATTCACATGCTAATTTGTGCCTAATGGCCTAATGAGTAATAAATTATTATTGACTAATCTATGCTTCACAACTTGTGTTAGTCTTTGATGTCATTGATTAGTCATCAGGGCTTTTTAAGTGGCGTCCTTGCTTGACTAGAAATTGATCTCAATCTCCGACCATATTAAATTATGCCATATTGACCCGAATCAAGATTCTAGTGGCTCTTAACAAGGGGGGGGGGGGGGGTGATGTGTCTTATATCTCATAGATACATCATTAGCAGCATTTTCATTGAGAGTTTTTGCTTGACTGGTTGTTGCAACAGACTAAGTAGTAGCAAGTTAAGTTTGCATATAAACTGGGGCCACTGAGTGTTATAAGTTTCTTGCTCCCATGCTCTTGAGGCCAATGACAAATTAAAAGAAAGACTACTGAAACTTGCTCCTGCAACTTGCTCCTGCTCTCGAAGTCAAAGAGGAATGAAAAAGAAAACCAATAATATATCCTTTGCACCTGCAGTTGCACTCTCTCAAAGTTGAAGAAGAATTAAAAGAAGGAGTTGTAAAGCTATTGCACCCGCAGTCCCATGCTTGCAAAGTTGAAGAGGAATTTAAAGAAACTGGGTAGCAAAACTATTGCTCCTACAGTCGCGCACTCCCAAAGTCAAAGAATGAAAGGGCACTGTAACTAGTGCTCCTACAGACCCACTCTACTGTAGTTGAATAATAGTGAAAGTAACTGCTCAGAATCAAGGCATTCATGTATGTGTGTATGCAGTATTTGTTTGCAATTGCCATAACTTAGGTGAATGTCATGCAGTCAGCTTGACAATGAAAAACATGTGTTAACTTACAACAATTAATTTTGATCTCAACAAAAATGAATGCTTACAACTTCTAAAATTGCAACTGTGTCTAGCCAGACCTTTATACTGGTCTCAGGAATGAAAGCTTTGGTGATTGTTGTTGTGATTTTTAGGTGTTTGCAACAAGGGATAACCCAGCTGCAGATGCAAGACAAATGAGAAGGATTATTGCTGAAGATCCAGATTGGTTAGTAAATGACTTTGTTGTAATTATGTTTTTTCTTGCCAAAGATGATCTTCAACCTTCAGCCTTCTTTTTTTTTTTTTACGATAGGATGCATCTTTGTGTACACAAACAGATTCACCTTTTATGCAGGCAACAGGCAATTTTCGCCACCTGTAGACAATGTTGGGGTACATATATATGTTGTGCCGCGTAGCACTATAAACACGAAGAGGTGGAACAGAGAATTAACTCTGAAGTGTAAATTAAAGTGCTGAAAGAACCCATGAAAAACCCACTGGGCGTTAGCCCTAGTAAAGGGTAACAGGGAACCACACGAGGCAAAGAAAAATTCTTATGACCTCGGTGGGAATCGAACCCACGACCTCCGGATTAGATCTACCGTTGCTCTGCCGAGTAAGCTACGAGGTTGGACAGAGAAAGTCTGGGACGATAAAGATGGTAAATCGCGGTGGTAGATCTAATCCGGAGGTCATGGGTTCGATTCCCACCGAGGTCATAAGAATTTTTCTTTGCCTCGTGTGGTTCCCTGTTACCCTTTACTAGGGCTAACGCCCAGTGGGTTTTTCATGGGTTCTTTCAGCACTTTAATTTACACTTCAGAGTTAATTCTCTGTTCCACCTCTTCGTGTTTATAGTGCTACGCGGCACAACATATATATGTACCCTTACTTTCTCTTCACCGCGATTTACCATCTTAATCGTCCCCGACTTTCTCTGTCCGACCTCGTCGCTTAGTCGGCAGAGCAACGGTAGATCTAATCTGGAGGTCGTGGGTTCGATTCCCACCGAGGTCATAAGAATTTTTCTTTGCCTTGTGTGGTTCCCTGTTACCCTTTACTAGGGCTAACGCCCAGTGGGTTTTTCATGGGTTCTTTCAGCACTTTAATTTACACTTCAGAGTTAATTCTCTGTTCCACCTCTGTAGACAATGTTGGTTCATTTGCAACTCTGATTCCCACCATAAAATAATATGAGAGAGAAGTCAACATTTCTTTATGACTTCTCTGTCTATTCCCCTTTTTTCTACTCTAATTCTGTTTGAAATGCTGCGAAAAAATATGTATTTTTTGTCATCTTCATTGCCATTGTTCTCATCATCATTATCGCCATTAGCATGGTAATTATTGTCTCTCTACTCCTGGTCTTATTTTCACGACTCTCATATCATCTCTTACTATTGGCTACTGACCCTCCATCCACTGTACCTACAAGTAGCTTCACTGCCATTGTCTTGGTTACCATCACCATTCTCATCATTTTCATTATAATAATTGTCACTATCGTCATACTCACAGCTTAGGTTTTTTTGGAAGACAAATCAGAAAGTGATTGACATGATCAGTAATCCGTAGAGTTGAGGGGTGGACAAACGACTGGGAAAATTAATAATATAATAAACATAGAACTGTAAGAAGAATTTGAAGCGTTTATATTTTTGCATTAATTCTGATTTTTGTAGTAAAATTCAGTTGTCATTTGATTGTGGTTTTGGTCTTTCTGATTACTAATATCATAAAGTTAACAATCAGTTCAAAATCAAGCAAAGCACATTCACTCTTACTGGATTTACAGTAATAACAGTGATGTAATATCTTGTTATAAATTTGTCTTTCAGGAGCCTTGCGACTGTTCCTCTGCTCACAGAACTTTGTGTCAAGCATATTGTTGGTAACTTTGAAGGTGACAAATATTGTACTACCTAGTATTTGCTGTCACATTTACTCATACTTTTGTCAGCAATAAAGTTGTTTCTTTAATCTTTCTCTGGTTTGTTACATAATGTGTTTATTTTTTCTCCCATCTGGATGCCTTAACCCTTTAACTCCCAAGGGGTTCTCCATTGACGAGTAAAATCATCTGGCGTTAGACAGAGTAAAATCTATAAGTGCCATTTGGCACCATCGGGAGTGAAAGGATTAATGGGGACATAGCTTTTGGGTGAAGATGTGGTTAACCCTTTAACTCCCAAGGGGTTCTCCATTGACGAGTAAAATCGTCTGGCGTTAGACAGAGTAAAATCTATAAGTGCCATTTGGCACCATCGGGAGTGAAATGGTTAATTTCGTTTTGGTATTTGCTCACCCTGACTCCCAAAACTGAGAAACTTTCCTGTGCACATCTTTATTAGAACTTATTATCCATGAAATCCACTTTTTAAACCTACCCTTTACTAGCTAAAAGGTTTATAACTCTTTTTGTTTCACCTGTAGACAATCCAATTCTAGATGAACTCCTCCCAAAGCACAAGTCCAAAGTGCTTGATGCCCTATCAACTGAAATTGCAATGAAGTACGTAGGTTCAACATTTAGCTCCTCTTAATGTTGTTCCTTTCTTATTTGGACATGTCTGTCTGTCTGTCTGTCTGTTTGTAGGTCTGTGTTTGATTGGCAAGGCATTCTAGCTACCTGTAGTGGTTCTAACTTTTGAGTCTGTGGATGAAATCCTACAGTGTGACCATTCAAATGAAAGCTACTGAGCAGTACTTTCCTGTGGTCCTGTTTATTATGCTGAACAAGGTGGTTTTAATTTTTAGTCTGCAGTTGAGTTCCTAAAGTGTGAGCAGTATCTTCTTGTGGTGCAGTTCATAACTCATAAATCTATTCATGAATGAAATTACAGTGTAACTGCATGCTTCCGTCCTTTTTTCTTAATGATAGAGTCACAGCCAATCTAGTTTCTGATGAGGGTTACTGGAAGAGATGCTGTAAGGCAAGGTGGGAAGTGTGTGATATTAACCAACATGGAAACAACTGGAAAAGAATGTACTTTGAGAGGAATTTAGAAGGTTTGTGTGGCTTCTTTGCTTACTACAAAACATTATTCTCAGAGCTAGTTACTGTGACCAATTCCAGAGTGAAATCCAGGTCCTTTTCCGTCAGCAGTGTTTGACCTTAGCAATGGTTCATTTAAGCCCAGGACCTGTAGAAATTTGGTTTGGGCTAGTAGCATTTGAGAACCACTACCCACTGGGCTACTTTTAATAGAAGAGGTTTTGGAGATGGTATTGATGAACAGAAATTCAACTGGTTTTGAGTTAACTTGATCCTGTAAAAAAGAAATGGAACAAATTTCCCTGATACAAGCTTGTTAATATTACAATATTGGTCTTCAGAAGCGGCCATCACTTGGCCAACAAACGACACCATTTGGTTAGTATATTTTCAAAAGTTAAGGTCTAGTACAAAGATTTCAATACTTTTGGAATAGCTGTCTGAGCTAACCAAAGAGACCTGATGAACATTTTAAAAACATTTTGAGTGAAAATCTAGACAAACTAGGCGGCAGATTTTGCTGGTTGCCGGCTTATATGACACCCCTGCTAGTAGTGTGCTGGAATAACCTTTAGAATAATTTATTGTAAGTAATTGCTCATAAATTATTTATGGTCAACAAATCTGGAGGAAATGTTGTCGGTCATCTTTCAACAAAGTTGGAAGGTGAACTCACCCCAAAATGATAATAATTAAAAATTCATAGTTAGTTCCCAAAGAAAAAGTGGGCTAAAAATGTGCCATATAAGCACTTTTTGCATTCATTTGTCTAATTTAATAATTTATTTGTGTTTGTACTACATTTGACCAACAGGGATTATTGAAAATTTTGTTCCAGAGACTACAGACCCTACTTTGGTACGTCACTTTGAAGAGTAGTCATCAATTCTTTGTGATGCATGTGTGTGCCATGCATGGTGCATGTGTAGGTCACTTTGAAGAGTAGTCATCAGTTCTTTGTGATGCGTGTGTTTCCCATGCATGGTGCATGTGTAGGTCACTTTGAAGAGTAGTCATCAGTTCTTTGTGATGCATGTGTGTGCCAATTGCATGGTGTATGTGTAGGTCACTTTGAAGAGTAGTCATCAGTTCTTTGTGATGTGTGTGTGTGCCATGCATGGTGCATGTGTAGGGTCACTTTGAAGAGTAGTCATCAGTTCTTTGTGATGCATGTGTTTGCCATGCATGGTGCATGTATAGGTCACTTTGAGGAGTAGACATCAGTTCTTTGTGATTCATGTGTGTGTAGATGTTTACATAATACATGTATGCAAGGCTATGCTCTTCAAAAGTAGGTGGGAACCCATAATCTCTGAACCCTCGAGATCCAGGTGCCCAGCATATAAGTTTGGTGCTGAAACTAATATTTCCTGGATGCCCAAAGGCAAAAGTGAGTCGCCAGGGGCCACCGGGCTCTGCAATAGCACAGCCCTGATGTGTTACAGCCTACATTTTTACTTAGATCGATCTCTTTGTGGCATGTGGCACAAAGGCCTCAATGTTTCTGTAATCTGTTTTTTTTTTCATCCAAGAAATACTCTTAGGACTGAATAATATTGTAAAACAGCATGGTGAATGAAAATCCCTCACAGATTAAAGGTGGAGAATAGTGTTAAAATCCAAAACATATGTATCTGTCTAGAACAGTAGTCACATTCTGTGGGTCTTGCTGTCTCCTCTCTCTGCAAAGGGCTCAGTCTCACTATCCCACCAATTCTACAGTTTACCTTTTCCTTTGGCCCTAAAATCAAATGGCAAACACACATATTGATGACATTATTATCCCTAACTGTGAGTACCCTCACCCTGGTCACTTAACCATAGCTATCATAAGTTTATAAAGAGCCTTTGTTAAGCTAAACTAGTCAAATAAGTTACTGTTGAATCTGCATTCAGTTGTATGTTAAGCTCCATTGATTGTTTCAGTTGAATGAAACACTCAAGTTGTCAGCACCCTATGTGAGAGGATTAAACATAAGACAGCTTTTACCACCTGTGAAGGAGACTTTGATCAAAGATGACGATACTTCTGATGCGTAAGTGAAAATTTTATGGGCCTCTCTCTGCAATGACATGTTTACTTCTGTCCAAGTCCAGGGCTTTCAATATAAGCCAGCTACTGCTGGAGCTTGTGAGTCATCTAGTCACTAACTTAACTTGGCCATGTTGGTCAACGAAATTTACTTGAAAAAATATGACTTGTAAAATGGCAGTTTTTATTGCCACTGCTGTTTACTATCACAGGGCATACACCTGTTACACATTGTATTGAAAGCCCTTCATGTCTGTCCATTAGTAGCCACTGGGCTGTGTTAAGTTCAATATTGAAGCTCTTTTGACATACACAATACTTAAAACTGAACATGGTCCTTTAAAGGATTTAATGAATATTTAAATAAAGGATCACTTTTAAAATTGCAGTCATTAGATTTAAAGCCTTCCATGGTGCTGCACCAACCTACATCACTGCACTTATTGAGCCTCAAGAACCTTGCAGAATTTTATGATCTTCCAGTTGCTGTTTTTACACCTAAATTCGATCTTCAGACCTATGTTGGCCACTCCCTTACTATTGCTGCTCCTTCTGTTTGGAACACCCTACCACTGGAGCTTAGGGCTTGTGGTTCCCTTTGTTCTTTCAAATCTAAGTTGAAGACATGGCTTTTTAAATTGTCTTATAAAGTACATGTAATTATAAACTTTTAATGTTCTACTTAGTATTGTCAGGCTAATGTTTATTTTACTTGGTTTTTTGTAAGGCGCTTTTTATTGGACACTTAAATATGCCAAAAAACACCAAAACCCTATCATGAATGAGAAGTCTTGATGAGACTGAGTAAATGGATGATAGTTGCCCACCCATCTCCCTGCCCATCTTCACACAAAATCTATACATGTTACTTAATGTGTCTTTCTAACCGCTCAGGCAGTTTTATAAGTGTCACATTAATGCAGCTTGACACTCCTTAATGAGTGTTCATGTATTTTTGTTTGCCTATGTAAAGATGATAAGTACCATATCTGTTAACTTTGAATTTTTCCGTTCTTTCCTCATCTTTTGTGGCCTTGTAGTGGCAGTGAGGCGGGACAGGATGGTCCTAACATTGATCATTTTGACTTTGGCCTTATTACTCCTGGACTCATTCATCTTGAAGAACTGCATTTGACTTATGGGTGAGGGTTCAAAGTTGTTTTAAGTCGTCCTCTGTTAATGACATGATGGTGTGAGGCTATGCTCTAAGAAAAGTAGTTGGGCAACCAATCTCTAAACCTTTGAAATCCAGGGCACTATTTCCTGGTCACCCAAAGGCAAAAATGAGTCACCTGGGGTGACTAGCACCAGTAGAACATAGCCCAGTGGTGTATTATGACCAATTCTTTTACGATCAGATGTTAAGCAGATTCACAAAGAGTCCATAAGCAAATTATGGCATCTTTAAATTAAGCATTGAAGATTTTTTGTTGGAGATTTCATAAAGGCAATTTATATATCAGTTGAAAAGCATACACCTTTATATCAAGGTAAATTTACTTTTTGGTGCCAGGCAAGTTACAAAATTTATTGCAACCAAAAGGCAATTTTGGACTGGCCAGGAAAACTGTAGTCTCCTTTGCAGCTGTTGAAAAACCAATCAAACTTTAAAGGTAGCCGATTGTAGATCTAAAAGTGAAATAAAGGTGCTTGAACATAAAAAAAATTAAACAGTTTTCAAATCATTGCTACAAGTAAAAGGCACTGAGTTGTTTAGTAAGTACTGGAAACTTTCAAATTAAAACTTAAGATATTCAGAGTTTGTTAAAATAATTTTTTTAATTTCTTCCTAACAGGGTTCGCGATTGTGGGATGAATTTTGAATGGAATTTGTTTCAATTTACAGCAAGAGACTGTCTTCTGCTTGCAAAGGTACCAGCATGTAAGATGGCCTAAGTAATTTGAAACACTGTTTTACCATGTTCAAATCATCTCAAAATAAATAGGAAGATCAGGGAATGTGCAACTCTAATTGCTTACTGCGGCTGCAGTCCCAATGAAAACAAGTCTCTAGTTCAAGCCCCGAGGAATGGGGGGAGGGAGGGTACTCTCACATATGGGCTATATATAGGTTTGTGGGGGGGCAGGGTACTCTCACATATGGGCTATATATAGGTTTGTGGGGGGGAGGGTACTCTCACATATGGGCTATATAGGTTTGTGGGGGGGAGGGTACTCTCACATATGGGCTATATATAGGTTTGTGGGGGAGAGGGTACTCTCACATATGGGCTGTATATAGGTTTGTGGGTAGGCCTTTATAGATTATGCTAGCATAATTTTTGGCATAATTTGAGCAAACTGGCATAATTTCTGCCAAGTAGCAATGCTAACATAATTCGCATATTTTGATAATTATCGGATCATTTTTGATGCTACAATTTGATCATTGTTCATCTCTACTCCCAAGTGCCAAGAACTTGGTGACATTATTCGATGTTTTAAGTTTTAGTTCAAGTAGTAGCATTTGTAGTTCACTGTGAATCACTGAGTGGCGTCTGAAACGGTCTGAGCCCGGGTCTGGGGTGCACCGGAACTGGAAGTCACATTGTAGGCCGTGTTGTTCTAATTAAAACATGTATTTTTTGGACTTCTTTGCAATTTTTTCAAAGAGCATAATTTTAAAAAATAAGGGCATAATTTGGGAAAAAGAGCATAATTTTAACATAATTTCGCCCCCAAAAAAGCAATGCTACTAGCATAATATGCTACTTGTACTAGCATAATCTATGAAGGCCTATTTGTGGGGGGGAGGATACTCTCATATATGGGCTATATAGGTTTGTCAGGGGGGTTGCTCTCACATATGGGCTATATAGGTTTGCGTTCTATGTGATTTAGTCTTTCTCCTTGTTCTCTGTCAGGCTGTGAAGGCATGTCACACATTAAAAGTGTTCCATCTTCACCGTAGTGGGGTGGATGATGAGAAGGTCCGTGTTCTCATCAGTCACGTGTTGGATCATCCCTCCCTTCTCACATTAGGTAGGCATTGTTCCAGTTAACTTTCAGAGTTAGGGAGTCAGGGAAAATTTTTAAGGGGTCATAAGACACGGGTCTTCCCTAATTTTCTTACTTAACAACTCTGTGTGTCAGGTCAGGGAGCCAGATTTCTCGGGTTTTTGACCCGAGACCCGCCGCTTATCTGGAACACTGGGTAGGGGTTTGAAATAACCATCTTTCATTTTATACTTACCATGCTAGAAATTTACAAGCCTACTTGTAGCCATACCCCCCTCCCCCTTCGGTGTGTGTGTTCGGGGGGGGGGAGGGCGGTTTTTCTTACTTTGTACGTCTGCCTGAGTAGACGTGTTAGGCCTGTTTGCCTAACATGTGTCCTGAGTACCTCTAGCATTAGCAAACCAAAGGTTGAAAGCAGGATTTTGATCTTCGTGTTCTGTTTTTCAGATCTTTCACACAACAAGATCAGCGACAGTGGAGCAAGAGCTGTGGGCAAATTGTTGAATGGTCGAAGCAACCTAACAACTTTAAACTTATGCGATAATAAGATCCGATCTAATGGTGCCGCTGCCATTGGACACGCCCTCGGGAAAAACACTACACTCACGAGTATCAATCTAAGATTAAACAGGTGAGTGTGTTCATTCCCCTTGTTATTAACTTGGTAAAAAACCAACTGCACTCCACTGACAGTTCATTCATGGATATGCTGGATATCCGAGCGGAAGGGTGAAAAATCTGAAACATAACCGAACAAGCTGAGGAGGGTTTGGAGAGAAGCGAAAGAAAAAACAAAACAAAAGACACTGGGGAAGACGTTCGCGTTCCGTCTCCTGATCATCTAAGATGCAAAAAATGGTTGGGGGCTAACTCCGCTATTTTTTGACCCCCATGTGTACTGCTCGCAGTGTAGTTTTGTTTAGCTTCCAAGCTCAACTTTGTGGTCCTGATCTATTCAAACATACCGTAATTTTCCCTGCACATTAACTCCATCTGAAACAACTGTTAAGTACTCGTGGGAGCATTAAAGGTTTATGATGTATTTAATTCTTTACTTAGACTCGGCGATGATGGGGGACAAGCAATTTGCCGTGCGCTGTCCAAGAATAACACCCTCACTCATGTCCATTTAGGCAGTAACGATCTTGGCGAACCAACCGCTGCTATCCTGTCTCAGGTACTGAAAATTCAGCTATAGAGAAATTTAAAGTCGAGTGTAGAAAGTGATTCTTCTTTGCTTTGGTTTTCTTTACCTCGTTCTGTGATTGGTTGACAAAACTTGCGCCACTGAGAAGCAAAACCAAAACCAATCGCGACCCACTCGCGCATATTTTCCCGCGCTTGACGCCTGGGTCGTTAATTTCCTTTCAGGATTCGATGTGGACCAAAAATTTAGGAATCTTCGTGACAGTGCCCCTTTAATGTGTTAGTTGCATCGGTTGTGATTGGTCAGAGTAATAGTTGGTTTTACGAAACTGAATTGAAAACTGCTCTTTGACATATGTCGTCATCCAAAGAGATGTTAGGGAGATGTGGAAGTTATTTTTAGAAAGTCGCCGAATTCGCGTGGTCACATTTGACAATTATCTCCCAGTAATAAATGTTCACTCTCCTTTCTGCACTCATTTGATTACAAGCCCTGTGTTCTCTGTGTTGTCAATTAATCCACACACCATTCTTTGATATTCCACAAAGGTTTTGGTTTCAAATAAGACTCTGGTGGATCTTAATTTATCCTGCAATACGATTGGATCGGTGAGTGTCTCTTCCTGTCTATTTTGTTGTTTCTGTCAGTTGTTATTGTTGTTGTTATTGTTTGAGTTTTAGTTGTTGTCAACACTGTTGCATTGAGAATGATGCATATCAAATAAATCATACATGAACTGCGGAAATGAAATCAAATGAAGATTGATCCTCGCAGTTGCGAACGCAATTTTAGATGTACTGCAAGCTAGGATTGTTTGCTGCGTGTATTGTCAGTTGAACACGCCGCTATCTGATTATCACTTCTGTGCACAATGTTGGCCTTTTCTCCCGTGGATCTCCGAATGGGTTCGACTCCAGTCGGAAGAACTCGGAATTTTTTACCGAGTTTGCGTGTGAGATTATTGAATAAACCACATTTTTCAATGTTTAATTTAGGATGGTGGGAAGTCTTTACAAGAAGGAATGGAAGAAAACACAACGATACGAGCTATGGACTTGAGATTAACAGACGTGGGACAAGAGAGCGAATATTGTATTAACCAGCTTCTAAAAAGGAACAGAGAGGAGCAGTACAAGCAAGGACAAACCAGCTAGGACTGTTTACTTTTATAAATCTATGAACCAGCTAGGACTGTTTACTTTTATGAATATGAACTTGTTTGCGGGGGAAATTTACAGATTGCAAAACAATTTCCCAGTAATGGTTATTAAGTTTTAATACCTTGGTTTTGGATTTCCAAGATCAGAATTTAAAAACAAAATTCACTGTTTTTCGGCTTGGTATGTTTCACCCAAGAAGAACGTCGCTCAATGTGAAACCAAGAAGTTTGATTGGGCCAGTCTTCATTCTCATGACTCTGTGGTTGTATTTCTTTTGGACAAGTAAGGAGAGTTTAGACTTATATTTCTTAAAGAGGAAAAAATGAAAATTTAATCTATAAATGACGCTTTTATGGACGAGTTTAGACCTTACCTCAGTCATTCGTGTCACTGGAAATGAGATTTATTGCGTCATCTCAATTTACAGATCCATTTGTTATATATTTTCCTGTTTCCAAGTTACCAATGTACAGTAGTTAAAATGTTGTGTATTCATACGGGTATCACCAAAGATTTCTGATTGAAAGTTACAAAGTGTTTCCTTTGCATCACATGAGAAAATGATCAACTTAACGGGAAATGTTATCTGTTTTCTCATCGTCTTCTGTTTGGTTGCGTTTCTGAACCAAGAAACATTGGTTATTTTCTCTGTTTAATTCCTTTGTAAATAAGCGGTTGTTTATATCATCTTGGAATTCAATTGCAAATAAAGGAATTTGGAATCTGCAATTTTGGTGATGCAAATCGAAAAATCTCGTTTTAGCACGGGGTTTCAACTGATAAATAGGTAACTTCATTAAAAGAAAGAGGCCGATGTTTGTACAGCGGCGGAAGGAAGTGGGAAACTATGCATGACAAGATAATAATCATTTGATTTAAGTACGTCACAGGCTCACAGCTCTGAATCATGTCCTGGCTGTTTGGCATGAAGTGAGATGCTAATTCATCACAGGATACCCAGCATGAAGTGAGATGCTAATTCATCACAGGATATCCAGCATGAAGAATTGGAGAATTACTACTCCCTCCTGGATGGGTTTCTAGTCCATCACAGGATACCCACCATTATGTGACAAGGAGTATTACTACTCCTCCCTGGATGAGATGCGAGTCCATCACAGGGAACCCAGCATGAAGTGACTAGGAGTATTACTACTCCCCCCTGGATGGGATGCGAGTCCATCATAGGATAACCAGTTTGAAGTAACAAGGGCTATTACTACCCCTCCCCCCCTAGATTACTACTCCCCCTGGATGGGATGCGAGTCCATTACAGGATACCCAGCATGAAGTCTCTAGGGCTATTTCTTCTCCCGCCCTCCCCCCTGGATTACTACTCCCCGATAGATGGGATGCTAGACCATAGCAGGATAACCAGGTCTAATAACCAGCTTGGAGCGACCGAGGGCCTTAATACTCCCCCTGGATGGTATTTTGAGTCGGTTGGTTCCTGTTTATATACATCTATAGAAAGAGAATTACATGATTTTTTAGGGAACAATAAGATTCCTTTGAGTCCGCTCAGAATCTAAAAACAAATCCGTGACAAAGATGTACGGATCGCTTGGCTCTGTGCAATTTGCACGGTATTTCATGAATGTTCTGTCACGCCTACAGTTCGAACGTCAATAATTTGTGGCCGTGAATGCCGGCTCTGAATTTTAGATCCGTAGATAAAATAAATGCAATTAAAATATGACGGAACAGAACAGATATTACTTGTTTACATACATGTAATGTTTTTTGTTTTCAGATTTAAAGCTCGAGGGTTCAATAATTCAGTCAATGAACATCACGCTTTTCTGTGGCTTGTTTGTCGAGGTTAACTGATGGCACTCATTGCTTTACTTTTCAAATCCATTTATTTTAATTGATTGTAACTTTTATAGGGAAGGAGGCCTTGACGTTTTGTAAAATTAGGTTAAGGTGTTAAAATCTTGATTTTCAAGTACATTCTAGTGAAGAAAATGCACTTAAAATTGTGCCCAGGTTTGTTGTTGAGAAGAAATTCAAACGTTCCAGAACAAACTGCAGTTCACTTTGCAAAGTTTCGTTCTCGTCTTTGTCTCGAATTACAGCCATAAATAACTGTTAAATATGCTTTGTTGCAGGTATATGTTGTGTGTCGAAGTTTATTTAAAGTCAATAAAACCTAGCGTTATGCGGAAAGAATCTCCATGCTTCAGTTATTTTCTAAGCGTCTATAATTTACTCTGTGGGCTCAACTTTTTATTTCTGGTTATTGAAGCATACATTATAAGCGTCCATTCGTTTTTCGCTGTTGCACTCTCGAAAAAGAAATGGATTGAGAAATGTCTTACTTACAGGGATTAAAATTTTTGTGCGTTAAGTGCACGTTTTATTCTCAATTTTAAAGTTGTGATGTAATTCTTGTAGTTTACGAATGTGTCGCAAAATGCATTGGATTAGTCTGTTCTCTAGATTTCACATTTCGAGAGCAATTCAGCCTTATGTTGGTCAGCTCCAACTAAGAACTTCTAATAATTTATTGAAAATATTTTCTGCATCGCCCCTGATGTCATGGAACTTTTTTTGTCACTTACTGTTTGGTCATTAACTCTCACGGGATTTTGAAAACAGCCAATGAGATCGCGGGAAAGTGACGCAAGATGCTAAAGTAGGTTCCTTGAAATTAACATCCTCGACTTTGATCATTTGCATTTCGCAAGTCGCTTGAAGACAGAGTAGGTTCGTGTTACACCGAAGCAAAAGGAAAAGAACGACAAGATGGCATCTGGTGGAATGGTTTTGATCAAATATCTTCTATTTTTCTTCAACTTTATTTTCTGGGTGAGTACAAATTGTCTCTCGTGACTCGCTCTGTTTGCGCTGAAGATGTCTTGCCGATTTCTGCCTTGACGTGCACACGAATATGCGGTTGTGGTTTGTACTTACCATATATCGCGGGAAACATGTTTGTATATGCATTTTGTTGTTGAAAATTAACGTTTTCGTTAGCTTATTCTCGAGAATTTGATGCTTACACGAAAGTCCATTTGTTGTCTGACTCCCGACTCGACTGTCCTTGCACCGTGCCCGACGCCCTCTTTGAACAGTGCTTGTTTTCGTGCTGTTTCCGGAGAGAGCTTCTCATTTTCGGCCGTTTTAGCGTTGCAAATTAATCGTAGATGGGTCTATATTTAAATCTCCCTGTTGAAGTAAACTCAGTGGCATTTCAGCTGGTTTAATTTCGTGTCTTGTTCGGAATACAACCTATACTTGGAACTCTCGCGAATATCAAAACAATTCAAGCTTCAGTAATTCATTAAGTCCGTACTGAAACCTTTCGCTAACCTGACCTGTCTCCGCGCAAATCAATTCGTGAGTTTTGTTAATAGGAAATTGAAACAGGTACAGAACTTTTGATGTTGTGTTCCACAAATACGAGTAAAATAGTCTAAAACTTAAGCCCTTACGAGTAGCTAGGGAAACACCGGAGAAAGCAAGCGATTTTCAGCTTCAGGAAACAAATGACCAAAGGACCATGAAATATTCGAGTATGCAGTTATGCAAATTTCATGTCATCGTGACTCCTGTTCAGCTTTAAGGCTAAAATTTAATGATGTAATTAAACTTGTGGTGCCAGTATTTAGCTCAATATTTTTTTAATCAGCATGAATAATTAAATCATTATTTTATTTTTAACCTCCTTTCAGGTTTGTTCACTTGAAAAATTCCTTTAGCCAATACATAATCAGCGCCTGAAAAAACTAATCAAACACAACCACATAAAACTCAATAACTCAAAAATCATTAACCATGCATCTATGGAAACGTAAACTTTTCACTCAAGCATTCACTGCAAGGAACAAAATTGGACAGGATGTCTTCATTGTATCCCTCTGATTCCTTGGAATCAAGATTGTACTTAACTGTTGACCAAGGGTTCCCATATTATACTTATGTGGGTATAGCAGAAAAGCACTAGTTTTAAGCGTTTCATCCACAGACTCAAAAGTTGGAACCACCTTGTACAGCATGACAAACAGCACCACAGGAAAGTACTCCTCGGTAGCTTTCACATAATTGGTCACGGTTAAGCAAGTTATAACTTCCTGATGGTGCTGATCAGTGTACAGGACCTTATCCATTTCACCAGGGAGTATGATTATGCTGTGGTTAAATTATATTCTTGGTTTAAAACCAAGGGTTACACCAAACCAAGTTCTTTGGTTTTTCCTTGTCTCTCGTCACATGCTGGTGACAAGAGACAACAATAATGGCATAACATCACTGCCAAACAACACAATCATCTGAAATGAGGCAGATGTTGAGCACACAATCAGCATGTTTACCAGTTATTTTAAGAACGTATTTGTGGTCCAGTCTGGCATTTGATCCCAGGAGCTTCCACTCAGCTATCAGAGCTTATTTGCCAATTGAACTGACCATGTTCAACTGTATCTTCCAGGTTTCTGGCCTTGTTTTAATTGGTATTGGTGTGTGGATCAAGTTGAAGTATAGTGAAATCAGTCACCTTAACAGCAGTGACCTTTTGACAGGTCCAGTGTTTCTGATTATCATTGGTGTTGTTGTCACCATCGTGGGCTTCTTGGGATGCTGTGGGGCATACAAGGAAAACTACTGTATGGTCACCACGGTAAGTTGTACTGATTGGTTGAATTATAATGGTCCACTTGAATATTTATGAGAAATTAACATGATTATATTTTGCAAAATAATCTGTCCATTATCATTCTCAAGAGAGAAATAATAATAATAATAATAATTTATTACTTATTAGATGCAAATTAGCATGTGAACATGATCAAACGCGCCAAGTAATAATACTGGTAGGCTTTACAATTTGAAATCTTTGAAATTCTCAAATCAAATCAAATGTTGGTTTTTGAGGAGAGAGGAATTTAAACCGGAGTACCCGGAGAAAAACCTCTCAGAGCAGATTGGAGAACCAACCAACTCAGCCCACTTATGACGCGGATCAGTCTGAGAATCAAACCCGAGACACACTGGTGGAAGGCGAGTGCTCTCACCAATGTACCAACCCTGCTCCCCATAATGTCATAAGTTTGAGACTGTTTAAATAACATTTTTTGTCTGTTATGTAACTAGTCATATCACCTGATTGGCTTTATTTTGCAATATAACACCCTTTTCAAACCCATTATTTGTTCTTTTTTTATCAACACTAATTGAGCTGTGTTCCATCTCAGTTTGCTGTTTTGCTGTCGATCATTTTCATCTTGGAAATTGCAGCTGGAGCCGTGGCTTATGCCTACAGAGGAAAAGTAGGTTATCTAAAATGCATTAGCTTGCAGCTTGATGTATTAGTTCAAACAGCCACCCTTATGCAACTTCATTTTCTCTGGATTTTGGGAAAACAGAAATGACTTGTTTACCTGAAAAAGTGTGATTTAAATGACTAAGTGTTATGTGTAATAAAAAGTCTTCTTGTTGGCAAGTCTCAAATCATATCAACTGACTAGGTAAGCTACATGAACTTCACCTATGACAATGACTTAATCTGCAGCTCTCATGGTATAAGATAAACTGGACATCAAAATGCAAAGAGAAAGTTACTGACTAAAAGTTAAAGGGATGGTAAATCTAGAATGCTGAAGAAGTACATGTAATTTCCCTTTTTGTTACATTGCTCTATCAGAAGCAAAAGGGTTGATTAACCAAAACAGTAACATTTAAAATACTTCTGTTCTTTCACTGCCTATTTAGCTTTCAGACTGGGCAAAGAAAGGACTAGACGATGGAGTGGATGGATACTATAACAACAAAGAGTACAAAAAGGCTATAGACGAAATCCAGTCTGAGGTGTGTAGCTAAATTCAAACATTCATTAAAAGATTATTGCACACAGTTTTTGACGTGAACTTTGATGATGAAAACCTTGGTCAGCTTTAAATCAGGAATGATCATCAATCAACTTTTGAACAGAAGGACCATGGATAATATTTGTGGAATATTTGATAACATTCATCCCCTCTGACCTTTACTATATTTCACAAAAAGGTGGAATCACATATCATTATTGATTTCGTACAAAATGTCAGCCCTTATTTCACCATATGACAGGGTGTGCATCACAAGCAGGCACCTCTCCTTGCCCTTATCAGATTACTTATGGGGAAAGTAAAGTTCTAGTTTGTAAACACAACTGATAGCTCTATATTTGGACCTTGGGACCTTGGTGTTCATCATCTTTGTCAATATAATCTTTGTGATCATTCAGTCATAAAAGTTTGTGTTTTGTGTAGTGCAGGGCATGAGCAAAAGAAGTTATCTTCATACTTGTTGCTTTTCGCAAGTTGTTCAGTAGTCCAGCTTTTTTACTCAAAGTAACTTTCTTTGTCATTCTTCCACACATGCCATCTGATCCACAACCTGAAAACCCTGGGGCTTTAATTGCCTGGTCATAACCTCACACTGTTGTAGCTCTCTTGACAATGAAGACACACAAGCTTAACTTGGCAATATGACTATTTATTATCCAACTCTGTTAGCATTCTTGTCCCCAGAGCCACCTGGCCCTCTTAACCAGTGACGCCTAGGCATAAGGACCAGAGGGCTCTGGAGACACAGGATTAGTAAGTCTGAGATTCTAGGACTTCTTATGCATCAATCTGGTCCTCCCAAAGTGTCAATGTCTCTAAAGGAGGATTGTGTGTCAAAAGGTTTGGGACACCTAAATTTAGAGACATTGACACTTCGGGAGGAGCAGATTAACGCCATAAGAAGTCCTAGAATCTTGGACTTTCTAATCCTGTGTCTCCAGAACCCTCTGTTCCTCGTGCCCAGGCTTCACCAGTTAAGAGGGCCGGCTGGCCCTAGGACGAGAGTGCTCTGTTAGTTATTGTACAACAGACATGTACTAATATTCCACAATATTATACATTCGGTCAATTGTACTGTACAAAACCTGTTTTACAGGTTGGGTCTCATGATTTTTCCCTGTTCGCCCAATACAAAACCTATCACACTTTCCCAAAAAAGGTGTTTCTTTCTAGAAATTCTTTAGTTACAATACAATTACAGGCTCGTTAAAATACAGGACAACTTGTAAAAATACTCTGCAATACTACATGTCACAACATCTAATATTAGAGTTATTATCCACCTGTGCATGTAATATTATTTTGCAGTTGGAGTGCTGTGGAGTTAACAACTACACTGACTACTTCAATGCATCATCATCAGATGAGTTGTTCCCAGCCTCATGCTGCAAACATGAATCACAGTGTGAGACATTAACAATCAAAGGTGCTGAAACAAAGGCAAAAAGCACTTTCTGGGAGGAGGTAAGCACAGCTATTAATTAGTTTATCCCCTGATGTACACTAGTGATGGGAACTGTTTGGAATTTTTAAGTTGCTTATCTCAGTAATGTTACCAAAATTAATCAGTAAAACAGCAACAACAACAACAACAAATTGTATTGAAAATTGAAAACATAACTAATTACATTTCTTTCCCCCTGCAAATAGCTTAAACTAATCAAGGCGGGGGGATCTGAGGACATATTATGAGTACAAGGTTTATCTATAGATGGACTAAATAACAATGAAGACAAAACAAACAAGTACAATAAGATTACGAAGAGAGGCTAACCTAAAGTAAGACGGGAGACTTCTAACCGCAAGAAATTTAGCAATAATTCCTTTATTTTTTTACAAAAGGACAAACATCTAATTAGTTTAATCGAATAAGGAATATAATTCCAAATTTGACCACTGATTCTCGAGAAAAAAACATACATTTTATCAGTTCTAGAGAACTTAACATAAAACGAGTCGCCAGAGAAAGCCTCTTGTTCTGTAGTTATGAATCTGACTTGTTTTAACAAATTGATTGAGTATACTAACTGGTGCTGTCTGTCTGTTGATATCATACAATAAATAGCTACAATCTCTGAAAAAGGCACAGTTTCTCCAACCACAAATACCATAAGTTGAGTAAGGGACAAGTAATGAGTTATAACGTTAGACAGACAGACAGTTTATTCTCTCAGATATAACAGGTTTACAAAGAAGTGTAAACAAGACTTAATGAGAACTGAAAGTACTGAAAGTAAAACACGACGCGGGACATAATGTTGAATCTTCCTATTGACTTGCTGATTTTGTGACAGATTCTATGTAGTATTTCCATGAAAGATTTGAATCAATCATTAAGCCAAGATATTTTACATAGTCTTTCATTTCAAGGTTTGCGTAAGTGTTAGTCACGGAGTCAAGAATTCCTAGGTATGAAGGGAACATTCTTTTGCCAGGGACAAAAGATTACAAAGTTTGATTTTTTTATGTTTAAAGACAGTTTGTTGGCCTTTAGCCATTCATTGACGTTTCCAAGCTCGCAATTAACAAGTGACTCGAGTTCCTTTAAGTTGTTGTTTGCAAGTATTATACTGGTATCGTCAGCAAATAGATAAAAGGCAAATAATGAAGAGGACTTATAAATATCATTGATGTACAGAAGGAACAAGTGGTTCAAGGACTGCGCCTTGTGGCATGCTGCACACAAGATTATTAACTTCTGTATTTTGCTTTCGATCAGTTAAGTATGATCTGAACCAGGAGTTGATTACACCTCTAATACCATAATTTTCAAGTTTGGCTAACAAAATCTCATGGTTAACAGTATCAAAAGCCTCCTTGAGATCAATGAAAACACTGCACGAAAATTTACCGTTTTCCATATTTTGGAGAATTGTGTTAACAATATCAAGTATAGCATGCTGAGTACTGTGCTTGCTGCAAAAGCCATAAATAAAACTGCCTAAAGAGTGGTTCTCCATGTAGTTTCTTGTGTATACCAGGGTTGTTGGAAAGTTTTGAAGTAGGTGGCTTTATAGTTAAAATAGGCAGCTATTTTGCCATCTTTATAGCAAACCAGGACTCGAAGTTGGTGGGGATTTTTGCCAGCTGCCGGCGATTTTTGACAACCCTGCATATAATTCGAACCATTATGGTACTAAAATCCACTGTACATTGTATTTTCATACTTTAGGGGTTTAACTTTTCCCACTTTGGTCACTTTGTATCTATGCCTTTTTGATAGAAAAAGCAAAGCAAGATTCTTAAGTTGTAAAATGTGTGGTTACTCTCCATTATCTCCTACTACAGAGGGAATGGTGGTAGTGGTAAGCGGGGCTTGAAATAAAATGGCCAATTGACTGGTCAAATCAATGTCCAGTCATTTGCACATTTAAAAAAAGTTCATCTATTTGATCATTACGAGGAACATTATTCGTGTTCCCGCAAAGCATCATCATTCATGAAATCTGGAGTTACTATCAGAAGAGTTAAGATTGTTGTTTTGACCAGCCAAAAATGGGTCATGTCCAAGCAAAAACATGTTTAACCAGACAACGTAGCCAGTTCCTGGCTTTTAGTTAATTTGAGCCCAGGGGCCTGTTTCTCGAAAGTCCCGGTAACTTAACGTGCCCGTAAACCATATTTTGAACTCAAAATCTCAATAAAAGTAGAGAGTGTTCTGACCTGTAATAAAGTCCATTTTGATTCTTTAGCTGATAACTTTACAGTAAAAATTTCATAAACTTTGAAACTCGCATCTGGTAAACAAAACTGCTTAACGGGCCCGGTAATTACCAGGAGCATCAAGAAACAGCCCCCTGGGTAGTGGTATTTGTTAGTGGTGGTGTGGTGTTGGTAGTGGTAGTGGTGGTGGTATTGATACAGGCAATGGTGTGTTATTTATACTGGTATTGTTAGTGATAGTGTCAGCCAAAGCCACTGTGATGGTTATAGCCTACAGAGATAGTCACATTACTACCCAGCAAATTTAACCATGAGGTTATTTTTGGTAGTCAGTGCCCTTGGTTTTTAAAACATGTACATTTTTCTTTAAAATTGTTTCAGTAATTACTTCAGTTAATTATTTAACTTATTGTTGTACAAGTGTAGTTACAGTGAGAGTGGCCGAGAAAACAAAAGCACTTCTGAGACCTAGGTACATTGTAAATATCAAAGCAATTGATCATTTGGTTTCTCCATTTTCAGGGATGTGTGGACAAATTTGAAGCTTTTCTAAAAAGCAATCTTGCTATTGTTGGAGGAGTCGGTATTGGTATTGCCTTCATTCAGGTTTGTAAAGTTGTCTTTGTGCATGTTATCTTTAAAAATCATTCAAAGCAATTTTCCATTGCTTTGAAGATCCTAAAACCATGAACACACATGAGAAAACTAAACTACCACCAGCAATGGTAATTGTGGTTGGTTTCTTTTAGTGTCCTGAACTTTACTTTGATTGGTCACTACGCAGTCAACATTGCATAAGTAATGATATTTCTAGACCTGACGACGTATTGTTTATCATTATTATATGATCATGGGTATGGTAACAATTATAGTTAATTTTCACAGCTTCATTATTATCACCATTATCGTTATCATTATCTTTACTGTCACTATTATCAGTAACCATGCATTTTCATCTTTTTTCTCTTTCAGCTGATTGGCATTGTTTTTGCCTGCTGCCTCATGCGCTCCATCAAGAAAGAGTATGAAGTGATGTAATGACTACTAGCTGGCCAATCAGCAGCTGTGATGACAGCAAACAATAATAACACGTATAACTCTTGTTAAAATAAGTTAGTTTCATAATGGTGGATGATCCAGTGTGTATAGTACAAAAACTGCAATCCCTTTCTTTCTAAAAATGTTTTAGTTTCTTAGTTGTGTCTTTGTTTGAGTGTGGCTGTGGAAAGCAATGAGGTTTCCTTTAACATTAAGTTTGATGCACACCTATGTTAAAGCCCTTTAGCTTGCCATTCATGTTGCTTGAGTTGGTGGTCAAATTCAATGTTTTAGTCTACATGTCACAGGTTTCTATCTTACATACTTTTGTAGCTTCTTGACACTGAGTTCAGAAAAAAAAAGTCACATTTCACAATCCTCCTCTTGTGTGTATGCAAATTAATAATTACTATTAACCTTTTCAACCCCAAGAGTGACCAGCATCAAAATTCTCCTTACAAAGTTGAATATACTTGATATTTTAGCAACTTCTCCCCACTACTTCAATAAGAAAAGTGTGGGGACAACAAATGAGAATTGAAATTTTGATCTTGTGGCTTAAAGGGTTAATGATCTTGCAACATCCTTCCATACTTCGGCCTTGGGGACCAAGGATCGGACATGACCCCAGAACTGGGGGAGCAAAGAGTGCTCGCAGTTCATTGAAGGAAAGTAATCATTGAGAGGCAAAACCAATTGCAACTTGCTCACAAG
Organism: Galaxea fascicularis; assembly: GCA_948470475.1. Lineage (NCBI taxonomy): Eukaryota > Metazoa > Cnidaria > Anthozoa > Scleractinia > Euphylliidae > Galaxea > Galaxea fascicularis. The sequence goes on from OX419337.1 coordinate 24,116,010, forward strand.
CATTTTTCCACAATTTAGTATGCACTAGTCATCTGTATCTATTGCAAGTAATATTCTGATTGGTTTTGCATCTGTTGTGATCGGCCTTTCAACTGGTGATGGTTTTACAACATTGAGTTGATAACTGATCTCTGTGCACCAAATGCACAGAGTAAAGGTTAGTCGTGTAACAGGAACTAGGAATTACTCCTCCCCTCCCCCCCCCCCCCCTTTCCTCTTCGTTTCCTTGCTCTTAGCCTTTCACCTATTTCCCTTATTTTCACCAACAGTGGCTGTGATGTCTGTTTTGGGATTGGGATGGGGCAAGAATTTTGACAACCAAACTAAATACTGATTTTAAGAGCGAAGGGGGTTGCCCTGAAATCACGAGTCACTCTATTTACTCTCATTAATTTTTTTTTTCTATAATACTCAGTTGGGAGAAGCTCTTTTTGAAGTATTGACTGATCTTCTTTCCATGAAACTGTTATTGATAGCCAGTCAGTCCTAAAATGTTGTGAAAGGGGTTCAGACTATTAAGTATCTGTTGTACTCGTAAGTGTTTTGATCATGGTTAATACAGAAATGGCTCTGGTTTGGGCTCAGTCTTGGAAATCCAGTTTGTTTGTTTGTTTATAGTTTTTGTCAGTGCTTCTTATGAAACCAAATCATGCGCCTTTCAGTGTTAGATGAAAAGCTGGCCACCAGCAGCTACTGTGACTTTTGTCAATTTTCCCACGTATCTGAACAAGATAAATAGGCTAATCAGACCCAGTCCCCCCATTTTAAGTGATTGTTGTAACTTTCTGGTACATAATCAGTTGGATATTGATTATCAACAAAGGCATGGGAGATAATTCTTGCATCTTCCGTAGCATCTGACCAAACCCACCTCGCGTAAAATAGATGAGATTCAAAATTTCTGACTAAAGTTGGAACTCTTGGATCAATCAGTTTCTTTTTTCGTACATATTCCATATCTTCGTCGGGTGTCCCGTTTTGCATGATGGTTGAGTTTTGCGTGATCGTGTTAATTGTCGTCAAGAAGGTATTTGTAGACGTTAAAACACCATTGTTAAATCACTGCCCAAGTGGTCAATAAATGTGGTTGAAATGGCCTGGCCTGAACTCCTTGATGTGCCTGGTATCAAGGGAAGGAGATTTGGAATGAAAGTTGTCATTTGCTTTAAAACCGTGTTGATTTTATCAAAACCAAAAGATGAAAGAAATACGGAGTATTTGGTGTCGTGGTGAGTTCACTCCATCCTCGGCTCGTGGTATGAGTGTAGGACCAACAGTCACATGACTGTTAGTTTGGTAACCAACTGAGGCTTTTGTGTCGACAGCATACAGCATGTGCTACAACATTGGGAACTATTTTTACTACTCTCCTATAAGCGTGTGGGTTCTTTTACGTCCCCTTCCTTTTTTTTTTCGTGCCTCCTTTGCTGTCTTCATCAGCAAAGGATTTGTCTTCGGTGGTCAGTTAATTTTTCCTACCCCAATCAAAAACAAACCTGCGGGATAGTCAACGTTCGAAGTAATTTTACTCGCGTATTATCAGTCAAAAGCACGCAGTGTCTCTCTTTGTCCCCTTTTTTCCGGATCAGACAATGCAACATCTAATTTATGGTTAAACGAGAAGCACTAAAAATCACTGGTATTGCCAAAAGGCAGGGAACTGGTGTTAGAAGATCTGGGCGAGAATTCGAACTCGGTGTATGTTGGACCCAGGCCACGGAGTCAATAGGCTCTATAAGATGTTAGTTTTGTGGTTCGGGGTAAAACTTACCTTCTTCGTTTTCCGTTAAGTCTGCAAGCTAAACAAACATTTGGAGAGGCCAAAAATGAAGCACGGGCGAACAAGAAACAATCATCGATTTGAGGGACCTTTTAGGGAGCAAAGCTCGCACCTTTCTGACATGAAACGTTAAATTTGGATTTAGCAGTACTGCCATTGAAACTCGATTGACTCATACATCAGTACCACGTCTGACAGAAACTTAACTATTGCAAGTGGAAATAATAAACAACTGAGGCAATTCTAACAAGACCTGTACACTTAAGACTTAATCATGATTAAAGGAAATTTGTATTTTTACTAAAAACAACCATTTAATTAATCATCAATCAATTAATTAATCAATTAAGTCATTTATTTAATTATTTATTCCTGCATCTGAGTTCAAAGATGAACCGACTTTTTTCTGCATTTGCGGGGTCTTTGAACTCGGCGAATGATCTAATTTGAAATTCACGGTTCGTTGTTTTGGACTGAGTTCAAATGTTCAAAAAACGTACCACTAATCGATCTTGACAGTGGACGTGATTGAGCAAACACTGGCTGTTACATTTCACTTTGGTTCACTGGAAAGGTGTGTAAACTGGAAAAATTCACTGGAAAAATTGTCGATGTCCTTCGAAAGATCTAAACAAAACGAAGGTGTTGTACTTTTTCTTTAGTGGCGTAGTTTACTGTTTGTTTCACTTAACGGGTAAAAAACTCTCAACAAAAGTATCCCCAAGTCCTCGTCGTAGTCTCAGTCAATAATTTACTTTACCATTAATGCTTGTCAATTTACCATTGGGTTGTAAGGTTCGTATTTGTGTAGAAGATATTGAACGAGTTCACAACAACGTGACTGAGAATTATCTTTGGAAAAAAATTTATCGAAAATAATGGTATCTTATTACTTCTTCTTCTTTTCAGTCCGTTGGAGTCGTTAGAGGTAACAAACGCAACATTACAGGGCCCAAAAAGCGCTTTTCCCGATGCGGAAATTATGTAGTTTTTCGGGCAAAACGCTCTTGATTCGGGTAACGACACTTGGGAGAAAACATCATAAAATAATGCTGTTGGTGTGATTTCTAATGATAGCAGTTTCATTAGATGCGAAAATGGTGAACCCCGATTTTAGGGCATTGCGTAATTTTTTCGGGCAAGAAAGTCACTGCCCCCGCCAAGTCCGAAGGTGCCCGTACGCCTATGGCCCCTTAAGACAATATACATTTCTACTTTCATTGGAAAACGGACACCAAAATGGCCTCTATAAAATTTGTTAGGGATGTATTTTGTCAAAACGTTTCTTAGAAGTTGTGGAAATGTTATTACTTTAGTCAAATTTGTCTCTATTTACCCCTATCAGGGCGATTTTCCCAAATATGTAACATCACATAGGACACATGCACGGTCTGAGTACCTTTTACTACCAGTGTTGTATTCTGACTTGTCAAAACGTTGTAACCATTTGTCGATTCTTGGGCTAAAAGGACTAAATAAGGGTACTTAGACTGTCTTTAAGCTAAAACTACGTATAACTGGTGTATTGAAACACAGCGAAGCCTTTAAATACAACATAGACACGACACATGTACGTACGTGCTGAGTACCTTTTTTGTGCCAGGTTATATTCTGAGTCGTTAACACCTTCCGATCATTTGGGAATGGAGAGGATGACTTATCACCGAAGAGACACTCCCGAACATTTCCCTATGACGTCATCTTCTCAGTGGTCAGGTAAACGATAGCTTTGGCTTTTTTTCGTAGACCTGTGTCTCAGTCGGCGGAGTAGGTTTCCTGCGTGCATGTCATCTTTAGCGGGTATTGCAATTTACTACAATTCAAAACAATCAAACAACGTTTGGCGAGACCTCACCTAAAATTAACTCACTGCTTCGAATTCTGGTCATTACTACGTTGAGGATGAAATATTGCTTAATGACCTCAGCTTAGGATAATTAAATGTGCTACTGACTTAATTTTGCACGATTTTCGAGAATCCTAGTTTATGTTTTGGGATGGTTAAGACTCACAATGTGAAAACTTTGATCTACGTTTTCCCAGGGTACCTCAGGAGCACACTGGCAGAACTCGCAATTAAAGAATCTGTTGACGAATCGGTGGAGACTGGGTTGCAACTTGCGGAGGAAAGGCGTGAAATGGAGAGGACTTGTTATCCAAGAAAGTGCGAGGTAAGACTAGCTGGGTATGTTACCGGCTGGATCAAAAACATACCCTTTACTAGATACCAAAAGTTATAATCATAATAAAAGAAAGCATTTTTCAGTAGAAAGCCGATTACCAAGGTGGATTTTCAGGAAATTTCTGGGATAAATTTATAAGATGACGAGTCTAATTACCGAGGCAAGATGTCAAAGAGGTTTGGCAGTAAATACTGTTTTCATCATTGATTACCGAAAATCTATTTTTAAACAACAGAGAACTTCTTAAAATCACTCTTGAAGGGAACATGTCCACATTGACATTGTACTTGCCCCATGAAGATTACACTGATCTTTTTAATCAAAGTATAACGGAGAATAGAAGACATAATTTTCCTTTAAATGACTATTTCAAAACTAGTCGATGCAAACCTGTTCATAGAGGTTTTCGGTCGCTGAGAAGATTGACATGAAAACCGACCTCTTTGAAGGTATTTACCTGCTTACTACTTGCCACTAGTAATAACCATCCTTTTATCTCTCCTCCTCTTTCCGAAAAATTCACTCGATCAGTTTAGTCTCTTGGAGAAGCAAATAATTCATTTTTAAATATAAACTTAACGATTTGTGTTAGCAAAAGGAGAAAAATTCTTATGATACACCCATTTAACAATAGGTTTTGTTTACAAGGCTCAAGCTTTACTTTGTGATTTTTGCAGACCGGTAGACAGGACGATTTAAGGTGTTCAGGATTTTCAAGCAAAGGTACACCGGCGCATATCGACGACAAGACAAGGAAGATAAAATGTATGCAAATATTAAAGTTTTTTGTGCCTTTCTTTTACACAAAGTAATGCCATTATAATTCGTTTACCAGCGACTAAGCGTCGATACCCCACCCTTTATGCTACAATATAAAAATCATCCCATCTTTGGTGACCAGTTTCTTTATTCTTTTGACGTGATACTGATTTGACCAAGCGTGGACATTTGTTATATACAAGAGGACTTAGAATGGCTTGGTTTTGAAACTGAAGCAAGCTTGTCCGTACACCGAAAAAAAATTTCAAAACAGGTTCTTTCAATCGTGGTGGTGCTGAAGGCTTGATTCCAGAGGAAGAAACCAAGACTGAAGAGAAGAGGACGGACAAGCAAAAACGATCACAAAAACATAGACTAAAACAGAGACAAAGAGGCCAAGAAAGTACGGACAGCAAGGTCAGAAAACTCTACTGAAAATGATCTTTGCTTATTGCACAGTAAGTGAAAAGGGCGTCGTCATTTTCTCAGGGTGTAAATGCTGTGGTTGTGAAATGAGGGCCCATGTTTTGGAGTACTCCAGAATAAGGAGGAAGAAACACCAGATTTTTGGGAATCCCGAGACGTGCAGAATGTGTGTGTAGAACTAACTGATAGGAAACTAAAGCAACGAGAGCGCCAATAAACAATAGGTTTAGTGAGCAAAAACAATCGCCCTGCACTTGCGTTTAACAGTTTTGTAGATTTCGTTCCCGCCATCTGCAAAAAAACAACGTGAAATGACCAGAGTTTAGGTTTTCTCCCGAGAACGTGAGTGTATAACGACAAAATTTTGTCTTCGATTTTCGTTACTTTAACGCCGTTTACTAGTAACTTGGTTCCTGGAGAGTTCGCCAGCATTTTCCAACTAGCTATACAAATTGGAATGATCGCGAAAGAGTTACAAAAATAAACAATTTCGTTGACGTCGCCTTTGTCGTTGCTTAACCCTGTTTAATCCTAAGATCAAAATTTAAATTCTCAATTGTTGCCCCTGCATATTTCCTAATTCATCGCGTTGTGTGATCCTGTTCTTAATTCTCATTAGCACTCTGTTTTATAAAGCGTTGACAAGGAGAAATTTGATGATGGTCAGTCTTAGGGTTTGAAGGGTTAAGCTCCCTAATAGCAGTTACCGTCCGTTATTAACTCAGCTTGTCGTCAAAGCTGCGGTCCTAATTTAGTCAAAGTTTTTCTTTTACAGATCCCGAGACGCAAGATCAATGTCGGCCCAATCGAGGCCCCACCTATCAGTAAGTTAACACGTTCTTTGCTGAGGTTGAAAAATATATTAATTTGATGGTCATTACATGTGTACGTTGAGTTTTGTCGAGACATGTGCGGTGCTCATTAAACTCGAATGTTAAATGCGCGTCCACAACATTCAGACTCCTGAATAGAGCTATCAATTGAGTCCCAGGCTCTTCTCCTCCTTCTACTTTATTGACTGGCAATACTTTTCAATCAAGTTAGTACGACTACAAATAGAAGTGTAGAAGTAGACTCTGATGCGTCGGCTTCTTTTGTCCAGCGGTCTGACCCATCGTTTCTGTAATCATTATTTAAAGCAATCTTTTAAAACTGCCGATATCGCTAAGGTAAGGAATTCATTTATCCGAATTTTTCAGGCTGCCATCTTCAAAATGCTTACGTTGTTTTCATTGGCGCAATAGTCCTTTCATCTTTGAAAATTGACTACTATTGCCAAATTTCCTGTTTCACGTCTTAAGCTTTCTCGGTAATTTCCGTCAATTGTTATTTCTTGCAGATAATTTGACCGACTCAACAAGATAAAAACTTAATACACGTTTTTGAAGAGCACTTATTCCTGTTAAATGGAGGATAGCTATATCATCCATTTGTCAAACTTAGTGTAATACACGCCTGCGGTTATAAATGTCGGGCAATGGTATGCTATCAAATTATGTTATAATCTATGTAGTTATGTTATAATATCTGCAATCTATTATGTTACGTCATGTCATGTCATCCCACAACCTCGTTTCCAGAGTCTCTTCCCTCGGAACAAGGTTGGTCATGTGATGGTATGTCATGTTAGGCCCCGTTCAGACTAAGTGCCCGTTCCGCGGCACCGTTCCCGGGCACTAAAAAGGACGCTGTCTAGACACCTCAGTGCCGTGGACCGAGGATGTTCACACTCGTGCAGAAGGCTTGGTGCCCAGTTTATCTTTTTGAGTACTCCGCAATATTGCCGCCATTTTTGTGACAGCATCGTAGGGAAACACGGGAAACAACGCGGGAACACCTGAAAACGTGTTCAGACAAGTTCCCGTGCCCGGGAAGGGTGCCGGAGTACTACCCTTGGAGGTAGTGCCCTTGCCCGGGCACGGTGCTCAGATTTGTGTGCGGGCACCAAAGAAAAGCTATGTTCAGACTAGTGTCCGTTCCCGAAAACCGGGTACGGGCACCTAGTCTGAACAGGGCCTTATATTAATTGTTCCGGATTTCACTTTGTTTTAGACTTAAACAAAAATTCGTTTTAAATCCTAAACGACATCTTTGCACTGGGTAAACATCACAACAGATACCCTGATATACATGTGCGAAGTTTATTTTGATTTTTTTAACACATACATCAAACGTGCAATTCTTCCTCGGGAGATGTTCTTTGAATAACTGTTCGTCATTTGCATTCTTTTGCTTTTCCGTCGGTTTCTTTGTAATCTTAAAGCGTCTTCTTTGCTTTTGACTTAATTTCTTTACGGCAATCATCGACGCATTTATGGAACTTCTGCCTGCATTTGTCTTGACATTGAAAGTCATACCCACATTCTTCGAGGCAAGGAGTCAACACCGAAGCTTGGCATTTTGCCGAGCACGGATCCATGTCGTTCGGTGAACCATAGCGACTTTCAGTGGAAGCAGCGTTCACATTGTGAAGAATTGCCAAAGCTGTAACGCAGAGAAGCAGGTATTTCAAGGTTTTGAGGTTTGTCATCTGAAAGATAACGAAAAACGTTTGCCGCCCACGCTAATTTAATTCGCATCACGCGGAATTCTTTCATAGCGATGTAAAAGCGATTGAATTCCGTTCAACCCACGGGGAACACATCAACATACAATAAACTAAAAGCTAAATATCTTCGTTCTGTGTAGTGTATCATCATCACCATCGTCATCATCACCACCACCACCACCACCATCATCATCATCATCATCATCATCATCATCGTGTCGTTGTCGTCGTCATCGTCATCATCATCGTCTTCGTGATCATTATTATGTATAGCTACTCCGATCGTTACAAATCTTTTTGAGTGAGTACGTCGAAAACCACATCTCAACAATCCTGAACATTCCCTGCTCTCAGGTGAGCCAAACAATTGAAAGTGTAAAGATAATTATTCTCTATTTTCAGTATCGCATTTCTACCTTGAACTTCCTTCCTTTAGGTTGGTTTTCACTGGCGACTGGAGTCGGAGTCGTAATCAGAGGCGTAGGGCAATACGATCTAGTGAAAATCAAGCCGACGGAGTTGGAAGCAGAATACCGATTCCTTTTATGACTCCGTCGCTTATGATCCAGTGAAAACTAGGCGGTCGGAGTCGCAAGCACTATTTTGGTATCAAACTGAAATCGGAGAACATGAGGACAACTTCAACTTTATTTCAGTTAATAAAAATGGTCTTACAATAGAATGGCCTTCAAAATAGCAATCATGATTAGTTGGTTATCCCGCTTCTGCTTCCGACTGCGAAAACATAGTTTTCACTAGGTCATAAGCGACGGAGTCATAAGCGGAGTCGGAAGAAAATGGAAGCGTTCTGATTCTTCCGACTCCGATCTTCGATTTTCACCAGGTCATAAGCTAAGGGCTCTTAGGACTCCAACTCCGACTCCGACTCCGACTCCGTCGCTACTGAAGACCAGTCTTTTGAGTCCGGAACACCTTGTTTTAGATTCGCAAGTAAATCGCTTGATCTGAAAACAAAGTGTTCCAGACTAAAATCTTCAGCGCCAACGGTTCATACTGTTCCCCAGAGGCAACACTCGGGCATGCGGTCGTAACATACTATGTACTTATTGACTGAGTTAGGTCGGGCCGGACGGGAAAATATTTGGCTCGAGGTCATGGCGTACGGACCGAGCTCAGCGAGGTCCGTGTGCCGTGACCGAGGGCCAAATATTTTCCCGTCCGGCCCGACCTAACTCAGTCAATAAGCATTTTATCATATGGCCTCCTTAGATTCTTCATGAGCGCGTAAAAGATGAAGTTTTTACAAAAAAGCGACTGATTTGCACATAAAATTGATCTAATATGTTGTTTGTATTTGCTTTCTGGTTGTAAAATAAACTTACATGGGTAGAAGCGACGAAATCCTCTAAAACTGTATCGCGCGGGGCCGTACGTGTTCCTAACAGGGCCGTACGGGTTTTTCCGGCCCTGCTCGCGCTAATGCGTACGGCCCTCATACGGGGATTTTCTCAATAGTTTTGAGAATGAAAGCACGCGGGGGGCCGTATGGGTCATATGATAAAGGGATTTTCCCCCATAGAGTTCTAAAGTGATGACGTCACAAAAATAACATTTTTGAAATTATGGGATATGATGCTATGTTCTTATAGAGCATGCTAAAAGACGTCCTCATCCCAAAAATTAGCTCCGAATTGCAATTCCCGGTAGAGATAAAAGGGATCAAAGTTTGATGGCATTCCATACAAACCCTTCAAAATTTGTTTCTGTTCCTTCAGTTTAGAACTGACTCAAAATAATTAGAGAGATTTATATGGGGCAGTATCAAATTTCAATCCTTCATATTTCAGCTGGGAATCACAATTAAGAGCTAAGTTTTGGCAATGAACCTTTTTTTAAGGATACTCCATTCGAAAATGGCGCCCAATCCCATAATTTCACAGATATAATTTTTTGTGACGTCACACTTTAGAACTCTATTAACGGGGCCCGCAGAGCAATTTTTAAAGTGCGGGGGCCGCTCCCGCCTCTTCAATTGAGGGGAGCGGGCCGGCCCCTTCCCCGGCCCCTTCCCCTACGCGGTCCCTGATTAAGGAAGTTTTAACATATAACTGCTGTTATCGACACCTCTTCATGATCGTCTGGTATTCCCGCCATGTACCACTGGCTACATAAGAGGAAATTGATCTCCCTATCAATTCCTTTGTTTTATTTTCTGGGCCTCCTCCGTCGATTACACCTTAACAGTTTAGTGTGAGTGTTTTTACGAGGATTACTTGTTGACAATTTTGTTCACTTTCGAACCGAATAGAGATTCGGGGGAAAATAAAAACACAAAACCATAATAAACAACGTGATATCCATCAAAGTACGTACCCTCACTGACAGATACGGCCTCTCTTGGTTATGGTTCGTAGATTTCCTTGCAACTGAGAGAGGTGCAAAATAAACATAGATATAGTATGACCGAAATTGACACTTAGATCGTTAACCTGTTATGTGATGTACCATTCGCAGGGAATGGTGTTAGAATGGTTGTCTAACTACTGTTTAACCTTGACAGCTTGCTCAATTACCTGGCAGGTGTAATATCAATAATAAGTGACATGATCAGTAACTCCCGCTGTGACGAAAAATAGTTGAAACTTCGAGTATCCAGGTTGACTCAGTAGTGCCTCATGTAAAAAAGGATCTTTGTGTAATGTTATCCTGCCAGTGTAAACGTCAGAACTATATAGATGATAGAAACTGAAAAGATGTACTTGTTTATTTAAGAGGGTAATTTGTAACGATCCAGATTGTTACAATGGCTCTTTTTATAAAACAGCCCCATCGAGAGGAAGTCGAACGTAAGGCCTTTAAATGCAAGGAAATCGGAAATGAAAACTGAGTAAGAGAAAATTCTTAATTATTTTTGCCAACAAATGCAATTAAGTCTTTTTGAATTGATTTCACTCGAATAGTGTACTAAATACAGGCGGGAAATAACCACTTCATTTGTATGCATGGTCACGTCACCCTGGGTTATTTACCTCTTGTGCATCACTTCATTATCGTATTTATTATTTCAGAAGTAAAGAAATTTATTTAGTGACTTGTAAAAAATCAATTTTAGATCTCAAGAAATAACGCCGCAACGGTTGCGCTTTAATACAGTCTGGGAGATGCCAAACGTTGCTGGGAAGCTAGAGGTTTAACAGTTTGAACTAAGAACCTACAATAGTGTTTCAGGTTATCCGTTAAGGTGTCTTAATTGTGATCGAAAATCCGAATTAAAGAGTAAATGATTAACGGGAGCTCACCCTGTCAAAAACGAAAGCGACTAGCTTTCTAAAGTATGGTACTTTTACAAGATTACCTCCTAACTTCACCGTGACCATTGTTCTACGGCTAATTCTACGCCCCTTACTTCACTCATGTATACGTACATTAAAAGGCCTGGCTTTAGAGTGCCATTACCAGTATTTATGTTCTCACATATTTTAATTGACCCTTGGATAAAGTGACAACTTAAAAGAACAATAAGACAAAATAAAAGCAAATCATATTTAACTGTGGAAATCTGAAATTCAATTTAAGCTGAGCTGTGTCCACAGTTTTGTGAGTTCAGAACAAACATTCAATCCTTAGTACGACAGTTGAATCGTATGTCCCGCGACTCGCGACTCGTATCCCGTGTCCTCCGAGCATAATCCCGTGTACGGCGTCTCCTTGAGTTATGAGCCGCGGGAAACAAAAAGCTGGAAACAGACTCAGTTAACATGGCAAAAATACTTTTCTTGTGATATTGTATGGCGGAAATCTATTTAAGACCTGAGTTTCCTGTAATTCAAAACCTCTTCCTTTTCATCCTCTTCCTGCGACCCTATCACTGCTTTCCAGGTCGATCAAGATCCCCGTTTTTGCACTCTCTTATGCACCTCCACCAGTAATTGCCATAGAGACAGCTGTCAAGGCAATCCTCCTCGTCATCAGAATTTCTGCATTGATCGTTACACCATTCTTGGCATCGCCACATACAAGCATCTTGATCATGCTTGATTTGTGGTTTATCATCAAACAGTTCCTCCCAAAGGTTCCTTTTTCCAGGGTGTTCGGCTTGAGGGACAAACCGCTTAATCTCAAGAGCGCGCCCCTTTATTGGGCTTCTCTCGGCTTGAAGTACGGAAGAACGGACAAAAGACTGTGAAAGAATTGCCATTGAAAGAGTTGTACAGAGAAAAAGCTTCATCTGAAAAAGAAAACGAAAACGTCAAGGTTGACATCGATTTCGAACCTTATAAAACTAACCTTCCAACAGAACTTTGTAGATGGAACTTCCATGGAGCTTTAGTAAGTTGTTGACCAGGAAGTTAGCGCGTCATAAAAATGGGAAATAGCTATGTTTTAGCGTAATATGTAGAACTCTTTACTCGTTTATATTGAAAGTATGCGTATAAACATGTTTGGCTGCAGTTGATGGTTGAAAGATCAGAGATTTGATTGAAAGATTGCCGGGGCCTGAAAAGAAATGTTCGTTGATTACTGCGGAAAAGGAAAGAAAGTTCCCCCTTTTTAAAAAAGTTCCTTTTCCCTCCTGTGCTGAAAATTGCTTTTAACCCTTTGTCATTTTGGCTTCGCTGTATGACAATACATTATGGCCCAACGGTTAGACTAGCGAGACAAAGGAGGGACTTTGACAGGAGCAGAAAAAATCGATAAAATCTCTTAAAATATTCCCACCATATAAATGATAAAAACGTTGCTTCGCACCTTAAAACGATGTATCCAAGTATAGAGTGTAAACTCTTATCCCTTCAAAGCTGGCGTGTTAAGAGCGGTTTTCGCCTCTCGTATTGCTCGTTGACAACAGCCTCTCAGTATAGTTATCAACCTGCGCATTTCATATTGTGTTAATATCCTTCCCTGCTAGAACTTAATTAAACTCAGAGAAAATATTTATTCATCATGTTTAAACCTTAGGTGCGATTCGGTGATACTCCTTCTTGGGGTTATCAGCATTAAATCTCTATACTGAATTGATATCAGCAGATGTCGTTATTAAATTTAAACAGTGATATATCTTATTCCAAAATTTTTCGACAATAAATCTGTGTTATTTCCGGAGAATTTAAATTAGCTTTGTTGTTGAACAGCTTCAAAAAGAACAGCTTGTCGTTAAGGGAACAAAAATGATTATCTTGGTAATTAAGGAGGCATTTATATGGGCGGTTGCTCTCTATGCTGTTAAATATTGGTTTTTTGTGACAAGTTTGAAACATATCAGGGAAGAAGCCTCTGTGTTAATCACTGTACACGGATTTGTTTCGCTTTTATTAATCAGAAAAAATAATTTTCAACATTTCCCTCAAGACAATGTCACTTGTTTTACGATTTTCATAATTTCAGAAATTAATTGTAACTATTAATTTCCCGTGGTGGGTGTTTCAGTGCGACTTTCACCACCCTTTCTCCCGTCCCGTATGTTTTCGTTTCGAAATCAAGTTAATTTTCAAAGCTGCTCGAATATGAGTGGTCAGTTGCTAAGTTTTCGCCTATCATTTCCAGAGCTTATTTTAATTAAACTGAGAGAACGACGAGAAACGTGGAGTTAGAAACTAAAGGAAATTAATACTGATTTTGTTTTTAAATTGACGCCTTCAAAAGATAAAGACAAGGGTTTTTATTAGTTTAGAGCAAAAAAGAAAGCTTCTAAAAGTATTGAAAACGAAAAAGTGTGGCTTTAACGTTATTTTTCTCAAATGGTTCACGACAAAACCGTTCTCTTATTTTATTTTTCGACATGACGAATCTATAACGACTTTTCTGTCTGATAAAAACTTATTTCTTAACACCCTAAGGAAACAAGATTTCGTCTTGAGCAGAAACATCCAGTTTGCTGCAGTTTGCTTTGTCAATGTTCGATTTACCTTTATCATTCTGGTCTTATTATAAGGACATACAGGCATGACAATTTCACCGTTTATAGTAGTTTCGGGAAAATGTGCTTGTCTCAGGTCTCTTTCGAATCCGGCCCGTGGATAGTCTCTTTCGCAGTCGTTTTCTTGGATATCACGCAAGGAGACATTCCGAGGATGGAGAAGAAAAGTTTTAAAATTTGATTGGCACTACGGCAATATTCAGTGGTAAATTGCAAGGTGTTTAATGTAACAGTTACCTTTGGGAGAAAAATGTTTTCCTGAGAGGAGCGGATTGAGATGATAAATTTAAATAAATAAATCATATTACACCTTTCAAATATTTTCCACTAACTACTTCACCTTTGCTTATGAAAATAATGCATTTGAAAATTTTGCCAGCCGCATGCTCCTTCACAGTGTCCCGAAGGGTGAAGAGGACTGGGCCTGTATTGAAACTGGTAAAGCCTGGTTATTACCATGCCCACATCGTCCACATTTTAATCGTGCTCCAACTTCCATAAATTAAAATTGAAAATTTGTTATGATCGAAACGAAAACCATGTTTGGAGTTGCTGCTGTTGGGGTCTCCGTCGTCGTGGGTTATGGTCTCTACAAATATGTGCGCGGAAAACAAGAGGCTCAAAAGATCAAAGAGGCTATCGACGACATGGTATGGTTCCAAAATTTATGATTTAAGCTTATGGCTCCAGCTTTATTTGTCGCTTATCCCGTTTTGTTTCGAGCATGAAATTGATTTTTGTTGCCTCTAAACTAGAATGAAAAGTTAACTTTTAAATGGCCGAGTTGCCTTTGCTGCAATGCCATAATTTTATTGTATGGATCTGATTGTCGCGTGCTTTTTTGTCAAACAAAAATTCGCGCTGAAATAATGCTGCGAATCGAAGTCGCCTGTTTTTAATACAGTGTTGCCTCCTATCATTAGCATATTGTTTAAACAGGATTTACTTGCAGTTTAGAGGCAATATTGTTGGCGTAATGGCCTTGCTTGATATACCCACGACTACCACCACAGACATAAACAATTTTCAGTAATTTGACAAAAATAATTGACCTTATGACTTGAGTACGTCTGTTCATTGTAGTGTGGTTAAAAACAAATTTGTTTTTATCCTGAACATTTATAGCAGGATGCAAAGGCTAATTAGTTATTCACTTGAAAGTTAAAAATGAACACCTTACTTGAAAAGAGCTTTCATTGGTGGTTAATTGTAGAGTATACTAACCAGGGGAGGGAGGTGCATGATTGTGTGATAGGTTCAAAGGCTGCTGGGACAATCATTGGAAAGATTTCTACACAGCTCCCTACAAATTACATATTCATCATGTTCATACAAACCCTGTTCCAAAAACGAATGGATAGAATTTGGCTGTTTGTGAATTTCTTCACTCCACTTGCAAGACTCTCAGAATTTTAATATGGTAACCAGAGATGGAAATAAGAGAAAACAGATTGATAGATGATTAGCAGCTAGTTTTGTCCAATTAACTTAATTTTATTCTTTTGAAATTTTGTTATTTTATTTCATTTTTGGCTGGCAAATTTGATAGTTAATTACTAGTCACCAGCCGTTATTTCTATCCCTGTATAATAGGAGGGTTTGAAAAGTTTCATTGTTTGTTTGCATGCAGATGAAAAACATTGATAAGCCAAATGTTTACATCAGAGATTCAGTTGGAGTAAGAGATAAACTCAAGAAACTCTATGAGGGAGGTCCAGATAAACTGCAGGTTTGTGCCAGTTACATCAATTTTATTATTTTTTAACATTGTCATGATTAGGAGGTAATACAATACAATACAATACATTTTTTATTAGCCTTCCCCAAGGGGTTTTTCAAGACTAATTTGCATTACTTTTTGGGGACTTTTTGCCAGACTGCACAGTACACTAGGGGTGGTCACAGCCAGGGTTCATTACATCCCTAGTGGTTCTTTAACGTCCCACAGAATTAATAGTGGAGAGTTGTGAGACGGGACCTCTGGTTTATCGTCCTTATCCGAAAAGACTAGAAAGTCTAACCATTTGCAGATGTCATCACAAAGGAAGAACTTTCTCCTCAGTTATTTAAAGACCCTGAGTGTTGGTCGGGCTGGGATTGAACCCACGACCTCTCGTACGGCAGTACGGCGCTCTACCAACTGAGCCAACCAGTCGGTGTTAGAGTTAGTTAGAGTCATAGTAGAGTTAAGATCAGTGTGATTCTCATTAATTTTGGACCATCTGAGAATCAGGCTTAGTTATAATGATTAATAATAAGGATATTGTGATTAGATAATGACAAGACGTCCAGACACCACATGACAGATGGGTGACAGGCCCCACTAACAGTGTTTCAGACAGGGTTTGTATGGATCCTGGAAAGTACTTGAGTTTTATCCCAGCATTTTCCAGGACTGGAAAGTCCTTGAAAATGGCTGGAAGTCCTGGAAAATCCTGGAATTTTTTAAACTCACACAACAGAGTTTTCTTGAAAGACATTAGAGAGTAGCCAGATGGGAAAATCCAACAACTGAAAAATACTTCATGTGCATTATGAGTCCTGCAATAAAACTTTCTGAGGCCTGGGAAAGTCCTGGGATTTTGTTTCTGAAAAAGTGTACAAACCCTGTTAACAATGCTGTTGTAAAATTTTAATTGATAAATATACTGCCCACAGTTAGGAGCCTTCTTCACCAGCATTTGCAAAGTATTACATAATGTAATGGAGAGCTGTTATTAGGAGACAATATTGCCACAAGACAATATTGCCATAAGGCCCCAATATTGCACAGTATGTGATGTTTCCTTTATTTCTGCTGCTTGACCAAACACATCAGTCACAAGAATTAATAAACAATCACCAGCATTAAACCTCTATCAATGGGTTATAGTGCAATTTTCCCAGCTGCATCGTACATTTAGGAACAAAAGATTAAAAAGATATATGTTTTAACCCAGTTCATGTGTAATGTACACTGAAAATGGTTCCAGGTTATCTCAGACTTTGATAAAACCCTGACAAAATTTGTCATCAACGGAGAAAAAGGCTGCACTGTGTATGGTGAGTGGCTACAATAATTTATATTATTTTTCTATGACACCCCTTTCATTTGCTCCTTTCATGACTTGTTCAACCACAGAAAAGTTGTATTACCAGCTTCTATTATGAATTGCATGTCCTGAGAACCAGAAAACTCAAGGTTATGACAAAATGGCTTTTTATTATTGATTAATGGTTGGACAATAATTATTGAGAGTTGCACCAATTTTCTTTGTGCTGCATGATATTATTGCACTGACATTCAAATATTAACTAATACTAATCAGGGCTTGAAATTAAAAATTCTTAAGTCACCTTTTGGTCACTAGCAAAGAAAAAATAGTCACCAAATGCAAAAACATAGTTCTGGGAAAAAAATTTAGTCATATTAGCGATCGTATCGGTTGCAATTTGGAGCCCTGTACTTGAGAACGAATAGTTAACTTGACCGCCAACATCAGGATCATTATCTGCATTAGCCTTGTCATCATTATCATGACAGTTTATTGTGAATTTCAGAGAAGGATGCTTTTGAGGGAAATAATGACTTCTATAATAATGTATGGTGTGTGGCCAAGCAATCCACTGTATTTCTCATGATTAATGAATAATTACATGAGACAAATTATTTTCATTAGGAGTCATTGATAGCTGCAAGTTGTTTCCTGAATCATACAGAGAAAAGGTAACCATAACAGTTGTTAAAAATACTGTATTAGTGTCAAGAAACATGTTTGTATATCTTGAACCCATTCCCAACAAACTTATGGAACTAACAGATCAGTGTTTAAGCTCTAACTTGTGAGGTTACTTTGTTGTGGAAATTAAGAATTCAAACTAGTCCTCAAGCTTTAGTCCATTGATTGATCAATATTTTTTTTCTTGTCAATAATTATAGCAACAGGAAAAAAATTTAAATAAATAATAATACTTGCTAGTTGTTACAAGCCTCTATGGCTCTTTAAAATTTTTAAAAACCACAATTTTCTTTTTTCAGGCCAAAGAACTGAAAGAAAAGTATATGCCAATTGAATTTTCAGGGTAAGGTTATGTTTTTCAATTTCTGTAATCTACACGTATCACTCATTATGAAATAATCACAGAAGAGTGACATCAGATATCCAATCCAATAAAGGCTAATTTTCAACATCAACATTGAATAGCTCAGTTTTTTATTTACCGTCAATTATTGTTTCCCTCATGCTCATGGAAACGTCTCTTTCATTGATGATTATCATGAGGTTTTGACTGTTGTCTGCTGGTGTTTGTCAAGCGATTGTATTTACTGACTTGGTTAAGTGTTCCCTGTGATGTTGGTGATGGCTGTTAGGAGGTGGAGGATGCCAATTTTTATTGTTTGTATGAGATGCTGTTTCCTCTGTGGTCCAGTATGCAAGGAAGGCGAGTTTATTGACCACAACCCACCTTGGTGTGGTCACAGCATGAAGAAAATGTCCACATAATGCTGTAGTTAAACCTGTTAACATTAGTTGGGATATTGGAATTGAGAGTCTAGAAGCATGGAATTACTTTCAGATAACACAACATGCAATCTTTTCCACAGCAGACTGCTGAGAGAACTGTGAGTGAAAAGAAAACTAAGCTGTGAATTCAAACTGCTACAAATACTCTGAATTACTGTTGTCAAGTACTTGTCTTATTAATAATAGCTAGTCAAAGAGAATTTGACAACAAGGAAGTTGATGTTTGGTATTTGTTTATTTATTCTTGTCACCTAAACTGTACGTGTTTGTTTGATGAAGTAGTGATTTTGTGAGGAGAAATTCAGTGCTGGTCAAATTGTGGGGCCATCAAGTGTTAAACTGCAGATTGAAATTATTTCTTTTTTTCTTAGAAATATTTCACCAGCAGAGAAAGAGCCTCTTATGGTGGAGTGGTAAGTCCATGCCAACAAAATGTATTTTCAGTTTCTGAAACATACATGACTGCCAAACATATATTACAGTGAGACCCCCTTTTGTCAATATAATTATTTATTATAAGTTTCACATTTCCTTTTACCTTGTGATTTAACATCAAGACGGCACTACCTCACACCAGGATTCTATCCTACTTTCAGTATTAGGTGGACGGTGTAAACCTCATGTTTTTATTGGTCAAGAGGAGTTTGTGATTAAAATATATAGAGGTGCAAATGATGTCATGAGTCAAAGAAAATAAAAACAACAATGTATAAAATGGAAAGATTCAATTTGTCAGACTGTGTGCATGTACTCTGATAATTCACATAGGGTGTCATACTGTGGTAAGAACATCGATCAGTTAGGGATGTAAAGTTAGGAATCTAGCGACAATATAATGATTTTGATGCTAATGTATGCATGCATGCCTGCTCAGGTGGACCAAATCACATGAGCTTCTTACTGAGCTTGATTTGAAGAAGGATGATCTTTCACAGATTGTGGAAGATGCAACTATTGCTTTGAGGTAGGGCCGACATGCAGATCCCCTGTTTAAGCCTTCTCTTAAAAACCTCTTATTTTACAGGTGGACAAAATCAAACGAACTCATTATTGAGCTGAAAATCAAGCAAACACAAATTCCTGAAATTGTTAAAGATGCACATATCGCACTGAGGTATTTGTACATGCAAGCAAAATATCAATATTATTCTTTATAGCAAAATTGCATAATTTTTTCTATTTGCAAGAATTTGTTTATTTTAATATATTGTTTGCATGAATGCATGTGCACTTACTAAACAACACATTTTGCACCTGTGCACACATTTGATCTTCTTAAAATTAAACAAACTGTGTTATTCAATGTTCAAAACTTCAATCAGCTCTGTATGAGTGAGTACATGGTTCCTTTGGTTTCTTAAATTACAAGTATCCCTTTATGTATTGGATTTTAAATGTCCGAGAAATTAACGTTATATTGTATTGTATTCTGAGATACTCCAATTCCCTTTTCAAAATACCTAATTATGTTTTTATTACTTTAATTTGTTTTTTAACTTAAGTTGATCAAAGGATTTTTCACTTGGACAACTTGGTAGAATTACTGACTATTAATTAATAGTTTGTACTTAAACCATTAATCCATTATAACTGACCTGTGCTGGCATATATTTAAGTAATAGACTGTATTTTCTATGGGTTTCCATGCAGGATGTTGGGAGAACATGAGAAAAGCCTATAAATCATGAGTTGGCTTAAATGCGGTCTATTGCTATTATAAATTGATTTATTGTATAGCAATGATGGTACAAGCGATATTTGATTGGCTGCTGAGCAGGCTGGATTTCCTTGTAACAACTGCAGGATTCCAAAAGTTTTCTTTGCCTGGTGATTCTTGCAAGTTCAGTGACAAACCTCAATGAAACCTTTTCTCTTAATAATGGCTGCATTCAAGTGAAAAAGTCCTAAATATCTAGACCTTTTAAAATTATGAATGATGATTAACAATCAGATAATGAGTTCTATTATTTTTTAGAGGAAGAAGCCAAAGTGTATGTTGCAATGCAGTTCTTTTTTTAATTCTTATTTCAACATAAAGCCACAAAACAAATAACTTATTAACCTTGTCTGTTGGCCGGGTCATTACAGGGAAATCTCAGACTATGGCCTTGGTATTGACACTGCTATCACATGGTGAATACATCAAATCCTCAGTCTGAAATTTCCCTGTAATTACCTTACTCTCAGTTAATAAGTAGTATTTACAAGTTTATCAGTACAATAAACCATAGGTTTTTGACCAGTCAGAATGTGCATGTTATCACAGTCATTTTTTTATTGTAGGTATAAACATTATAACTTAAAAAATGCATGCCTTTTATTTGGGTGTTTTAACTGATGGGCTTTTGTTATGGATTGGTGTTGACAGAGATGGAATTGAATGGTTCTTTGTCAAGCTTCACGAGAAGAAAGTACCTGTTCTTATCATATCTGGTGGCCTAGGAGGTACAGAGAAAATTTTTCTTATTTGATTTTGCATTGTACTTGTCAACATAATTTTTCTTTGGGAATTCCAGGAAATTGATCAGTACTCATGAGTGTAATGAAACACCTTTCACCATTTGCATACCTACCTATTAAACCAACTTCTTTACCAAAAAAGTGGTTTTTTTTATCACTTGTCAACAATGACATTACAACTATTATTTTCTTCAAATTCTGACAAATGACCTGACCAGATATGAACATGAAAGCCACAAATAAGCACTTTTCAACCTATAATATCTCTGTGATGCTATACCCAGTCACCTTGCTACACATTTCAATCAAATTTGATGGAAGAAAAAATGGTTGAAAGGCTGGTTAATTTGATGTTTTAAAGTAACATTTTTGATATGCTTTGCTGGGTATTTAACAAGTGAAACTTGGAAAACAAGGGCCCAGTCCTTGACCTTAGGGGTAGTCCACTAGACCAGGACTGGTAGAAACAAGGGCTAGTAAAATTAGAGAACCACCAGCCACTGGGCTACTTGTAATAGAAGAGGTTTTGGAGATTGTATTGATGCGGAGAAATTAGACCAGTTTTTAGTCAAGTTGATCTCAAAAAAGGAATAAAACGAATTATCTGATACGGGTGTGGTAAACACAATGTTGGTCTTGAGAGGTGATCAATGCTTGACCACCAAATGACACTACGTGGCCAGTATATTTCAGACTCCACTACCCTGTGGACTAGTCGGGCACTGGGACCTCAGCTTGGTTCCAGTTTGAAATGGAAATAATGGCATGATTTACGAATTAATTGTTTTTGACCTGTGACCAATACCTATTACAGCATAAGGCAACTGTTGGATTGAACATTTTGTTCAAAACATAAGAATATTTTATTGGGAAGGTTGATGGCCATAAAAGAAATAAATAGATGAATAAATACTTAAAAGGTTAGTGGAAATACTGAACCCATTCCTAAGTTAGGGAAGTTTTTACTATTTTATTCACTGTCGCATGTTTTCTCTCCAGATGTCATTAAAGAGGTCATTGATCAACAAAGTACATTGTATGACAATGTTACTATTGTGGCCAACTTCTTCAAGTATGAGCAGGTGTGGTTAAATGGACCACTCCCATCCTTTCTACCAGTCACCAGGGGCACTTTCCATTTACAGGATCCATCCGGGTGGAAATTTTAGGTTTAAACATTCAATGCTGCAGCTTGTGCAAATGCTAAATGGATAAGCCACAAAATGTACTACTACCAGTTGGAGAGCTAGGAAAGAAGAGAAAAAGTGCATTGATTAAGCCAATTGTCCATAATTTCTGAAACATTCCAAATGGAATGGTATGCACCATTTGATTTTCCGGCCAGAATTTCCAGGTTTTCCGTGTAAATGGAAAGCGGCCCAGATCTGTCATTTTTATGGTGTCTGAGGCAATTTGTTAAATCTTTCTCTATGATAATTTTCCTGCTTGTTCTTTGGCTCTGGCTTTTCTTGATTTTTTTACTGATACTTGGTGAGGGATTCTCTTCATTAACCAGTACTATTTTGTTTTTTCTAACATTCAAGGTTGCATGCCTGTAGCATATTCACAAATTTGTTGTGACCAAGAACATGATATAAAGCTTGTGATGAGGAACAAAAATTGGGTCACTATTAATAACTCTTCATTATACCTCTTAGTTAGTATGTGTGTTGTGATTGGTCAGTTTAGCGGCCCAAATTCTACTGTACAGCCCTCTAAATTTGAAAGTTTCCTTTCCTGCTTGCCCGATTAACCTCAGAGATAGAATAAATGTCTTAATAACCTTGTTTTCTTGGTCCATACTGTAAGTTACAAATCCTTGTTTTTTCCCATTGATTTATAGCCCCTGCACTTTGTGCTTGATCCGTAAGTGAAGAGGAAAAAACTTGGTCTGTAACTTACAGTATGGACCTCAAACTCAGTTAGTAAGAGGTATTTATTTCCCACCCCATTACACTCTTAACCCTTTAAGCCCTGGTCAAATGGCACGTGATAGTCGATGATAGTTGATTCTCCCCTAACTATCATCAACTATCACCAACTATCATTCACATGGTCAAACGGCCAAAGAAGCTCGTGATAGTTGATGATAGTTCACCGGCATTCGCGCAAACAAAATCACAAGAGCAGAGAATTCGAAGGTCTTTCTGCGTAAAAATGTTAATACTAAATGGCGTCCCGTAAGACAAACTTGTAAAAGTATGAATTTTTCGTGACAAAAAAGAGGGTGGCAACATGTTTTCTGACTGCTATCGGGCCAGTGATTATCAAAACAGCCGACCGAAAAACTATCATGAACTATCATATGCATGATCAAACGAGAAAAACTATTATCGACTGTCATGAAGAATTTGAACAAGCTCAAACTGAATGATAGTTGATGATAGTTGATGATAGTGCATGATAGTTGGTGGTCAAACGGAAGCGCGCTCAACTATCATCAACTATCATGAGCCATTTGACCAGGGCTTTAAACCCTAATATCAGCATGTATATTCTCCACACTATTGTCCATACGTTTTCTATTGTAATGATGAGGAGAATTTGTTAAACAATCAAGATCTTTGTTGCTTGTTGATCACTTC
This sequence comes from Galaxea fascicularis, assembly GCA_948470475.1. Taxonomy (NCBI): domain Eukaryota; kingdom Metazoa; phylum Cnidaria; class Anthozoa; order Scleractinia; family Euphylliidae; genus Galaxea; species Galaxea fascicularis. Next base: position 24,139,134 of record OX419337.1, read on the forward strand.
CCTTTCTCTCACAACTTTTTTTTGATTGATCAGTGTTACTAGGAGAAATGAAAAATTGGTCACTCCTAGGGATAAGTATCGGAAATCGCATGACCTCGAGTACAATTCGGGATTAACAGGTACAAGTGATTTTGAAAGTTCTTGTGAAATTTAAGAACTTTCAAAATCACAAGTATCTATTAATCCTGAATTGTACGAGAAGGTCGTGCAATTTTTTATTTATAGTACATTCAACAAAATTACGAACTTACGCGCCATAGACATGGAAACTTAATACATACTCCTACGGAGTACTATTTGAGATTAATTGTAGTGTTTTCGACCAATCAGAATTGAGTAATTTTGTTGAGTGTACTATAAAAGGGATAATAATATATGTGAATTCAATGTGGCTTTCTGATCTATTCACATGCATAACTGTCTTGCATAGGGTGTTATGGTTGGATTCAAAGATAAGCTTCTTTTCAGTCACAACAAGAAAGAGATGACAAAGGACTTGGAGTTCTTTGAAAGAAACAAGGCAAGTTCACCATGAAGACTGGCATACATGTCTTCAGTACATGTTCCCGTTGTATGTTTTTTTTTTTCTGTAACCTGTTTCGGAAAATAGCAAATTAGCTCTCAAGCTTTCAATAAAAACAAACCTCCTCCTTTACCTAGTGATAGACAGAACCTTTTCACATGATTAAGACGATCAACATCGTGTGACATAATGAGCTGGTCAGCAGGGCAGGAAGTTTGAATCCATTATCTTTCTTGGAACATTAGAACTGGCACTGGACTTTCATGGCCTCTCTTATTGTTGTTGTAAGGGGTTCCTTTCCCCTTGACGTTATGATTTTTTTGTTTTTCATGGTTGTAGGAGCGCACAGGGGTCATTGTGATGGGTGACCTTCCTGAGGATGCAAGTGTCTCATCAAGTCCTAAACATTCTGAAGTTACTCTTACTGTTGGCTTCTTAAATGAGAAGGTGAAAATTAAACTGATCACATGATACTGGCAGTAGTTTTACATGATATGTACTTGTATTCAGGGGTGTTGCTAAGTAGGCAGGGAAATTGTGCAAAACACAACTGTGAAATCCAGCTTCTGTGGGTAATAGTCACAGGGTATGACAATTCTAACAAGGCTTGCTTCAGGAGAAAGACAAAATTCTTCCGGGAATCTGGATATTTTGCCTGGGATTGGGAGACTTGGCAATTGTTAGATGGGAAATATGACATACCGTAGTTTGGGAAAAAAGGAAAAAAACAGGATGTTGAACAAAATTTGCATTCTGATGAGTTAAAAGATCAGGAGGGTCTTAAAGTTACACATAGTCATGCTTAAACAATCTTTGTTAGGATTGTCACCCCCCATTATAGTTAACAGACTATTTTTCTATTAAAGAAGCCAGGTCTCTTACTCAGAATTTCCAGGGTGGAATCCCTGGTCTCCAGCCCTTGAATGGCAGCTTTGTATGTTCATGCTCATGAGGTAAATTATGAAGTCACAACTCTGGGAAATATTTTGTGCATCATCCCTCTCTCCCATGTGCTTGTTTTTACCACAATTCCCATTGCTAGGGAGCATCAAGTCTGTTTTGTTTACCACCCTTAAAGAAGTCTCTGTAGAAGGGACTGGTTGTCTGGGTTATTGACAAGTAAGCCATGTTAGCATCTCTTTTACAACTTTTACTACACTGTATGTTGACAAGTGACTTACTATCATTCTTTTCCATAGGTGGATGAACATCTCAACAACTACATGGATGCATTTGACATTGTCATTGTTGATGACCACAGTATCGAGCTCGTGGATTTGCTGTTGATGCCTATTTTAAGGGCTTAGATGAAGCAGAGACCAGAGACCAGTGTAGTTCCAGCTGCTGAACTCTTCTGGGAGGGAAGTCAAGTTGACTAAAATTAAATGTAATGATTATTGCCATAATTAGGGAATATGTATGAAGTATCCAGCTAGAGGTTTACAGAGGAGGTGTTGAAACCATGGAAGGTGTTGTGTCATGGAGTGCAAAATAGAAGGTTTTCTGTTAAGTACTTATGGGTTTAGGTGCAGTCCAACGAAATATAAAAGCTAGTGAAATACTAGGTTCCACAGTTTGATAAACATGCCAGGTTTCTCATAGTTTCTGGAGCCCAAAATACCCTAGTCAAATGAACTATAAATAATAATTGAGACAGATACAGTTAGTGGTGACATCTTAGGTGATATTTGGGATTCTACTAACAGTTTGCAAATTCACAGTAATGTGCTATGAAGTTTGAAAGGAAGATTATGCCTTTTAAAACTTTTAAGTTGCATTAGTGACTGGCATCAAATTTCTCCCAACAGTACTACTACATTGTCAAACACAAATTCTCTTGACTAGAGATCCTTGTTTTTTGTTTGCAGTTGTGTTTTCAAAACTTCTCAGAATGACTCAAAACACCAACATCTGTTGGTGGCTTAGAATATGCAGTGTTAGCTGAGCTATTTTCATAGTGTTAAACAAGTCTTGGTATGCATTTAGTTTCTTCAAAACTGTGAAGAAAAGAAAAGAAGCAGAAAATGTGACACAAATGAATTCAAAACCTTGTGGCAATGGTGTTGGACATCTTAAGATAGCACAGATATGTATTGGTGAAATGAGTTAAAAATGGTTTTTGTGAGTGATCGTTGCTGCAATCAAGAAAGGTGTTAGCTTGCCGTGTCTGATTGAGAGAAGATTGATCAGTGAGTTTTACATTGTTGGTTGATGTTGTAGATGTTGTAGACAAGAGTGTGGCCACATGAGAGCACTAGAGTCAGCTGTAGTTGTTGGATTGCAATGACAAATAAAACACAAGGGAACAGGTTGAGGCTCTGTGGAATTTATTGATCTATGGCATTCACAAAATCTTTGAACCTTTTGGGCTAAATGACCAGGCTCTTGTAATGCCATACAGGCATAATGCAGCTCAATGAAGTTACAAATCTGGGTCAGCAGGCGCAAAGTCAGCCATCAACAGGAGATCTTCTTTCACTTTTTGTCATTCATTAAAAGGCGTTCATCCAGTCTGCATGAAATTATCTTCTCCAGATCCTCATAAATTAATCCTCTGGTAGAATTTTTATCCTGTTATGCTCTGGTCCTGCCTCGAGCTCCACTCTTTCTAGCATCCATCTACAAAAGGTACAAACATGGTTATCATACTTTTGTCATATATTGCAACAGGACCATGCCACTGGGCAAGCAAACTGGGGTAGAATTGGGGGGGGGGGGGGGGGGCAGGGTACATGCCCTTCTATTTGGTTTCGTGTCACTTCTGATGGCTTGCTACATAATGGGGAATGTCAAAATCAAATCAAAGTGTTCAATGGTTTTTGGATTGGCACGGTAAAATTATTAAGCCACTGTGAACCATTGATTGGTCTTGAGGACCTATGATGAAGTATGATAGGCCCTATCAGGATAGCAGCAATTCCCTGCCTCATAAACTATTGTTCACCTAAAGCAAATTATCCAAAAAATCTGAGTCAGGATTTCTCACCCTTCACCTTCCTTCCTTGTTGCAAAGGAATACAGATTACCTGAGGCTTTGCTGCCTCTGACTGGAATGACCACCTGAACAAAAAAAAAAAAAAAAAAGGTGACAGTGGTGCCACATAATTACGTTCTTCACGAACAATAGAATAATTTTATTCAGACAAGTCTTCCTGGAGGAGGGCCGTTTGATTATTTTGTAACTTCAGGATGAAATAGTAACATTCTTGCCTGAGCAGTCCTATGGCCAACTCTGATATCATTTCGTGCTAGGTTCAGATAGGGAATTCTTATTGGTTTTCCAACAGCATCTGATGCTAGCTGGTGATTCCTTAGTGCTTCAACTGACTTCTTATAGTAGTCTTGGGATGCTATGTTTGCTGAAAATATACACGAAAAACTCAAATTTTCAGTTTTTTTTTCCCAATAAATCTCCATTGCTCAGCCAAGGGAGGTGCTTTGGTTCCCACCCCCATCCTCTCTCCAGAAAATTCCAACTTCATTTCATTCATCTTTAAGTATTGACTATCAAGTTTCCCAATCCCTCTTGGGTCAAACGATCTGTTGTGGGTAGTTAAATGTTTTCTTGAACAACTCTGCACAATCGTTCAGTTCACCCAAGGAATCCATTGGTGGGTGAATAGCAAAGAGTTGGCACAGAGGAAAGAAAAAATCAAATTTCAGATCTCCAGAGGTAGTTTTTGAGCTTCTTCATTTTAACCCTTTAATTTAAAAGCTCCTAATCAACAGTAAAAATATTCTTTAAAAAAGGCCAGTTGATAAAAATTAACTAGGCAACCTTTTTTTTTCAAATTTGTTCAAGTACATACCTTGTATTCTGTGGTGGCAAAATGCTGCTCCAAGGCAAGAGATAGCAGCTCCATATATTGCTATTTTTTTTAGTTGGTCTCCCGTCACCATACTTTTCGCCGATCGGCCGTTACAACGTAAATTGGTTGTGAGAATATTCCTGTCAACTGTCCGCCATTTTGTTTGAGAAGGGTGGTACGAGCTCATATTAAGGGTCAGCGGATTCTCAGTGAGCGAAAATTCAAAATGGCGGTTGCAGGCGGCAAAAAAGACGATCGAGACTAAGGAATGAAAAACAGGGTTTCTGGAAAGGTAACGACACTTTTCTTTGCTTCCGTGCATTGCCAATTACTATAGCTCACGTGCCACTAAGAATCACTAAACTGAATTCACTGGATCGTGATCGTGTACTTGTGCAAGGATGATGTGATTAATTGGCGTGTTAATTCGCTTTATGTGTTTGTTCTTATGATTAGATTAATTAGCAAACTTACAGCTTAATAATTTTGATCTCTCCATGTTTTCTGTTAGGCATCCAAGGCATCCTTGGTAGCTCGAGGCCTCCCTTCAAAATCCAAACCTCCAACATTCAAAAGGTACCTAAGCTTACTGTGAATGCGTTACCTTGCACTTGTGTCAAACTTGCCAACAACCAATAGGGAGGGGAGGAAAGGAAGAAGGGAGGGGAGGGAGGGGGGGTGCGACGAGTGCGTCGGAGTACCCAGAGAAAAAACTTTCGCAAAATGTCCAAGGGAACCCCCGCCCCTAAATAGTGACAGCCCTATTGATCTGTGTACATCACCATTCAACAAATCATGACCTTTGCTATCATCTCCCTTACCATCTGGACATCACTAACACCATCCTTATTCATTATTCTCCTCTTGCTGTTGATCATAATCGTCTTCACTATTTGCATAAAATGTAGTCTTAGTGAAAGTAGGGACTATGACATGAAGTGAGTGTTTAAAAATGTTATCCATTGTGGAGAACAGAATACATATACAACAGCTTATAGAGTATAACTGTGAGCTGTCATTGACTGATCAAGACTGCAATGTTTTGGTTTGATTCAGTTTGATTGCATGTTAACCTGTGCGAATAGTGTAAAAGAAGTATATATTGATTACTGCTGTCATTGAGGGGCATAGCATGAAAATCCTTTTGCATACATGTCCTTAATGTGATAGCTGATCTTTACGGTTGAAGATAAATTGACTCATTTTATGCATCAAGCAACAGGTTGGGTTTGCGTCTGACACTTGATGCAACATTGTTTTGTAATTCATAAAAAAATTCAATAATAATGTTTTAACTTGAAGTTTAACAAAGAATGTGTGAAGATATCTTCTGAAGAAACTTCCTCTGAAAAGGTGAACCTTTGTCAGATTTGCCAAGAACATAGATGCATATAATTTATGTTTTGACCTTTTAACCTTTTAGAAGTCAGAAAGTGCAGCAAAAGCCAGCTAAGGAGTCTAATCCTGGTTACAGCCTTTATACCTCAGACTCCGAGGATCAGGTGGGACCTTGTTTAGGGGTTAACAGGGGTGGAAATGGGGAAAGAGAATAATAATTCTGAATGTCATTTGAGAAGGGACCTGACACAGAAGAGATTATCAATCTACTGTAGAATCAAAACCCAGTTACACATAACTGTAGACAACAGGGACATAAGAGCTGAGGCAGATCATACTTTTATGCATGATTGCTCTTTTCTACATCTGTAATGGGTGTGATCAGATCATGTGATGCATTTGTACAACCCTTGTCATTCAAAACTGTATTTGCACCAATGTTTGTTGCAGGTTTGATTTTAAAATCTTACATTAATTTTGTTTTATTTGTGACAACCACAATCAAGCAAGGTTCTTTATAACAGCTGGTCTATAGTAAACCTTCTTATTCATTCATGATTGCTATAGCCTGGGTGGTAAGTGTTCCCATTAGAGCAAAGTTTTCCACATTGCTCTCTCCCCAATTTTCATGCAGCCAGCTCATAGAATGCAATAAAATGAACAGGTTCGAATGGGAACATTCGCTACACAGGCTATGATTGCTAGCAATTCAGATTTATTCTACTTCCAGGTAGTAAGTATTTTATTGCTAAAAATGAGACAGACTGCATCAATATCTGGCAAATATGCCCACTATGCCGTCAATGCTGCTAGGAGAACTTTTGATCATAATTGGAAATTTAAATAATCAATCCCATTTTCTTATGGTACTACCCTTGGTTCTCTTTATTTTTAGGTTTCAGCAGTTGATCGGGGCTTAAACAGGTGTGCAGCTTTGTTGTCAAATATACTGGATAATGAAGATAAAGGTAAGAGCCCTGGTTTATATTCCCTCCGGTAATGGTCGTCTTTAGATAGCCAAATGTTTAAGTGCTTTCAGGATGTTGATGGAATTAAAGATCTGGAAAGACAGACCAATGCAAAAATACTTCTTGAAAAAACATATTAAATTAATCGTAACACATTCAGTAAACTCTTCCTTTACAGCTATATCTTTCTAAGGTAAAAACTTTTCTAAAACGGTCATCAAGAGCTGGTCTGTGTCACCCTTATAGTCAAAATATGGCGATAAGGTCAATGAAGAGTCTGGTAGATTTTCCCGCTTTTCTTTGCCCTTTTGATTTATTATGTGGCTGATCAAGTACGGTCCTGTATTTCAAACCTTCGTTTTGATCAAGACTTTTGCCTATCACTTGGAGTTCATCTGAAGAATGTTCTATTCCAGCCTCCAAAGAGTTTACATGACTGTCTTCCTGACTTGCTGTATGGTCCCGCCCTGAAAATCGCCGCTTTTGACAGCATTGTACTTTGTAGCGCTTTGTTAGCGCTTGATGCAATGTTTACAGTTGCGAGAATGTGACAGTAACTCTGATAGCTCTAAGCTAGACCCTTCTTGGAGACCTGACCTGGAGTAAATAAACAAAAAGTTGACCGTTCTAGAAGGATCAACTTTCTAGGAGGGCAACTTCTAGGGTAACACTAGTAGTAACTCTTCTAGGAGGGTTACCCTCCCTCCATGTGAATACAGTTGCGAGAATGTGACAGTAACTCTGATAGCCCTAAGCTTGACCCTTCTTGGAGACCTAACCTGGAGTAAATAAACAAAAAGTTGACCGTTCTAGAAGGATCAACTTTCTAGGAGGGCAACTTCTAGGGTAACACTAGTAGTAACTCTTCTAGGAGGGTTACCCTCCCTCCATGTGAATAGGCCCTTAGCTTATGGCTTTTTTTTCTACCTAAGTGATCCCTCAATTTCTCACTTGTACCAGTCCTCTCATAGTTTCTTTTGTGGAAAATTGTATTCCCTTGTGGCTGATCACAGTATTATAAATGTAGGCCTTCACTGGGTTTCGTTCCAAAGAGGGGATTTTCCCCTATGACAGCCGTGAAGTCAGTTTCAGTCTGGTTCCTAAGGATTGATGTGTTTTTTTTGTACCAGCAGGCACATCCACAACACATGGCAGGGTTGGTAGTGTGAGTAGACCTGCCAAGGGAACTAACCAGCGGGTGCCAACATCACAGGCATCAAGTGGACCAGGAAGTCGTGCTGCTCAAAGAACAAGACCTGTTGGCAGAAAAGTTGTGATCCCTACTGCACGACAGGAGGACAGAGGTACAGTAGAATGCTAATCAAACAAGTGTCGCCAATAAAGATTGCTCTTAACACAAACTTGAAACAAAGTATTTAGGTCTACTAATTTGTACTGTACTTGAAAAGAGAAGGAGTTCAAAGTGACATTGGTAGTCCACCTCTTCAGAGTTTTAATGCTATGAGTTTGATGTTGATGACCAGCTGATGATAAGCCAATGACACACGCTCACGCTCTTTTCAGTTCTGAGTCAGCTTTTCAAACCATTGATGATTGCTGCAGAAAATAATCCTCGTTTACTTTGATGGTGGATTACTTCGTTCTTTGATTCGTTGACAGAACTCGCGCCACTTTTTCAGCCAATGAGAATCGAAATCGACTGGCTCGCGCGCATTTTCCCGCGCTTTGCCGGTCAACGTAACTGTTTTGAATTCTTATTGGCTAATAGCGGTGTTTGTGTCTGTTATGATTGGTCAAAGTAATTACTTTGATTTTGGTTATACGACACTCAATGGGAATAAGTTCTAACATTCAACGCACCTTGATTTAGCCAGCCCATCTCCATCAAAGCCTCATGAAGATACTAACAGGGCGTCTACGGCATACAACGATCGTCTCGTGTCATCAACACCTGTCCTCACGGCTGAAGAACGGCAGAAACGACAGCAGCTGCAGAGAAGAGAAGCGGACTTGCAACAGGAAATTACTAAACTCAAGGAGCGATATGAACTGCTACAGGTATGTTGCCATTAACCTTTAAGCTCTAAGATTAACATTCATATTCTCCTCACAGTTTTCATATATTTATTGAGATTTTGGTTGGGAGAATTTGTACCGATTGCTGAGCGTTAATTCTTCCTCACCAATCCTTGTTACAAGTGTGAATTCCGCGCCCTCTACAACAACAACGACACTTTATTAACACGACGTACTTTTTAGGGTACTATTCGGTGTCACAATAGAAAGTAAACTTAAGAAAATAAATTAAGATTCACAGCATCATTTATAAAATACACATCGTTCTTACTATAACGAACATAAAAGCCTCTTTAAAAGGATAATTTTGGAAAACGATTTTAACAATATGATGTACAAATTAAAGTTGGTTATTCACCAAAGGTCGAATTTCTAACAAAGGTCTAACGCTTGAAACGTCGGCTCTCAAATCAGTTCAAAAGGGTCAGTAATAGGCCATATTCGTATTCTCGGTATTGAGCTGGATCTAGCATGAAGTGGAGGCTCTTGCGGGGGAATCATTTCATATGTAAATGTTTTCCCCCGCAAGAGCCTCCACTTCATGCTAGATCCAGTTCAATACCGAGAATACGAATATGGCCTATTTACTTTATCAATTAAGTCGATGTCTTGATGCACAGTAAACCACGGACATAGAGGATAGTAAGCCTGTGCTTGCTTCTTTCAGAGACAGCAAAGTCCCAGTCATCAAACCGAGCAGAAGCTACGACTGCAGAATTCCATGATGCAAGAACTGGAGAACCACCAACAGAAGGAAAGCAGCTCACAACAACATTCCGCACTGAGGCATTCAGCTGAAATGCAATCAGGCAAAAGCTCTGGGAGCGATAAACTTCCTAAGTCAAGTCCTCGACGATCTTCAGCGAGAAGAAGTCTGGATTACTCTGGGGTCCGTGTACAGAAAGCTGTCGGAAGTGATAATTCTCAGAGGGATGGTCTTAATGTATCGCAATCTGATGTTGCAACTAATTTAGCTAAAGAAGTTAGCAGACTTGACAATGGTATCGCTAAGCAAGTTGTGGATGATTCTGTTACTCAAGAAGTGGACAACGCAGAAGCAAAGAAACGAGTCAGAATTGTTTCACCTGTTATGACAGCATCCCATGACATAGATCAAGAACCAGTGCCGCGTTCAAACCATCGTGAAAATATATCCAGTTCTCCCAATGCACATGTTATGTTACCTGAAGGTTCAAGAACCAATCAAGTGACTCCTTCAACGCCCAGCCCTGGTAGACTGAGCTCTGGTTATTCAAGGCCTAGAGATGGAATATCGTCTTCTCTAAACCACGGCCGCATGATTCAATACTTGGTGGATGAACTCAGAGCGCTTCTTGGAAACACTGGTCAGTGAAGAACTTTCATTTCTCAGCCAGAGTGCATGTACAAATACACAGAAATCGCAAGATCTATTTTGTGCGTATAGTTAATTATTGGGACAATTTGCTCACAAAATATTCCAGCAAATTGTTCCACTAATTTACAATACGTGAACGTGAATGTGCGTGAATATGCGTCAATATACGTTAACGTGAATATGTGAAAATCAGTGGAAAGATTAAGGACGTGATGGAGCTTCGCCGTTATGAACACAACTGCTTACGTTCAATAACTTCGACTGGGCCTATTACATCTTTAATATTTTGAGTATGCTGGGTCACTAACTGTTCTTGTGAATGAAGTCATTCTGTAAATGGCTGTGAGTATATTAGCTAGGAAATCACTTCAACACAGGGCCTGATACTCTTACAATTTAATCTTTACCGGGCGTTTATATTTTGAATTTTTGGTCGTTCAGTCATGAAATAGCTTTTATTACAGTGGTCTTAAGCTTCAAACGTTTGAACCCCAACTGACAAAGCTTTCTTGCGCTGCGCTTTTGGAAAATGTATAAAGAGGTAGTTTCTAACGAACCTGTGGTACTACCGGCGCTGTTGGGGAAGTTGTACACAAGAATTTGGTTTTATCAACGCAGTTGACAATGTAAATTGACCACCGTACAGAGATTCTAAAAGCTGATATTTCGAGCGTTAGCCCTTCGTCAGAGCGAAAATGTCGACTTTTTTCAGATTGCGTCTTGGGAAAAACATCCAGGTATATTTTCTTACCTGTCCCAATAAGACTCGTTCTTATATGTCAGCTGTTCTTGTTTCTAATTCTGTTCATAGGTGACTTAGAGGTAGATCGCCTGCTAAATGAAATAGATGACGCGGCCAAACTTCTTCCATATCTGATGGAGAAGGACAAAACAGCGTCTGCTTTGCAAGATATCGAACAAACTGTTCAGCCATACAAAGATGAAAATGCTCAGTTACGCAGGTTTGTTAACTTGTCCAGTTATTGTAATAGCCGGAGAATGGTCAATAGGACGCCTTGTCAAATTTAACAGATTCTCAGGGTAGGACAACAACTAAGTCCTCAGGCTGAGCTTGTGGGATGAATGGTTTGGTTCTGTTCGTTCTTATTCGTTGTACAGATAGCCATTTGATAGCAAAAGCCAAACTAAAGCATAAGGCTAGTCAGCGCAAACCATTGTCCGTCTTTGGTAGTTTTGAGCAGAGCCCGCTTCGAGGAGAGTCTGGATTACACTTTCCCTGGATCCGCGGACCCTGATTGCAAATAGAGTGAGTTTCAACTTCAAGTGTGGAAATCAAAGTAATTACTTTGGCCAATCACAACGGATATGAGCGGCGCAGTGAGCCAATCATAATACCAAGCAATCCGGTGCCAAGCGCGGGAAAATGCGCGCGTGCAAGTCGCGATTGGTTTTGTTTTTGCTTCTTATTGGTTTAGAGTCAGCCAATCACAGAGCGAAGTAAAGGAAACCACAGTGAACGCGACTTACTTTTGACTATTAATTGAAAACCTGGCTAAAAAGAGCGAAAAGTAATCGGGCGCAAAGAGTTTGCCACGACTCACTCTAGCTGACTGTGAGAAGATGTAGATGTCTTTCGAGTTCTGGTAGATAATTGAGCAAAGCTCTTAGAACTTATTGGTGATGACAAAACCGTTCGAAAATTTGCGAAATCATGATTAGAGTTTCTCGGGGAAGTATTGTAACGAGAAAGCTTCTGTTGTAAAAATGGTATTATTTCACAGCAACCGCTAAAATGTAAAAAACTGGAATGGAGAACGCATTTTGTGTTAAATCCTTTGCTGAACTTTATTATTTTTAGAAGGCTGTTAATTGCGCACCAAAAGCTCAAAGAGGGATCCTTGAAAAAGCACGAAGATAAGTCCTCTATGAAAACAGACTTAGCATTTGAATGTAAGGTGTTTTCTTCAGTTTTAATTTATATATTTCATGTTAATTTGTCTCATTCTTTCAGACACACTCCCTCGGGAGACCACTGCTTTCCCTATTTGCATCGTTTGCCCTGTCCAGAACTTTCAGACAGAAGCCGAAACATGGCGCGCACCGTGTTTCTTTCCCTGATTAGCTGTCCCACCTTTAACCTTCATTTGAATTGGAAACGGAGGCTCTCACGGCTGGGTAACCGCTTTCAACCAAAATAAGGTTATGAACCATTTAATATTGAAGTTAAGTCAGCTTGACAAGGGCGGATAAACTGCAGCTGACACCAAGCGTGAGAAAACGGGCTACGTGGAGGGCAACGAGGCATTGAAAAATTGACGACCCGTGAATTGTGCGGGAAAACAAGGAAACTGCGGGAATGTGCGCGTGTAAGAAAGCACCACCACTGGGCGGAAAGCTAGGCTACCCCTGTTTTTCAAAAGAATCGTGACATGCTTACAATGATTTGTCAAGATAGTTGAAGAACATACGGGGTGATAGGATGCTAGTGTGTATTCCTGTCCGTCACTCTAAGACTTTTTGAAAGGCAAGGTTTTTGCGCAGTATTTTTAGAGTCAAACCGAAACCGTGGGAAAGAGAAAATACTTTATGGCTTTTGTTCCATTCAATCGGGACTTGCTTTTGTGGGTCCTTTGTCCTCGCCAGCCACGCAGAGAAAAGGAATAACCAAAAGTTGTTTTCGTACATGGTGGAAACCGGAAAACAATACATCTTTGCTCAGTTTGCTGTTTATTCCTAGTGGCAGCTTGTAGATCCGTGAATACTGTGTTACAGAAACAACTAACAGAAGAGAAAAATATCAAAGAGGAGATACTAAGACAAAGAGATCAACTTTCTCAGGTAATAAACTTGTGTTTAAACACTTAACTCCCCCTTGGCCTTGTTGAAGTTACGCTCCTGTTTTCTTCAAATTTTTAGAACCTTGGCGATCTTCAAGAGGAAAGGAGGACGTTTGTACAGATTTTATCAAACAAGGTAAAACGTTTATAGGTCATGTGATGAGGGGTCGGTTTAATAGATGACTTGAAAGTAAGTTTAAGTAAATACGAGATTGATGGCTTGATTGATTGGTTCATTGAGTGATTGGCTGGCTCGCTTCTTCGGTTAATTGGTTTGTTGAGTGGTTTGTTTGTTTGGTTGGTTGGTTGGTTGGTTGGCTGGGTTTATTGATTGGTTGGTTGGACGACTCTGAGGCCCTGCATCAAACACAAGACCTCTCGAAAAACGCCTAACCAACACCCTTGTAGTTTTAATCTTTAACTTTGGTTTGTTTATCAAAAAGGAACAAGAGCACTTACGGTTAAAACGAGAATGGCAACAAGATACCTCTAGGCTGACTGTAGGTGAGTATTCTTTTCTCAAAGTCTGTAACAACTTCTTGCTCACTTTGCACAACTGTCCCGCGTGTAATTATCTCATGTTGCTACTGCTGCTGTTATTTGTCCCGTACCGAGGTATAAAAAGAAAACTGTTTTCCTTTTTTTTCTAGAAAATAAAAGGCTAAAAGCAGATCTCGAGACTGTACACCTGTCTACAGAGGCAGAGAAGAAAGAAATCAACATATTGAGTCTTTCATTGAAGCAAAAAGACGCAGAAATCGATAGACTCAAGGAACTCACAAGGTGGGCTTTATTTTTAGCCACTAATAAAAAAAATGTCAACTTGTATGTTCTCTTTTCTCGTTGTCTTTTCAACTCTACTATTTTGCTTTGAACCTTCTTTATCTAGCAGTGGTAATGATCCTATTTAGTAAAAACCGCTTTAAATGTAGCTCCCCCAATTAGCGTCATGTTTTGTCCTTAACAGAGGCCTCCAGCAGTCACTGACTCGCTTACTATCAGACATACAACAGTTTCAACCAAAGGACCTCATAAAGACTGGCTTGTTAGATAAGAGCATTGCATTAGACGGTCTGGATAAGCTGTTTAAGAGCCCGGATGTCAGGACAATGTGAGTACATATATCTATCTTTTAGTTGGGGGTTGGCGTTAGGGGTGGGGGTTAGTTAGGGGTGGGGCCAAGCGCTCGATAATCTGCCCCTGCTGTTATCGCGCAGCCAAAAACAAGCCCACACAAAATGCTAGTGTAGATATAGTCCCTAGTGTTCTTGCCTTCTAACAGCGGTATTTTATTCGTAGCAGTTTAAGTTAAGGTTTGATAAGGAATGGAGAGACGTGCAATCGTGCCAAAATTAATGGGATACTTAACAGTGAAGAATAGAACTGGTCACTGTTCCCCCTCCTCCCCCCCTCCCTCCCCTCCCTCTTTCCACCCCCACCTCCCTCAATGCAATCTTGAACCGCTTAAGCATTCACTTCCATCCTATCAACATTGTTTTGGAGAAGGGTTGAAGGGGGTCGTAGTAGACGGTTACTTGCGGGTGCAAGTCTGCCATCACTTTTGCAAAGGTGAGTTTTGTGCGGGCAGTTTAACAATGTGTCAGGGTCGTACCTTCACGCGCTAATTTTCGAATAGCCTGCGTACTCGGCAGTATCTTATTTGATTACTTTCTTTTGAACTTCTTAATTTCTAGCTTATTTGTATTTTTCTTTAATCCATAGAGGACAAACAACTGCCTTGAGATCAGCTGTCGCAGATGGACTGCTTACTGCCCGAAATAGCGCCAAAACAACTGCTCCAAGGCCCTCATTAACCAGCGTAAATCCTCCTGCTTTGGGCTTTGTTGACGAGGCTTTAACGAGACGAATTCCCAGTCAGCATTATGTTACGCCGGGCAAAAAACATTTACGCTTTGCGGAAGAACCAACCTCGCACCCAGAGCCCACTTTGGCGTTAACCAGCGGATTTTCTCAACCGCTGGACAAGACGTTTGTGGGCTCTGGATATGGGACTGCCGACTTAGACGAACTTTCTGTGCATGCGAAAAGTTTGAAATCACCAAAGGATGAGCTAGAGGTGAAAGATTTAGAGGAAGAACAATTTGGAGACGATTTATCACCGCCTTCATCAGGAGAAGAGGAGGATTTTAGAAGAGGACTAGAAAATCTCGATGCAAACATTGCAAGAATACAGAAAAGTTTGCGAGAAACTGCTCTGAGAACTTGAAATCTTACCACTGTTGAATGCTTTCAATAACTCCCATCATGGGGAAGTAAATTTGAAGTGCGCTCGTAGGTGCACAGTGCTAAATGCTGTAAGTAAATACCAAGTAGTCCACTACAGGTGTTTGAACTTTCTCTTGTACATTTATGAATCATAGATGTAAAACTATCATTTTTATAGTTTTTAAATAAAATCTATTTATTTAAATTTTCTGTATCGAGTAGCTTAGTGGAATCCATATTTAAGCTTTCGTTTGCACACAGCAAAGGCTATATATTCGTTGAACAACTGTGACCTGTATGTCAACTGGTTAGATAAATCCGTCTTTATAATTATTTTTAAATGAGGTGAGCGATGTAACAATCTGTCGGATTTGTACTCTGGTGGTGTCAGGACGCAGAACGTATACTTTAAAGGGCGTTAACTCATGCATCCAGAGGTCATCCGACTGGCCTCTACTAGGTACGATTCAGAGGACAATATACAACACCTGCTGAACAATGCAGGTTGACAAACTTTGATATTTACTTTCACAGGTTGAAATTTTCCGACATTTTAAAGACAGTTTCTGTCTACTTTAACGCTTTTTAAGTCACATTAGCCAACAAGAACCCGAAAAATTGGTACAGAGTGGGCAAATTTAAATGAATAAGTAACATAAGTTTTTTAAATTCCATCGCGGAGGATGAGGCGAGCTGGATCTTTCGTCGACGGTGTAATAATTTTCGTATGGACTCTTCTCTCGATTGCCGAGGTAAATACCGATTTTATCACCCAAGTACGTTTGAAAGGGCGTTGTTCTGAATTTCTGCTTTACTAATTTTTGCCCGGATAAAATCGACATGTATTCTTATCTGTTTGTTTACATGAAGGTCATTTATGCTACTCATATTGGGCGATACGGAAAATATTCTCCCCGCAAATTAGGTAAGTAGATAACTTTAGATTCTGCTATGCCAGACCGTACAGTGTTGCTTAACGACTCGTTGAAACATAATTACTGTTCTAAAGCCGATGGACATGTTTTATCTTAATCCATACACATCTCAACGGGTTTAACTTTTCACACTAACAATCTTGATTCAATCAAAGACATAATTAATTTATGTGTTTAAACAAAGAAAATCCCGAATTTGTACAATAAACGAAATTTGTGCCTTCTGTGTGGCAGACATATTTTAAACGATCGCTTCCAAGACGTTTGGTTGGTTCCTAACACATTTCAGTCGTTAATTGTCGATCTGCAGAAGGCATTACTCGTGGTCTACTGGCTCGATTGTCTCTGACTAAAGCAAAGTGCGCAGAAGAAAGAAACGTTTTGAAAAAAATTGATTTTCTCCTGTCTGGATGAATGTTTTTTGAAAATGTTATCGTAATTTTCATAAAATCTGTAATCTCTCCTTTTAGTAGCTTAGTGTATTGTTGATCGAAATCATCACCCTCGTCGGTCGGTTGCAGCTTAAGCGGCTAAAAGATTCCTCCCGCTGTTTTTATCGTTAGTAAGGATGGCTATTTGGCCAGGAGAAAGGAAAATATGGAAGGCTATAAAGGGACGATTTTGATGAGCACTGTTGTGGTCTGCAGGAATAGGGCTTCAAACAAGGGGAATATTCCGGAGGACTAACATAACGTAAACTTTGGAAACATTGCCAGTTGAAACTGTCCATTTGTCTTACTTACGTAAATTGTATCCTTGCAATGACCTTGATTTAAACCACTTACTTTTCAAGTGTTTGTTCTTAACCCTTTAATACGCAAAGTGATTAGCATGTAGCAGACAGGTGATGCGGAGTACACAAACTTATCAGCCAGAGGGTGTTATGGGGATGAACCCCCATATTCTCATAACTGATGTACAAGGGACTGTATAGTAGCTAGAAAGGAGAATTAATAATCGGACCTTGGGAGTTGAAGGGTTAACTTGATGGTTTACTTTCAAGAGAGAAAAGCCAACAATACCACATTTAAGTTATAGTTAAAAGTTTTAAAATGACATATCTTATTCTCCATCAGGTGCAGAGATCTTTCAGCAGGGATCTCGACGCAATGGTATCCTGGAAACGGTTCAAGTTATTCCTTCATCAACCCCACCCACGGTGCGTGACAACGCGCGGGGAGACAAGACCCTTAACTCTACAGATAGCAAAGAAGGTGTTCCTCCTCTGAATCCTTATTTGAAAGCGGAACTTGCCCTCAAAACAAATTTCTCCCGTCCCGTGAATGATCACGCAGACACTACCGTTGAGTCAGGGATTCATAAAGCATCTAACGGACCGCAAAACTTGGTTTCATATTCTCTTGATCCCCCGAACAGTTTTCCTCAGCCGACGAGTATTCCGCCAATCGATACTTTGTTGGCAACGTGGCCGACACCAATGGGATCAATCGATAGCGAAATGGACGACATCGGGATCCCACCTACCCTGGAACCGATCGGGAACGAGATGAGTGGTGTGGACAAAATACCGAAAATAGAAGGTATTTCAAGTGTAGGGCAGATTCCTCTTAGCTACGAAGAAGAATCCCCTTGGGAGAGAAGTCACGCCACTTCTGGCGACGTCTTACCTGATCACGCAATCCGTAGTCACGCAAGTGATACAGTTAGCAGTGCTGGCAAGGGTGGGGAAACGATGCTTCGTATGAAAAACAGAAATGAAACTGTAGCTAATGCTACACGGCGTGGAAAGGTTGCTGAAAATCCACAAGATTTTTCGAAAGGTCAGCACTTTAGTTCTACCAAACTGACTTCTCTCAAAGTTGAGCGTCCGGGGACGAAGAAAGCCAAAGATAAGAGCAACCTACTGCTCCATGTTAACAAGCACAAAACAACTGGTAATACACTTCATGTGTGGTCTACCAACACTTCCAGCAAATCAAAGAAGAGAGTGGCCATTCCCCCTCCGAAACCCATTGATCCAATCCAGCCGTTACTGGAAAAGTTTCAGAGAGAGAAGGAAGTTGGTGATATATCAGAACATACTTTGGACTTTGAACCTATAAAACCCCATGAGGCGATCGATAAACACCTGCTACCTATAGAGTCACAACCTAAGATTGCACCAATCAAGCAGCATCTGTCCACAGAGCAGCTCGACACTATAGAACCGATAGAAAATCATAAAATTACGACAAACGAATAGTGAGTGGTTCGGAAGACGGAGTCGTCGAAACTTGGGAGTTATATCTACGGAACGCGGGGCAAATTTTGTAATATCGCATGAAAATGTGCAATAGAAAAGGTACAAAGAGGCGGGAACTATTGGGGGAGGGGAGGTAAAGGGGAAGAAAAAACTGAGAGTTATAACCCCAGCATTGACCTTCCCCCCTTCTCCTTTTCCTGCTCCGTTTCTGGTCTCGTGACTTCATTGACTTCTTGCAAAAAACAGTGTTAATGAAAAGCGCCCTCTGATTGGACAGTGGAGGTTATGTTCTTTGAAAGCTCCGAGGTCACAAATTGTTTAGTGTTTGTTGCTCTGAACTGTTACGTTCTCAATACATCATTGGTCCACAAAAATACAGCGAAGAGAAGATTAAGTGTGAAATAATTATCAACTTAAAAATGAAACCTTCAACATCATCATCTTCCTCTTCCTCTTCTTCCACTCAATTGTTTTCGTTTATTCTCTCTAGCATAGCGTCTAACAATCAAACTACTTCAGCGGCAGCAAGGTTTTTATTATCTGCACCTGCACTTTCATCAGCTTTAAATCGTGTACCCTCATCTTTGTCACATGTCTCACAAGGACACTTTTCTTCATTGTTGTTGTTGGCTTTTTCGTACGAGTGTAGGATTTCCTTGATGTCTGAGTTGCTGCCAAATACTGCGTTAGAAAAAAAACTGTTAAATGCCGCAGCGAGTAATAACCAAAGTGATAATGGCATGAGAGGTGTGTGGAGAAAAAAATGACGATGATTTTACAACAGCAACGACGATAGCAGTGATAATTACAGTGGTGATAAGTAACAGAGATGGACGCGTGGTGTTGTAATGGTGTTGGATGTGACCAATCATCATCAAACACGACGTTGTCCATTTCTAATGCAGCGCCCGCCCGGAGGAGTTACTACTGTTAACACTGAAAGTTACCTGCTTTCATGTCCTCCTTGATTGTAGCAGGAGCGATATCCGTGAGTGGTAAGGACAGTCTGCTGTTGTAAACAGTGATGTCGGTAGCCGAAACTTGTCGGGTGATATTTGTCCCGGTGTTATATCGACGAGACACACCTTCGGGAGAGCAAACGGTGTAACGAATGAATATAGACTTGCTTATCAGTCGAACTTGTATGAGCGCGGAGAGCACAAGCCTATTACTAAATCAGAAACGAGAAGCGAACAACTTTGAGAAAGTCTTGAACGATCACTGTTTTTCCTAATCCAATCTGGCAGATTTTTCCAACACAAAAGATCAACCAATCTCTCAATCCCTTTTCCGTGCCAATATGTCAATCAATATCAATATTCAATATTTCCTCGGTTTAGCTCATCATTTTCTGTGCGGCATGAGTGAATTCTGAGCACGGAAAACAAAATATAACAGGAAAGAAATCCAAGGCGAACTGGAAATTAAATCCCGTTTAGACTGCGGTTGGCATGCGTAGCCAACGTTCTTTCTTCTGGTTGTTGGTATCGAAGTGTGTTCCTTGTTTTTGGTCGCGGCAACGTTGGCAGAGCTGCAGAGGAACTGAGGCTGTATTCATAAATCTAAGGTTCTGCATTCTCCCTGTCCCCGCCCAATGCTCTTTTCGCTGTTTTATTCTCGCTCCCGCCAAGACCCTTATTCATCATATTTTTCGTGGTATTAACGTTCGTATCAGGAAATAGAAGGTATATACGTGAAGTGGTGAAGCCAGCATTTTGCCTCTAGAAATGGGAGGTCAAAACTTACTAAGGGATGATCTCCTTTTGGGGCGTTGTCCACCGCAGACACTCAGCGCCATTTTGAACACGAAGAGGTAACCGCGCCTGTACCGCTGGCTCATCCATCCGTACAGTGGTGGATTAGCGAGAGCGTGAAGTAGTGAGATGAGGCTCGTGAATAACACCACTTTAGTTGACGGTTGTCGGTCCACGATCAGGCAGTACAAATTGTTTAGCTATGAGAAACAAAAGATGAACGCCAGGTTAGTTCATTAATGCAGAACACGTTGATATGATAACGTAGTTAATCTATCGTGAGACGTATAAGTATGGGGCCATCCCTAGGGATTGGGGGCATGAGGGTGGGATTGGGGAGGAAAACCCGTTGTGGTCTGATCTAGGGCCGGTATAGGTTGGCCATGCCTTCTGGATTGAATTTGAGGATTGTTTTGCATAACTGTTTATATCTGGGTGAACACTTTTTCATTTCAGAGTAAAGATTTTATGGGCTCAGTAGTTTTGAGAAGGTAGATCTTTCAGTTTGTACTCTGTATTTTGGTTTGTTATAGAGTTGGGGCTACTAGAACGAATAGGAACAGAGAGAAGTATTCAGGAAAACAACACACAGTTGTTACTTTACAAGACTGTAGAAGGGTGAGTGGACTGGATACCTGATAAGTGAAACCAAACAAAGCTCACCATTATACAACTCTTTTAAATAACATGTGAACTCTTATGCAAAAAATAGAAACTTTTCGGCACCACACTGAGCTAAACTCATGTATTCTTCTTAAGGTTCATGACAGACGTTGACCAATGAAATGTAATCATTGACTCTTCAAATTTCAGGGTTTGCTTGTTTCTGAAAGTGAGGCTGTGATCCCAACTTCCTCATCACAAGAATTTGGATTAAAAACACGTTGATTTACACTGAGGTGCAGGATAAAAGAGGTGAGTTCCTCCTCATCTTGATGAAGCAATCACTGCTTCTAGGCCTAATCAAACAGTGGACAGGGCAAGACAGTAGGACCTGAACTGTGGATAATTGGATCCTTTAGTCAAACATTTTCGGAAAGGTAATCCAAGGCTAATTAAATCTTCCAAATATAAACATTTCAATTACATGGCAGCTCAGTATATGGGAGCCAATCAACGACATTTTAATGTCAAATTTCTCTGAATGTGCCAGCATACTGTGCTGCTTGGCCGGACTAGATAATGTTGACTGCTTGGTGTTAAATGAAATGAGTAGCAGCTTGACTGCTGCAAGTGAGTTTTGAGGATGTATGAAAAGTGGAAATTTTAAACTCTCTCAGATGGAATGTTGGGGTGGGAGGAGAGGCTGTTCCGTTATGCAATAATCCAAAGACGAACTGACATTTGCCATTCCAAATTACAAAGTAAGTTTTATTTGTGGTCGTTGCGGTCAGAAAAAGGAAAGACTTAACTATTGTAGAGATAGGTAAAACGTTTGAATGGAACTTTGGGGGACTACCCATAACGAAAGGCGAAAAAAAAAAAGCGACCAAAACTACAACAAAAAAAAATTGACTGAATTAACCGTGAAATATGTTCACTAATACTGTGTCAAAAAAGGCCCCAAACCGCAATACAATAGGCCTCGCCTCCTAGTAGGCCTCGATGTCCCACTTGTGTGGGTTTGCCGTTTGGCTGCAGTGAGCTGCATGAACCAGAAACCAATAATCTCATAAGATATATTCGTCTGCCGGATATATGACCTTATTTATCTCTCTTTGTGATTTTAGGAATTCAATGCAAAGAAACAAAGCTTATGACAAAACGCACTGGACAGATTAATCTTGCACAGGAGCGCCAGTCTCAGGTAAGGTATGGAGAGTCCCTACTTATCTCTACTAAAAATCTCCGAGGGTTAACCCCGTTCCCGACCGGGTATTTGTGTTTTAGTACTTGCATAAAAAATGTCTGATTTTCAGAGATCTGCGGGGCAGTTTGGTTTCCCTGAAGTTCTCCTTCCCGAGGGTACGCATAGGTTACGTCAGGTTGTGAAATATCCTAGGGTAATCCATCGGGCTTTGACAGAAACTTACCAGAAATGGCAACCAGCTGATATAATATATGATAACCACTATTCCCATCATCACCGTAAGTTTGCGGACGGTGCGAACTCCGCTTGTGTTTCCAGAAATCCTTGCACTTTCATGGCGCCGATTTTCCACTCGTTGCGATGGCTTTGTGACCTCTTCATGTCCCGTCATCAACGTTTGTCTTCGAATAAACATTTTTCCGGAAAACCTGATCGCAAAATATGAAGCGAAGACCGCCAGTAGCATAAGCGCACCGTAAACTTCCACAAAAATGGCGTACTCTTTTCCCAAGTCGTATAGTTGCGAAAAGCATACACCGTTTTTAAACCCAGAATGTCCAACACCCATAAGAGGTAAAACAGCAGAGAAGATCGAGAAAAGCCAAATGACAGCGACGAATTTCTTTACACGTGGAGTTGTCACCATTGTATGGTGCCTTAAGGGGTAAATCAACAACAAAGCTCGCTCCACTGCTATGACAGTCACCGTAGAAGAAGAAGCAATGCGAAACGTGTACACCAAAGTGACAAACGCATCACACATTGTTCTGCCCATCTGTCGTCCCAGAAAGTATTTAACAACTGTTATAAGCTCGAGGGCGACGATGGAGTCTAAGAGATCCGCTAAAGAAAGCGAAAACAGCAGCACATCCGGCGATGTCCAGTTACGGTAACATGTAAGAGCCACCAGGACTAAAGCGTTTCCAAGAAAAACCAGGAATATTGTAGACTGAAGAATTAACGCGAACATAAACGTGTCGACGTTCTCCACCGTGTCTAGCTTGGTTACTGAAGTGTTCGTCGTGTTGATCTGAAAAAATTCTCCAGCGTAGACATGTGTCGTACAGGTCGGTTGTATTTTCCATATTGTCGAGGTGGAATTCACTGTTCCGTTGATGATGTTCATAGCTGCAGATTTTTTAGTCACTGAGGTCTTACTCCGAAACGTAATAAGCCAAAAAATGAAGTGTTTCAAGAAGTCCAGCTATAAATTAGTCCAGAATTCGTCTTTGTGTAAACAGTCGGACTTCATCAGTTCTTTTGCTAAGGCGATTGTCAATAGGCTGAGTAAAAGACCAATTACTGGTTGCCATCATAGCAACGAGAAGCGAAACGCAAATAACTCAGGAAATGAGAGTAACAAAAATCAAATTTCAAATAAATTAAAAATCAGTAATACCGGAAACGACTAGTCAAGACCCTTTTAATGGAAGGGTCACAGTTTAAAAGATTTAACCCACCAAAAAACCTTGTACAACTTAACAAAAGGTTCTTCACGATAGTATTGCTCTGTGGCTTTTATTTCAATGTTCACACTTTGGGATTTTGTCCATAAACGCGGAAGTTGGACTTAACGTTTGCTGTAACCAAAGAAACGGGTAACTGAAATTGTTGTGAACTTGGCCTTGCAATGTTTGATCGTTTTGGGGGCTTTCAGACGCTTGTTTTTAGCTCTTGTTATCGTTTACTCAAAGAACTGACAGTTTAGGCCTTTAGATACTGATTTAGCTTTTAAGACTAAGCTGAAAGGTTATTACCATCATTAATCGAATTTGTCGCACATTTCCTTGTTTGATCTCGTCGCTCCGTTTGTTTGTATTGGTTTTGTTGGGGGCTTTTTAAAAGTTTGTAAAGGTTACCAAAGAAAAAATCTGTCATTGTTAGTAAAGGCTTATGTTGATACAATCTAATACTACAATAAACGTAATCTCGCATTTCACGGATCAGTGTCAAACAAGATTGACAACTTAATAAACTATATTAAAAAGCGCTTTCAAGTTAAGCGTCTTATGTGAATCAAATATTATCCTGAAACAACGATCCACTCAGGAGGGGGGTGGGGTGGGGAGGAGGGAGGTGGGGAGGAGGGGGGTGGGGGAGGAAAACTGCCACCCAGCTGGGTGGGTGACGAAAAGTTTTGGTCTGAGCTGGTTGATTGGAAATGAGCTGGTTTTGTTCTTGTGTCAAATAAGAGAGCTTTGGCAATTTGGCGCAAAATAGAATGGCGTACTTAGCGTCAGAGAGCTGAAATAACCGGCGCTTTTAAATTGTTTTTTGCGTTTTTTTACTCGTGATTGTAGGGACAGGAGGAGCGCATGTGGTATTCGCTGTTACACAAAATATTGTCAGCTCTTATTGACCATATCTAGGCCAAACACGTCCAGTCCACTCAAGAAAAGTCATTTCATTTTTAGATAAAAACTAAAGCAGGAAAGTGATTAAAATTTCAGATCGATGTCAGTATCTGAGTAACTGCGCACCGACCCCTCCCCTAACCCAACAAGTTATAATAAGTTAATAAGTGTTGATGTTGGGTTAGGGGAGGGGTGGGTGCGCAAATGCCCACATACTGACATTGATCCCAATTTCTCTTATGTATGACCATTCAAGAAGTTCCGTCTTCAGTGTTTTTTCAGTTCGCCCCTTTGTTTAGCCAACCAATACGAATTCAGTTCGCGCTGGAAGTTTCGATTGTAGTTCATTCTGGGTGATGGCCAACACTGATGAATCGATCTACTTTTAGGTAATTTTTCACAGCTAGTATTAAATCTGAGAAAAAAAAAAGCAATAGCAATATTAAATTAAGGAGGAGGATCTAACAATGGATTGACCAAAAATGGTGAACCCAACTGATAAATGAACATCTTCCTAATTACCTTTGACGTATCACTGATTGCGTGACTGTGACTCTGAAACAGAGCCGAAATATCGTCTAGTATTGCTTTCCATATTATCTTCAGACAAAGCAAAACTTGGTTTTATAATTATAGTGATCCTCTGTCCTGCTTTATTTGTATTTTTTGTGTGGAGTCGTTCTTGTATTGACCAACGATCCGACGTTCAACAGTTTGGGACCAAGAAAAACGGCTTGATGTCCATTTTGGCTGATATATAATGTCGATTATACTGTTATTAAGTGACTTGAGCAAATAGCAGATGTAGCTTTACATTTACATGGTTTGTATACCATTACTTTTGTTAACTCGCCAATATTGGTTATGACATACTGTCAAGTTGTCTGTATTCAAGTTAGTACCTCATTTACGCTGTGCTTTAAACAGTTGGCATCCGGTTAAACCTTGCACAAAGTTTGGTTTCCGCGTTTATCTGTTGTTTTGAAGGTGAGTAAAAGCAAGAAAAAAAAACGCTCTCCTTGGTGTAAATTCCATCAGTTCATTTCATCCGTGTATCTTCATTTTGGCTTTAGAGTTTAGAATCGTAAAATGGAAAGTCGTTTGAAAGCACGCGCATTAGCCCTCGTCTTCTTGAAGCGACAGCTGTAGACACAAACCAAGATAATTAAACTACAAAGCGATCGATATTTTAGTTTAGTTTCGAGAAAGAGCTGCCATGATACTCCTCACAATGTAAATTTTGCCGGCGCCAAAAGCACTCGAAAAGTTAGTTTGTACGAGACACTAAAACGTTTTTTTGTTTTCGTTAGTTTTTATCTTGTCTAATGTATAAAGAAATATCGAAAGTAAGGAAAAGCTTGGAAACGTAATCGCAACACTCACGTTGTACTCATGTTTAAAGCAGGGTTAATATTTTCCAGGTCTATTACTGCGTTTTGAAAAAACAATTAATTGGCTACAATAGAAACACCAGAGCTACGAAGATCAAGTAAGAAGGCAGCAAAAGCTGGGTTTACTTATCTTGCTCTTCGCATATTCCGTTGTTGAGCACTGCAAGCTGGTGTCAACATTGCAAAAATCAGTGTACGAAAAGCTAAGCCCCAAAGATAAATGGAAGGCTTCCCCTCTCGAACTCATCGTACATTTCTCACGCTATAAATGATATCAAATTGATTCGAGAAAAGCACCACTTCAGTTTCTCTTCAATGCGCATGTCTGTAGTTGCTGAATGACCGTCTCACTCCACCATGCGGGCACAGATTCTCCAAGAAAAACCGGGATTTTTGAGGAAATGTAAAGAGGAGGCTGCGTGCAGGATAGCCTTATTTACGAGTTATTTCTGCAAAAGTTAACCAGTTGAGGTAAGCCTCATTCATCTTCAAACGGATAGTTAGTTTTAGTCGTGTTATGCTTCTGTCGACAATAATTTGCAGACTATTCATATTCATGCATCTGCATGACGGGTAGCGTAAACCTAGAAAACTCACTGCTGCGAAGACAAAATTGACGATTTGTTTTTTTTAAAGTTGTGTTTTGCTTCTGCCGACAATAATTGCAGACAAGTATATCAGTGACGTATGATCCTCTATTCATATTCACATATCTATCTGATCATAGCAAAAACTGAGCCCGAGCAAACCCAGCTGCGTACAGAAAAAACACTTTGAAAGAGCATCAGTTTCACAAAATTGCGTGTGGGGTGCGTGGTTCAGTGAACCCTTATCACAGGAAACCAGTTCGAAAGCAAAAAGCTAGAGTTGTTCATATCCGCGAAGTAGTTACTTAGAGAGGCATCGTTTTGCGGCAAGATTACAATGTACCCTGTTGGTTCATTTTGAATACAGTTGACTGAACTTCCGTTGGACGCGATAGAAACTTGAACTCGCCCTTAAACGGATTTAAAAAGGTAGCATGGCCTTTTCGCCTTGCTACCTTAGTAAATCCGTTAAACAGCAAACGATTCCTGGAAAGCGATTCTGAAAAGCAGAACATTATGTTAAAGGGACAAGTTTGGAACAAGTATTTCTCGCTATTGATTTCGTTCAATCCGAAGTATTGTTAACATCCTGGAGGTTAAATATCAGATTAATTAGGTATTCGCGAAAGGCAGTATCGTGTAATATAAGCTAACCTGATTATGTTTATCGTAGCAGCTTCCAAATTATTAATTATTCTGTTCTTTTTACATTCTGAAAACTTTAGATGCTAAAAGTCAAACGGAATTTGCTTTATTTTTCAGTTGAATTTCCTGGAAAAAAGAAAATACACTTTTGTGGAGACGTTACAAGACGCAGTCGGTAGTCATTACCGGATAAGGTATATTCCGTTGAAACTGTTTACTTGTGGTTTATTTATCTGATATACATTTTTCAGCAACTTGTTTCTTTAAAGAAAGGCCTATTTATTCGTTTTGATGTTCGCTTGTCGTCTCTTTTCGACTTCCGTAACGTGCGCTGTTTGAATGAAACAAAAACTCGTCACTCAACATTGCGAAGCTTTGCGATGGTCGTGGAGTTTCAAAACGTGTTACATAACCCTTGAACGTTTTATGTGTAGTCGGCGACAATACCGTGAACACACCACCCTTAAAGGCGCGGGATGAAGGGGGAGAGGGGGGGGGGGGTGAGGGGTGAGGAGTCGTCGTATAAACTTTTAATCAGTGGTGTATTGCTGTGTATTGCTTAACATCCCTCTAAAGTCACGAGATGTAGTGGGGGAGGGGTGATTGAGGCATCGTCGAATGAATATGGAGTAAAACAAAACAGCTGCTGAATGTATTGTAACTTAACACCAGCTTTTAGGACTTACTGAATATTAAGAAACACCTGCTTGTTGACAGTTTGGCTTTTTATATTCTAACTGACTACCTTTTGTTTGCTGTGTTAGGTTTTCAGAAGCTCGTAAGCGGAAGGCGGAAGATAATTCACGGCAAAAAAAGCTGGGCGGAGTAACGTACTACGAGTTTCACTACAATTGTCTCCTTCTAATTCACACTCTCCGTTGATGTCACTGTTCTGTCTCATATACAGTCCTGCTAAAAGGAATTACAGTAGAGATGAGTTAGGAGTTAAAATCAAAGAAAAATTTCTCCAGGTAAGGACAACTATTGCGCAAATTTTTTATCCTGAATTTTAAGAAACCGCGAGCTTTTGTTTGAATGTTCCACAGACTCAAAAGTTAAAACCACGTTGTACAACATAATAAACAGCACCACAGGAAAGTACTGTTCAGTACTTTCATTTGAATGGTAACACTTTAGAATTTCGTCCACAGACTGAAAAGTTAGAATCACTGTCTTCCATCATCTCGCTTTCACAATTTGTCAATTGTGGGAGTGCGAAAAGATGCTCTGTAATATCAAAATTAGAAATTTGAGTTAGAAATTATAAATTTTTTAACACATGAAGTCCCTTCATAATTGAACATATCAGGGGCACCCCAAGTTTCGGCAGATCTGTTCGGTGGAGAGTAGTTCGCCTTAGGTTTTCGGGGTGGATAAAAGAGTGCTCTCGGATTATCGTAACTGAAACGTGTCCTAAAAGATTCGCAATGGGGAAATTATGGCCCCTGACGTCTTCGTTTGCTGTTTTTGGCAGTTAAAAACGTCAGCTAGCATTTTCGGAAAGAAATCGTTCCCTAGAAAGTTCGTAAAAGGTTCATTTCAGCTAGCATTTCTCAAAGGAAGATTTTGTTCCCTACAATTTTCATGCAATTGAATTGCAGAATCCAAACAGATCAAATTCTTCTAGCTGACAATAAGTATAGGTAATCACATGATTCCGAGTGCAGTTTGGAATAAATAAGCACTCGTAAATTTTTTCAAAGACCAACAAAATTGCACGAGCCCGTAGGGCGAGTGCAATTTGTGGTCTTTGAAAAAATTTACGAGTGCTTATTTATTCCAAATTGCACGAGAAAAATCATGTGATTACTTATTAATAATACACTTGAAAAAATAGACTACTTATATAGCTTCAAGCCCATACATTGACTACTGAGGTACGCAGAAGGCATTGCCCTTGATCTTCCGAAACTTGGAGAAGCTTCGAAAATATCTGGAGATCACCCGAAGTGTTCGGGTGATCTTCGGAAATCTGCGGAAGGTTTCGCACGATATTCGGCGGTCTTCGAAATACATCGGTTTGTCTTCGGAAGTCTTCGAGTCTTCGCTTTAACTTCGGAAATCTTCGTTGTAATTTGCACTGGTGTTACACTTTTTTGCACTGGTGTTACACCTTCTGCACTTTGTTACTCTTGAACTGCACTGCTCTCAGCCAATCACAATCGAGTAATTTTTTCAAGTGTATTATTATATCAACAACAGACTTCAAACGGCACAAGGTACTTAAAAATGTCTTTCTACAGCTTTTGGTCGATTTAGCTCGTTGGGTGCCCCTGGTGTATTCTAAAATACCACTTGAATCGAATTCTTTTATTGTGGTAAAGTTTTTCAACGGTTGTACATTGTTTAGGCATTAGGAGGGAAGAATTAAGAGGTGTTTGAAGTCACTCAGTACTATATGTTAGTATTACATGAATGTTATTTAGTCGTAAGCATTGAGCCGTATGGGAAGTTCAGTTGACTTTGCTGGTGAAAAGTCAGAAAGAACGAATAACTTGATTATTCATGCGATTTAAATATTGATTAATTGCATTGAATACCTACTGTGTTAGGAAAAGAGATTCGCTGGAGAATTTTTGCATGTTTTCTTTTTTTTGAGGGGGGGAGGGAGGGAAGAGTGTTTTGGGTTCATAGCACTCATTTTCTCCAGCGCTATGTTCAGGAAAGAATATTTGCCTATCGTACAGAAATTTAAAACAGTGTCACTGCGGTCGTTTACTTTTCATACCCAGTAAATAAATCAAACGTTAGAAGGTAAAGTAGAAATCTTTCAATCAGGCATGCACACGAAAGACACTACATTCTAAACAGCCGTTTATCTCATAAAGTTACTAGATTCTACTTAATTTCTACTTACCATTACAATTCCGATCATTCCCCGAACACAATCTTTGTAAAGTCGGATGATTGGCACCCAGTGTTCGGAAATGTGATAATACACGTCTAGATAAGGAATGGTTTGTTACAAAAATGTGATTCGCACTCAGCCATTAGATGGGAAAATTTAAGGACATGGGACAAAAAGTCACTCATGAAGATGTCGAAATTCCATCCTCGCCCGCCGTAACTCAGTATTGACTGCAGTAAATTCTCTTACTTTGGTCTTGAAATGTCGGTCTTGAAATCTCGTTCTTTCGGCAAATACTCTCATTTCAGTCATTTTGGTAACAAAACTAGGCTATTTTAGTTTTTGAAAGCTAAACAGGTTCTTAGGATACCTAAAAACGTAATATAACGTAATTTAACGTAAAATAACGTAACGTAACTTAGCTAAACAGGTTCGGAGGTGACCTGAAAACGCACTCATCACAGTAAGTGTACGTGTTCATGTTTTCACTACCCGTGGGTATAAAGATATGCAGAAGTTGGTTAGGTGAAGAAGCCTCCCCTCTCACCCCACCCCCTCCTCAAGAACGCATACACCCACTCACTTAAAATATTTATGGTCGTTACCATGGTAACATAACATTCTTCTTTACTGACGAGATGTTCTGAAAAGAGTCTACTCCTCAAAGACACTACAACAAGGACTTACAATTGTCGAAATTATTTCTAAACAAAATTACCACGGTTATTAGAATATCTCTTTGCACGAATGTTTTGTTTCCTCTCTCCAATTCTTTCGCTTCCAAATGACGACGATTAAAATCTAAGTCCTGTATTTTGGTCCTCTAATTTCCTGAGGTGTTTTGTCGGATCAGCTTGAAAATCAAAATGGAGTATTTACAGAATTCCAGAATGTCTGTACTTAACGTTTTGAGCAAAATCGCGATTTTTTATACTCATTGTGCATTATTTACTGATTTTTATTCTTCATTTTCATGCTGCTCTTTAAACAACCAGTGTTTCACAAATTTCTCAATGTTTTCTTTGAACTTTGACCGACTTTATTTACTCTGCCCAGGCGTTCTGGAAAGATTTCCATTACGATGTACTCAATGTGATTGTTTCCCATACTCAGAAAGAAGTAAAACAAAGCATGCCACTGAGGGAGTAATTAATAAAGTATTTTATATCGAGAACAATATGCGAACCTCTCGACGAAAATTTCCATATTGTGGTTCGCACCGTTTATAACTTCTGTTAGTAGACTGTGACAATGAGGCCAACAAAGAAAGTATGTTGAGATTTTATCCCAGGGGGACCAATCACTCACAGACGAAGGTCGAGGAACACACACCATTTAAGTCAAACCGTGCGTTAATTTTCTTGCGTGCATAAAGAATTATGTAACCACTTTTTAAATACCTTCAATTAAGGCTCCAAAATGTTTAATTAATTGAGATATCGTGTGCCTTTTAAGTACCATGAGTCGATGGTTTGTTTAAATCAAGTCACTTCTTTATATCATTTCATTAATAGGTCACTGTGACGACTACAAGAAATTCAAAATGGCCTCCACGACTTCAGTTACACTCGAGCTCACGAACTCGACATCATTTCAGTCAAGTTCTCCAAAAAGCAGTCATTCTGAAGAAACAACTATATTAACTCCAGTTGCTATTGGCTTAATTCTGGAGACGGGCATTTTGGCGTTAGCTTTTGGAAACCTTTTGGTCCTGTTATCTCTGCGATTCCAAAAGCATTGGATCATCACGGACTTCCTTCTGCTATCATTATCGACAGCTGATTTTGTCGGAGGGTCTTTCCCTCTTCAACTTATAATTTTTATGAATTATTTCCTGCAAAAGAAGTGGACTGCATTTTTATGCGGTTTGTACATCATGGTCGTGAACTCGCTTCGCTTCGCGTCGGCGGGCACAGTAACTCTCATAGCAATTGAGCGGGCATTTATGATACTCTCGCCACTGAAATACCACACGACCATTACAATTTCGCGAATAAAGAAAGCGGTTGTGTTTACTTGGCTCAGCGCTGTGTTCTTCGCAAGCCTCCCGTTTATGGGAGTTGGGAAATCTGGTTATGAATACGGTAGCTGTTTTTATCACCTCACCGACTTGGGAGAAACATATGCCATAATAATCTTAGCTGTATCGTTCGTTTTGCTAACAACGGTCCTGGCTTGTTGCGTTGCCATCAAACTTTCAAGTACAAGGTTTATTAGAAGACAGACGCAGATGGACTCTAAAAATAAACTCGCGGGATATGAGGTATCCCGCAGGTCAGTTACCGACGTTCAAAGGATTGAGCCCTGCAGAGTGAGACAAAGGGGCAACCCGTCTGGGGTGCGTGAAATTCGCCGACTGTCATGCATGATGGCGTTGGTTGTTTCTCTCTACTATATTAGCTGGCTGCCGATTCTGGTGAGTTTTACTCTCGGTTCGCTTTACCCTGATATGAACGCGTTGTTTTACATTTCTTATGCAACTTTTTACGAGAACTTACTCGAACATCAAGGCATTTTGTCTTTCGTAATTATCTGTCTTATTCTCTTGACCTGTATGCTTGAACGATTAGTGGTATGTTGAGGAGAAATCAGTTGCTGGTCTGAATACCAGCCCATCCCTTCGCTCCGGGAAAAAAATGTTACCGCCTGTCACTACCGTTTTCGGCGCTGTTTAAACTTCTTTTAGACAATGCCCGCAAAAATGCCCTTTTGCTCGTTATTCGAAGGCTGCTCTAGCCTTCAACTGATGTTGTTAAGAGAAAAATAAGACTGTTTTTTCAAGATTTTGGTGTTGGAGCTTTGTGATAGAACTCCACTCATTTCCTCGTTTTATTTTAATGGGACCCTTCCTTGCTCTGTTTGGCTTTTCAGCTTTTTTTTTTTTGCAACTTTTAACTGATATCAGTAAACTTGTTGCCAGAGCTCCTGCTGCATGTGTCACATGACGCCGCTTTTCACTTACTTTTCAGACTTGGCATATTAACTGTCAAGTCTTCCTGTCCTTCTGTATGCGGTACACTCCTCTTCGTCTTTTAAACAGAGCCTTTAAAACTTCCAGCGGGTCTTTCTACGACGCTTTTAAAAAAAATTCATTTTACTGAGTTTTAGCGCATTAAAAAAGCAGTCTGGCAAAG
Organism: Galaxea fascicularis; assembly: GCA_948470475.1. NCBI lineage: Eukaryota > Metazoa > Cnidaria > Anthozoa > Scleractinia > Euphylliidae > Galaxea > Galaxea fascicularis. The sequence continues at coordinate 24,171,851 of OX419337.1, forward strand.
TCCCCCAAAAAGTGTTGTAAAGCGCTTTGAGCCCTTTGGATAAAAGCGCTATATAAATCCTCATTATTATTATTATTATGGCTACCAAGCTCGATGTGGTGAAGGTCATGTAAGGACAAATGCCTCAGAATGCAGGAGCCGTGTTAACGCGGCTTAGGACCATTGGAATCTCAAAACATCAGTAAAAGGCTGAAAGGCTAAAACCATCTGGGTTGAAATGTCATTTTTGCTTTCCCTGCAGTCTTGAACCGCGCGAAATAACCTCTGCATTAGATGCGCAAACTATATGCGCAGTAGCAGTAGGAGTCTCTATCCTTAAAAAATATCGCGTGACATCAACTATGGCATAGTAACTGTATGTTAAATGTTTTAGGGTGTTCACCATACATGTAAACTCCTCTTTTCAGGTCAACAACATAGTAACCATGGTAACAGACCGGAGGCCCTCTAAGCTGGTGGTACTCATCACTGGAATGGTATCTCTTATTTATGCCGTAGCAAATCCCTTCATATACGGCTCCATGAGCATGCGCTATAGATGGGCATACAGGAGAGTTTTTGGAGTAGCCTGCAGGCTTTGTGGGCGGGAAGAAAGGTCATGGAGCTTCTCATTTTCAAGCATAAGTGAGTAGATTTTTATTGGTTTAGTACCTTCATGGTGCCTAAAACCCAGGCGAGATAGCAGGCAATTTGGGAAGCCAAGGAAAACTTACTTCTGAAAGTATATTAAGGGGAGGGATGGGTTGGGAGTGATGTTTAAGAGACAAGTGACTTTCGAGTTAGAGGTCATGAGTTTGAAATTCAATCCTTGTTCTACTGTTTTGTCGACCACAGATTAGGCAAACCTCTCCTCATTGCCTGTCATCGTCGATATCGATAGATCAGTCATATCGAATATATCATGTTGATACCAGCCGTTCCCAACCTCGGTTTCAGTGCTTTTCCCGGATCAATGTTGGTATATGGGAAACTGCGTACCCACCCCTCCCCTAACCCAACATTAACACTAACTTATAACTTTTGGGGTTAGGGGAGGGGTAGGTGTGCAGTTGCTTAGATACCAACATTAATCCCGTTTCCTTTGGATAAATTACAAGGGAAAACTTAAAGGACAGAGTTTCAGTGGATCGCCACAATTTTTTTGTTATGAAGATTGATAAACTCTTTAACGCTACTTCTGTTTTCATAAATTTCAAGGTACTACTCGCTCGCGGACGCTGACAAATCCACAGATGTCCAGCGACAGAGCCTCCAGTGAGAGTAAAGTCAAAGGCGAGGCGTCTACGTCTGGGAACCTGAGAACGGAGCATGAGCAGGTGGAAGGCACTGCTGCCGCACAATGGCCTCAGATGACATCACTTGGAACCATTGCTGATTTTTCCTCTTAACAAACGTGGGACTGAAACTTTGAGACTTATTAGAGGCCGTTTACATGGAGGTAGGATGATCCTAGCGCTAGGGTCATCCTACCTCTCAGATAGGATGATCCTAGCAAGAGGATGATACTAACCCTTGGGCCAAATGCAACTCTTCGCATGTAAACTGAAAGCTGGAAACATATCGCGCTCGGATGATCCTAGCACTAGGATCATCCTTCCATGAAAATGGAGCCTAATTTTGTTTCCTCTCGAATTTTCGAGGCCCTTAAACTATCGCCGTTTCTTCTGCGCCGTTTGACCAGAGCTTCAATGATATCATTTTACACCTGAGATGTAAGAACTCATATATGAGTCGCAATTAATATTTTAAAATTTCATTCAGGAACTTAGGTGGTAGGGTATGACCAACCGACCCTTGAATTACATGTGTTTGTTTGTAGGATCTTTTGCTTCCTTAAGGGAGTCGAGGATTACTATGTTCAAGAAAATCGGTAGACAATTAAAGACTTGGAGGAATTATCAGCCTCTTAGCTCTGAGGTCTTCTCTGACTTGTTTCCCGAAAATAAGTCAGAGAAGAAGACCTGAGAGCTAAGAGACTCTCAGGTTTTTTTATTTATTTCTTGCATGATTTGCTGGAAAGGGGGCATTTGATTGTCACTGTTGGCAGGGTGCTTTTGACTGACCTGTTCACTGGTAGGTAATTTAATTGAAAGCATTTTTTATTTTCAAACCCCCTCCCTTTTGAAAAATAATTTTTATTTACTCCGTACGTTGAGACCGAGAGCCTGAAAGACATACTTTCCAAAACGATGGGAAAAGTCTTGGATACGTGTGGAAAAGCTCTGCGAATACCTTTAATAAAAACAGCTTTTGATAGAGAAAATAGTTACGCCTATTAGGGTTTTGTCTCAAGGTTTCAATTTTTGTATCATGATTATATCAGGTCCTTACGTGACAAAAGCGGTGACATCTTACCCACCCCTCCCATGTGGAATGCAGCCACAGTAAGTGGTTGCTGAAACAAAAAATAATGAAAATGGTTACTTTGGACCTGCGCGTTGATATCACCACGATATATCGAATTTCATGACCTGGCGTGCGTTTCTCGATATCCCCAAAACTTTTCGGGCCTATTTCGGGCGCCATAGTTCGCTGCGTATCTTTCTGGGCATGAAATTTTGCAACAAATTTGCCCTTTCCTATCTTAAAATCATAGTAAAAGACCAGCTTTTTAGAATAAGTGGATCGTAATTTTAGAAATCGCTTCTCGGGAGTTTCGAGCCTGAAACAGGCCCCTGCATGGCCGAGTTGCGCGAAGAATGGCGGCGCTAACAATGCTTACAGCAACTCGGCCAGCACTGGAGGTCTGGTTAACGTAAAACTTTCTTTCATTCTAGCTCTCCGTTTACCACGTATTTGTTCTACTGACTAAACATTAATACTCGCCCTGGTCAACTTAATACAGTTCATCAAACGATGTTGCACCCGTAACTTCGTCATTAAACAAATACAACGTGCTGCCGGCATCCCTCTCAGACGTCAACAAACCTAAACGTATATAGTTTACAACTACTTTTAATGCATCATGACTCTCTTACATTTTTTTATTTATTTATGTACATTATTTATACAGAAATTCCAGTTCAGCATAGCTGGTTTAAATGGAGGTCTGTACAAAATAATATGAATAAATAATAAATCATAGAAATGAAAACAAAAAACAAAAGAAATCATTCGAAGGCTTCATAAAGGTGAAAATTAACTGAGATGATTTAGATATTTCTTGACTTTCAGTTTAAAGCTAGTGAGAGACTGATCATGGCGTAAGTTACGAGGAAGAGTGTTCCAGGATTTGGCGGCATTGTACTTAAAAGATGTTTGGAATTTAGTTGTCTTGGCAAGAGGCAGCATCATTCAAAAAAATTTAATTTTAGTCCTCTAACTTGTGCCACAGTCTTTTAGTACTTTCAGACGCTCACCTTTCAGTTATACTTCAAGACTTAATAGTTACAGCTAAGCTCTCTTCTAATTCGACTAATTCCAATACCAGGCTTTGCGGTTCTTTCCGTTGGTAAAAATTGCTCTAATATTCCTTACATTTCTAATGGAGTTGCTAACTATATTTTACCTAGTACAGACGCAGAACATTTTCTGTTTTTTTCTTAACCACACTTCTAACTGGTATGCGATAAATCCCCATTTTATTTTATCTACATTTTTACACTGTCAATAATTCGTTTGACGCATTTCCGGTAGTGTATTACGCAAATATCACTACACAAGCACTTCTTCTGAAGGCTGGTCTGGCTGGTCTGCTTTTATATTCCTTGTTTTCTAAATTACGCCGACTTAGATCAGGATTATCGTAAATGGTTGCTTGCGTACTCCTCAAAGCCCCTCCTATTGCCTTAACTCTTGTGCATGGGAAGTGGAAGTTGGGGGTACTCCCTTTCATAAAAATATATAATATAAAACTTTAATAAATACTCCCAAAAGGGTTTTTCAGTACCTATTTACAAATAAAAATGCAAGCTACATCTAACAAGCTAATATTGTTAAATTCTAACTGTCATTCAATCATTCATTCATTCATTTATTCAATACAAGTTTCATGGCTTTCTTAAAGGCCTTTACAGTTGTAGCGTTTCTCAGGTCTTCGTCTAACATCTTCCACAGGGATACTGCTCTATAGGCGAAGGTCCGTTGGCCGGAGGCTGACCTGAATGATGGGATTTCGAACTTGTCATTATTACGAGTTGTGCGATTATGTACATGCTCATGTCGTTCATATGAACGACATGAGCATGTACTGTGAACCGAGTGGTTTTCATCAGTTTTCTCAAGAAAATAGAGTAGAAATCAGAGATATTTGGTCTACAATAGGGTGTCATTCAACAGGAAACACTAGTAGAACAGGAAGTGAAGCTCACAACTGAAAGAAACTACGTAAACTTTGATAGTCTAGAGTTTGTATAGGTAATCACATGATTCCGAGTGCAATTTGGAATATATAAGCACGAGTAAATTTTTTCAAAGACCAACAAAATTGCACGAGCCCGTAGGGCTCGTGCAATTTGTGGTCTTTGAAAAATTTACGAGTGCTTATTTATTCCAAATTGCACGAGAAAAATCATGTGATTACTTATTAATAATACACTTGAAAAAATAGACTACTTATAAAGCTTCAAGCCCATACATTGACTACTGAGGTACGCAGAAGGCATTGCCCTCGATCTTCCGAAACTTGGAGAAGCTTCGAAAATATCCGGAGATCACCCGAAGTGTTCGGGAGATCTTCGGAAATCTGCGGAAGGTTTCGCACGATATTCGGCGGTCTTCGAAATACATCGGTTGGTCTTCGGAAGTCTTCGAGTCTTTGCTTTAACTTCGGAAATCTTCGTTGTAATTTGCACTGGTGTTACACTTTTTTGCACTGGTGTTACACCAGTGTCTGCACTTTGTTACTCTTGAACTGCACTGCTCTCAGCCAATCACAATCGAGTAATTTTTTCTCTAGAACTGGGTTATAAGATGCAGCTGAATTTGCTCTGATGTAGTGGATGGTTTCACAGTCTTAGCGACACACCCCATGCAAAAAGTCAGAGTACAGTCTCTTCCCCGCCGGCCGCGGACGCTTCTTACCGTCCGTGTTTCATGATTTCGAGGTTTCCTTAGCAAAATCCAAAGCTTTCTCTCCTTTCCCAGTCGTCTGACCATGGAAAATATAATTTTTTTTATTAAACCCATTGTTGGGATCAGCTCCTTAAAGGTTTGTAATTTGAATTGCAGATGATTTTTTTTTCTGTCTCATTAATATTCATTTTATAAACTATGCCAAATGTCAAACCATGCCAAATGCATTGATCCTCTCTGCTTATTACTGAGTAATGATGTTGCACGACTGTGGACAGAGGCTCAATCAGCCGCTTTTGGTTCCCTCAAGGTTATCATATACCTTCCAGATCGGCAATTTTCTTCAAATTTGATTTTTGGGTTATATAGTAATGATTGAAATGTGATCTCTAATGTAAAAAAAATATTGAAAAAGATTTATGTTTTGGCCAGAAGTAAAAATTATCCGTTTGATTGACATTCTTAGCACTGTTTTCATGAATCAATTTTTTCACTTGAATGGGACATGTTAAGGAGCTAAAACTCAAGGAGAATTTGTCCGTTTGCCCTCAACTTTTGACAGGGGCTAGATTACCTAACATATAAACAACAAAAACATGTCTGCGATTTTTTTTAAAATACTATTTTGAAAATTTTCTATAACGTTTCACTGTAACTGAGTATGGCTAAATGCAGACACCATTTTTTGGTGCTTGGGTCCAGAAACTGAGGATCAGATGAAATTATCAAAAGACAAAATTCTCTTTGACTTGTAGCTTTGAAAAGGTGATTTAAACTCTCGCATTTGGAGGTTGTGAAAAGTTCAACAATTCATTTTATTTCAAAATTCTTGGTATAATTTGATAGTCAGCTCTATAAGCTTTAAAAAAGGGGATTTACGTACCAGTATCTACAGTTTAAACTGGATGCACCACACCGCTTGGATGTGAGACACCCTTGACGGTATATGGTAAACTTAAACAGGGTGTTCATTAGGCATCGGAGATCGGAGAATTCTCCGGCTAAATTTCGATGGTCTGTAGCAGCCTTGAAGGTAATTTTTTGTCCGAGTGGCCAGATTCTCCTGTTACTTTATAATATCCTCCTGCTACTTCAGTTCTTAATCAAAACCCTGGTTAAACAGAAAATTGCATCTCCTCCTATCCTGGCACACTTCGACTCAGATGCACCCTCTGTCGTCTTGGCAAATGCATCGGGTGTTGCCCTCGCTTCCATTCTTTCACAGCTGACTGATGGCCAAGAATACGCCACGGCTTAAACATCAAAAATGCTGTCTGAAATCTTAACTGAAGTATTCAGCTGGCAAAGGTGAAGCCTTAACTTGTCATGTATTTTCGCTTGCAAGACTGGCATTATTTACTGTTTAGTTGGAAATGTCTCTGGCAAACGGATCACATGGTTCTAGGAGCACTACTCAGTACAAGTGGCTCTGGTCATATACCTGCACATTAATAATATACATCTGGGCAGAACGTCTTCACCAATACAACTTTGAAGTCCAGTTCTGGTTAGTCACCTGGTTGCTGCTAAGCCAGGTACTAAGGACTTGCTTGATTCTGACCTCAGCTGTATTCTAGAAGTGAACCTCTCATCCCTTGTCAATCCTAAGGCCTCCAGAGATGAACCAGTTCTCTAACAGTTTCCGAGTACATTACGAATGGCTGGCCTAGAAAAGTTCTGAAGGAATTCATGCCCTACTTTCAGCTTTGATCTGAACTTCCTTTCAAGAATCAGTGTTGTCTTGCTTTTGGGACATGTGCCATAATCTTGAAATCCTTACAAGCCCAAGTGCTTTGCATGGCTCATGATGGTCCCTCCAGTATAGTACATATGACGCAGTGATGCAGAGAGGCAGTTTGGTGACTGAAGACGAACATTCAAGTGGAGCAATAATAATAATTATTGGTCTGCATGTGAAGCTTGCGCACAAAGTAGAAAGTCAGTCAAACTGCTGCAACCTCCTCTGTAGCCCATCCCATGGCCTACTCTTTGTCTTGACTAACCTATAATGTCCCTTGTGAGCTGCCTCTAAGACTGATGTCCTGAGACTTGTATCTACCTCCAGTGGTGCACGTAAGCTGTCATAGGTTACTCAGTTCATTCTTCATGCATACATCATCATGCATCCTGTACATTGATGAATCCCCTGAATGGATGTACTGATATGCACTCACTAACTTTGTATCATTCTGGTACTCTCTCTGTTTTCCTCTGGGGCCAAGGTAACTGGCGTGCGTTCCTGCACCACTTAAATTTGGCAAAATCCTCCTTCACACTGCTTAGATACTTTGGGTTGATTTGATGTAATCTGGAGAAAGCACCTGCGATGTTTCCTTTAACAGTATAGTACACTACATGGTTGTTGTGGTACTGTAGATGAAGTTCCCAATGCTCAATTTTTGCGGATGGCTTGGAGCACCTACTGAAAATACACACTAGTAGCTTGAAGTCTGTCTCAATCTGAAATTCAGACCCACAGACATGGAGAATGAACCTGTCACAAGTCCATACTAAAGCCAATACCTTTTTCTCTGTTTGCGCATTACACCTAAAAACATTTTGTATGGTTGCTTGAAGCATATGACACTGTTCTCCATTCGCCATCTTGCAGTTGAAGTAGGACCACTCCCAGTCCATCCAGACCTTGTCTTGCAATCTCCTCTAATGTAACTGCTGGTAATGCCTGGTGCGCCAAAGAAAAAGGTTCTGCAACTTGTAGGAAATTAGGAAATGGAACTTCGAAGAGTACTGTGCATATGAATGAACTTCTGAAACATTCTAAGGTGCCTGGGCATACACAACAGCTGCAATCATCTCTTTGCTTGGTGTGACTCCTTTATTACTACAACTATGTCCACAAAAGTCAACTTCAGAAATCTAAACCGACATTTCTCTCCATTTAACGTCAACCCCTTCTCACGCAGCTACTGTAAAACTGCATGCAAGTTTCTGTTATGTTCCTCTAGGTTCATCCTTGCAGAGAACAATATTACAATCTTTGGTAGTTGGTGAGGTCTTGCTGTGGTTAGGCATTCCGCTAAAAAAATATGCTTCCTTCATGACGAATCTCCAAAATAACTGTAACTAGCTACGAAAGTGGATTGAAAAAGAATCCTTGTTGCCAAGCGAACACTCCAAACGTAATCAAAAACAGAACACACATTCATTGGCACATGTGTGCATGCTTTTAAGATGGATTCTAGCAAACAGCCCACAACACTTTGCAGCTGATCTCAACACTACAACACCCACTCATGTTTTGACAACCTGAGTGAAGCCATCACCAGAGTCAAGTGATTTGTGCAACATCAGTAGGTGGTATAAACACTCTGTTCACTGATCTGATCGCTCAATGAAGTCATGACATTATTGGTTGTCTATCAGTTAAGCCACGTTGTGATTGGTGTGATCTGTCTTTTGCAAGTCACATGTCCATATGTGAACTGTTTGTTAAATTTAGTTGGTTTGTCTGTTGTGTGTCTATGATGATGTCATCAATAGGTGGTTTTTGAGATACAAGAAATTGTTGGAAATGCTTCAGTGGCATCTGCTTCAATGCAATCCATTGGAAGAAGTTAGTACTGTGTAATGCCTTCAGCAGAGTCCCAGTCGATTTAATGGTTTGTGTGCAATTGGTGTTCAATGTTGTTCTTTGTCACCATTTCTTGTCGTCACTTTACGTTCGAACGTCCACTGGTCTCACTGATATTAGTGGCCAGGCAGTCGCAACATATGACCTTCTAAACTGCTCCCTATCCGTCCTTTGGTTTGTCGTTTTGTAATTAACGATTGTCAATGGTTGTTATAAAGGAGTGATGGGTCTGCGAGCAACACAGATGATCGAAACAATCATTGAAATAATATTTGATTTTGGTTAATTCACTAAGTTACAAACAAGACAAATGTTAATTCCACATTTAAAGCTTTTACAATATTATTGATTACATTGTATTATTAACAAAACAGAGCACCACATTCAGTTTTTCAAGAGTATATGCATCTACTCCACCAAAAACTCCACCATTTTCAGAGACCCTGAGAGGCCTCCTTTTTCTTACACCGTTTTGTAAGTGTAAGTACCGCTAAAGCAATATCGAAAACATTCAAATCTCATTCAAACAAGTTCAACTTTGCCAATTTGTCGGCCATATTGTTCAACCACAGGATACCCAACGAAAAACGTCCATTGATCGCGGCGCGTGAATAGTAATTTATGCGAATTTATGCGAGTTGGAAGGTCTCGCCCCGGTCCCGCCCTTTCCAGTTTTCGAGGAAAAGGCCTTGGGAACGAGGTTGAAAACTATTTAAAAGGCTCGTTTGCACCGATGACGGTCAGTAGAGAGTTTTACTTTTAGCAACGGCGACAGCGAAGGCAACGAAATCGTCACTTCAAAACATTTCTTCTCGTTTATCCAACTCTTTCGCAATTATCTCAATTTGTTTAACATGGAAAATGCTGAGGAACCATCCAAGGTCTAAATTTCTATGAACAGCATTAAATAAGAAAGAGAAGCAAAAATTTACCGCTGTTACCGCCATGCGCTCACGTTCTAAAATTCGGTCATTTCACGTTGTTGTTTTTGCAGATGACGGTAAATAAATGTAAACCAAAATGTGAAAGGCACATGCAGAGCGATTTACTTCGCCCATTAAACCTATTGTTTTGTGGCGTTCCCGTTCCCGTTGCAGTCCTCTTCGCTAAATCTCCACAGTGAAGGAATCAAGCCGCAGCAATTTGTAATAAAATAGAATTTTAGAGGTCTTACCTCCGAAGTGTATTTCGGCTTGCTCTTGCGAATTTTTTACCCTCTCTCTGATTCTTGTTTACTCAATTTCCTGCGATTAAAAGACCAAAAAAACATAAGTTATCAAGGATTAAAGCTTTAGCCATATCAAATAAACTGTAATACAACAAAGAGACAACACAAGTAGTAGTAACAAAAGGTACTGTCCTTTTTGGTTTTCAAACGGACAACGATTAAGACAAACTAAACATCTAATGTAACATCTTTTACCACTAATCATTCAACCTGTTCTTACCTATTATTCTCCTGTTCTAGTTTGCTGTCTTGCAGTCCTTCCATGTTAAAATCTGCCCTGAAAATGGAACAAAGTAATTCGTCATGTTACTGCTGCAAAAATAAGTTTTGAAAACATCATTGACAGAAAACTGTCATCGCTTTTTCTTTCTTATTTTCGACTTAAAATTCTTGTTTCTGTTCGGACGAAGAGTTGAACATGGAATAAACAAGAGATAAGGTGCTGCTTGTTGCACGTGTCAACTTAACTGACTTTAGGAACATTTTAAAATTTTTAGCTCGCCGTTACAAACGGAGCTGATGTTACAGGTTTCAGTGAAAATGATGACTTACCGTGAGTTTAAAGACCAATAAAAGTCACTCTCAGCTTCGATGAAGTCCACAAAATACAGTTCCCTGGAAAATTAAAGCTGGTTCGACATGTTGGTCGGCCGATGAGCTCCTTGCGTAAATTAATGCGAGTTCAAAATTTTATGAATATTAATGACAGTACCCTCGAATCGATGTCATTCGCACGCTTTTTCAAAGTGTACGGAAAGAATTGAAAAAGCGAAAGGTTTCACCGCAGTAGTGTATTTTTGAGGAAAGTTATACGGAAACGATAAGAAAGGCCTCAAAAACTCACGTCGATTAAGCTACGGTAATACGAGCAACAAAAATGTCCAACTTGTCTCGCAACATTGCTGCGAAATTAGTTGAAAAGCGATGTTGCGCGTTTTACATCCCACATACAACTTGTCTCGCAACAAAAAAATGTGTTGCAAGTTGCTGCAGCGTGTTGCAGAAACTAGAACGGACCTCTGCTTTCTGCAACACGCTGCAACAACTTGTAACACATTTTTTTTGTTGCGAGACAAGTTGTATGTGGGATGTAAAACGCGCAACATCGCTTTTCAACTAATTTCGCAGCAATGTTGCCGAGACAAGTTGGACGTTTTTGTTGCTCGTATTACCGTAACTTTAGTATTGTACTGCTACTTAAAAGTTTCAAAAAAGTGTTTTTGCTGTTAAACTGCAGTCGAACCCCTATTACACTTGAGGAAATGGAAAGTGGCTGCTTTATAGGTGTTCGTCAGGAATTGGTCTGAAACTTACGTAAAACGTCCATGTATTCAAATGCAAGCCTGCTAAATTAAAGGCTTTTTTTGAGCTGAAACGGGAACCGGGCAACAAGAAAGATCCTAATGCCGTGGCAATAGACCCTTCTCCAGAATGGCGGCAATGGATTTGAATGAGTTAAATTTGAACTGAATGAAAAACTGATACTAGAAATAGGAAGAGCACCTTTACTTTAGTAACCCTGCAAAGTTTCAGCGTATCGGGTGTTATATCAGGTGAGAAAATGTACGTTGAAATTTGAAAAATTTACAGACGTTTGTATGACTGGGGGTATGCCATTCCCCCAATCATACAAACATCTGTAAATTTTTCATTTTTCAACTTACATTTTCTCCGCTAATATAACACCTGATATGCTGACACTTTGCAGGGTTACTAAAATAAAGGTGCTCTTTCCAGTGCTGGTATACGTTTTTACTTAACTTATTTGAATTTTCGGCCGCCATTTTGGAGAAGAGTCTATTGTGCGTCCAGGTCCACATGGTAGATCTCGTGAGTAAAATCAAGTGGGAAATGACTATGAAGTTCTTGGACATGTCCCGAAACTGGTGACGATATGGTTAACTAAATTTCTCAAGAAAGGAACCAGTGATGGAAAAGCGAACGTGTCAATAGAGGAGGCGGATATGGCTTAGAAGTTCCATGTGAATACTTCTTCACGGGAAACAAATTTTCCATTTCATGGTTGAAACAAAGCTAGAAAAAAGAAGGATTTGCACTCATATGAACAATGGACCACTGTCTAAAGAGACGTCTACTCGACACGCTATGTAAATTTTGAGTATGTATGTATTCGGTCGGTTTCTAAAATAAACATGTCATCGCGTAAAGAGAACAATAAAGAGGCTACCCAGACCCTCAAGCATAGTGTACACAAGAATTCAACGAGTTCGATCATGTATCGAATTCGAATTCGATACGGGCTGTTGTTGGTCAGGCGGATGTATTCCCATCTACTCTTGGTTATATTCAGCGGGCTGAAGTTAAATGGCTTGGATGTCAAGGTTGACATTCTTGTAGGCCAGGAACACTCCTCGCCCTTTCGTCAGGGGGAGGGGGAGAGGAGCGAGCAAGCTTTGTGGGGATACAGTAGAGTGGTTTTACTAAACCCGTGAACCAATCTTTATTATAACAACATGTAAGTATAGCATACTGGTCAAATACACACAAAAGAAAAAAAAAAAAAAAAGGTCCGCAATGCGTACATGTGTGGCTTACTGGACCACGTGACAGGCACTCGACTCTCGTGGACAAATAAATAAATCCGATCGTGCCATAATGTGGCTACACACTTCGTGTAAGCCACACAACAAAGGAAATAGTGTGTAATGGTTGCTGGTAGTTACCATTACACTAAGATCTATTTGCTATTTAACAATTAGATCTGTGGTCCTAAAGGGTGAAGAGTCCAATTGTTTCAGTATCACCCAATTCGTCAGACAGAAAAGGCAATAATAAAGTTAGCAAATGCAAGTTGAAGAAATATTTATTTGGGAATAAAACGAAAGAAAGTGTCGTGCTCTATTGCTACTCAAGGACTATTACTGACAGTCCTCTAGTAGCATAGCCAATCAAAATGCAGGAATTGCATTAGTCCACTAGTTGGGTGATACTAAGTGGTTTTATTTGATCTGGGAGAACCGAAGAATAGGTTATAAATAAGCACACAAGGATACAAGGAATTTTGTGCTTCTGTCAGAATATTTATTGCAAGTTTTTTTTCTGTCAACTTACACTGCATTTGATGATTACCACACTACAAAGATGTGTCACAATGAACTCATCTTGCCCACTACGTTGTTTTGAGAAACGCTATTTAAGAAATTTGTTACATTGTCTGTTCAGCAAGAAACTCATTGGGCCTGAACCTTGTGTTGACTCCAATCCTGAGATCGAGCTCACAAACTCTAACCATCTGACCAGCTTCTTAACCTTACAGTAACACTAAATATAGCTGATATGAAATGAAGAGAAGAGAAACAACTCCACAGACAAATGAATGGTGACCAAACTAATCCACTACTCTGCAAGGCTTTGAAAGAGACCAACATGATGTACTGTATCCCATGAAATAGGTTACAGTGACCTCCTAAAAGTCTTGTGACAAACGCATCATAAAGGATAGAAAAACTTCATAGATTGAATACAAAACACCTATTCCGTTCACACGTCAACACTGTCAATTATCCTTGATTCAATGGCACGACATTGATGTGGTTAAATCCCCCGTCTATTGCCGACCCACAGGTAAATTCAGAAGCATGTTCTGTCCATGTGGTAGGTATGCAACATTTCGTGAGTTAGATAATTTATCTGCTATTTCTTCTGCAGCTTCAATCTTGCGGAGCTCAACGAGACCTTCGCCTGCCTCCTTAAATGCATCGGCCAACAGCTCTGCTCCTTTAGCATCTCCTTCAGCAGTGATAATTGCCGCTTTCTTGTGCTGCTCAGCCTGAAAACAAGTGAGGAGTGGCCATTAGAGGGGTGCACTTTTGTATCAGGTCATTTCAAACTATACAGGGATTACTTCAGCTATAGTGCCTCTGACTGCTTGTGTGCTTGCATCCTTCGTTTTACAAGATGGTCCAAAAATTGCTTGTTTTTCTTTTTTTCCAAGAACTTTAACTCGTTAGACAATGTTATTAACACAGTACCATACAATATGTTTCCATCTCTCCGACACCAATTTGTTTGGTGAGTGGAGCATTTTTCATACCCATCCTCAAACCTATAATTTCATAACAGATATTTTGCAATGACATTAATAATCATCATTTTCATCCCCATCCTTGTTCTTGTCCCATCGACCTCATCATCATCACCATTATCACTATCACAATCATTGTCATCGTCCATTTAAACTTACTCTTTCCACAAGAAATCTAGCACGTTCTGCTTCCTGTTGGGCTATAAGCACACAAAAAAGTAACTCAATTAAAATGATAAATAAAAACTACCCTGATTTCTAGACAGAGAAACACTACAGCAAATTACTCCCTGCAACAAATTACTCCCTGTTCTGCCAGTTTTGATTGTCTATGGCCAAGTTCAATGTCTACTGCTTGCCTGTATAAAATTATTGCCAGGACAAAGTCACTGAGCCTTTTGTCAGTAATGAAGAGTTCACACTCAACTTTGGAAAATCGCTTCAGTGATGCAATGACCTCACAATGTTGTAAGAGATGTGCGATCTTAAGTTAACTATTATATTGTGGCTTCTGTGCACTGAAGCATTTTCCAGTAGGTCAATTTCCAATGGTACTTACAGTCCTAGTATACCAATGGTACGTGGAGAAATATAGAGATGTAGGTCAAAATGAAATTCAAGCTGAAATGGATTTCCTTTGTCTCCTAACCATTATTATTCATAGATCATGAATAATATTATGGTAAGGAGAGGTTTAACCTGAATTTATTTTTGACCTACAACAGAGACTTTAACAGTCTTTCTTAGCACCACAAATAATTTATCACCAAGCAAAGGCAGGCAAAAATACTTGATTGAATGATATACCTCTAGGTAGGGCTGTCACTAATTTTTTAAGTAGGTGGGGATATACAAAAAAATAGCCTGAGATTCGAGTTGCTATAGTGAAGTCAAAAAGCTGGTTTTACATGTATATTAAAGTAGCTAGGGATATACCTCAAAATATGAAGGGAAAATCCCCAGCCCCCAGCCCTTAATGAGAGCCCTACCTCTACATTCTGAAAACAAAAACAAACAAGATACACACCAACTTGTTTCAATTCAACAGCCTCTGTAAATTCTTTACCAAAGGTCAGATGTGTCTGAAATGTGAGATACAATAATCAACATCACAAAATCATTGTTGCAAGCAAGATGGGTTAAGAACAAAAGAATGGCATGGCAATTAAGTGTTGAAAGTCTTCCTCCTATTGTACAACAATTTTTTTTATTTGCACAACTTCAGCTTTGACAACAAGTCTTGTAAAGTTCTCCTTCTTTGTAACTGCTACTGCTGTGCATTGTTTTTGCATCAAGCCCTTCAAATGTTACTATAAATGAAACTCAAGCTTCAGCTTTCCTTTTGACCATTTTATCATGCAAGTTTTAGTAGTAACAGTATTATTACTACCGCTGTTGTCCAATATTGGTCGAGCAAGCCAAAACAGAAAAGAACAAAGTGTGAATCACAGACTTTAGTTAATGTGTCCTCACCAAGGAAATGTCATCTAAAATAAGTCCAAAACTTGCTGCTCGCTCTGTCAGGGCCTCTTGCACTTTTTGAGAAACCTGAAAATTTAAAAGAGAATTAAACCTTATCACTTGGAATAATCACCAAGATCATAATAATTCAGTTTCTAGTCTCTCCTGACAATAATATTACAATTCCCCTTCCTACGTTTCCATGTACAATTCTACCCTCATTTTATTAGGACATCACCCTACATCCTTGTACCTCTAACTCCTCTGTTTTCCCCATCAATCTCAATATCATGTACCACGAGTTTGCAAGTGAATGTTGGAAACCAAAATTGAGAGGGCAGGGTGAAAAGAAATGCTTTACAAATCTGACTAAAAAAAGTGGTTATCACATTAGTTTTGTTATTTCATTTTACGGTTTTCTGCCTGTTACCAGTTTTTGGCAGAAATCAGAGGAGGGTGACTGACATACACAGATATATTGTCCTGTCATCTTAGTTTGTTCTGTAAATAAGGACAATGCTTTCTTGTGGTTCAATTTTTTCTTTGGTTTCAAAAGTTTGAAACCAGTTTAATTTTGATTTTCCTTCGTCTCAGAGCCACTACCCTAATCTCAGATAACAGAGTTACACTAGTTTGAAAGCTTTTAAACCAAAGAACTTATTTTAACCACAACATAAACACAGTAACAATCTTTGTCGCACAGGCTAATTGAGATGTTAAGTTGACATACTATTCTTTTCGCCAGCTTACAGAAGGGTCAGCTATTCAGCTAAAAGAGAGCTTTACTACTGGCCTGGCTTGTTCAAACGTTGGACAGTGCTATCCACCGGATAAATCACTATCCTGTGGAAAAGTATTGGGAAAGCTAATTGTACTATCCACTGGATAGATACCGGTATTTACGCAGTGGATAGTGCTATCCAGCCTTTGAACAACAGGGCCCTGATCTCCAGAAATGCAATACATACCACTTCTCTCTGTGTGATTAGTTCGCCAGCATCAAACTGGGCCTGTTGAGCAATGTAAAAAACGAATGTCTTTGATGGTGTCAGGGTAATTTAAGGTTCATAAGGACTGGTTTATTAAGCATACTGTATTAGTATAACAAATTACATTTTATCAGTATGATTTGATCACCTGACAGAATCTGACTGAAAACTGTATACTTTGATAGCTGATTTTAATTTGTCTGACTTGCATGGCAGTTTCTGTTACAGAGTTGACTGTTTTTCATAATATACAAATACAATATTATTTACGTTCCCAACAAATCAGATAACAAATATATTATTTTTGTTTAATTGAAGGGATCAGCATGTAACCAACTTATATGAACTTTAAAGGTTGACTGTTGTTTTTGTTTGCTATAAAGCATGTCATGTCTTACCACAACAGCCTTGAGGACCTCAGTAGTAATGGATGGAAGAACTCTCTCATCATAATCTTCACCAAGGTTCATGTACATTTTTGGTAATACCTGAGGTTGGGGTCTGAACAAGATTCTGAGTGTAATATTGACATTCTGAAGATCTGCAAAATTCATGAGGGTGGAAATAGTCATATTGTGACCCATTTGGCAACAGTCGCAAAACAAGATGCCCTGAAATTCAATATCAGTGCTAACCTTTACTTCCTGTTATAACAGGTACATTTCTTGGTCGGCTTCGAATGTCAAATATGATTGGTCTCTGAACCCATGGGATGAGGAAGTGTGTTCCCTCACCAGCAACATCAGTCTTGACACCTTGAAACCTGTCAAATATCACAGCCCGGTGACCGCCTTCAACTGAGAATAAAATATACATTGAGCACAGTGTTATTAGGAATGCAACATCAGTCTTTTTATTTAAGTACCGGTAAACATAATCAAATAAAACACAAAATTATTGTGTAATACATTTTACTGTGTCAATTGTGACCCTCAACAGGAAAACAGTGAATAAGGTGGTCGCACATGCATGACATGGACCTAACATGTGCGCATGTTACTTGTCTAACACACAGCGTGCGCAATATGCAAAGAAAAACAAAATAATTGGAGTAGCGTGTTTGTGTGCTTCATTAACAGTTAGTTAACATGGTGGACCTTTGTGCTTCAACACGTTTAATATGGTTTATTTCTTTGTCCTTGACACCAGGTAGATCACAGCTCTTTCATTGTTTACATAGTGATAATACTTAATGACATGTCACACCCACCCTACTCCCCCACAATGGGTATTATGCAATGGATGTCAAAAGTGTCACCATCATTTATTAACAAAAATATATTTGGATAAAAAAAATGGATCATGTTATTTCATGTTAAACAAAAGACGTCTAAAATATGGCTATTCAAAGATTGGAGATCAACCATTGCTTAAAAAAGGGAAGAAATTTAAAATTGTTGTTCCGTTGCAAGTTAACCCTCAAAAAAAGTAGAAAAAAGTGGGAACAAAAATGTATCTAAATGTTACTTGGAATTGCATCCTTTTCACCAGCAAAAAGAATAACTGTACTTAAACTTAACTTAGCCATGGACTCTAGCGAGCTATATTGGTACATGGACATGTGTTATAGCGGATAGAACATGGTCATGCATGGTACAGGCTGTTGAGTTCATTCTGGATCCAAGGGTTATGTGATCGTTTCCCAGATATGACTAAGTTGTTAGAGCACTAGGTAATTTTATCTTACCGTTGTAAAGTGCAGTATTAACTACGCCACCAACAGCAGCGACACCAAATCCAAGAGCAGCAATTCTGTTCAGAAAAGAGGCCGCCATCTTGACTTTGCAAAAAACCACGTGAATGATGAAACTAGCGCCCGCGATCGCAAGGGACAGTTTCCGGGGTGGCTCCCCACAAATATCAGGGGCTACATGTGAGTGGTCTCTTTTCCTCTCTAAAATCAAGATGGTGAGCACTTTGTTAAGCCTACCTTCCTTTCACGAATGTTTTAGTTGTTGCTTTTGATATCCCTTGCATTTGGTGCGGTTAATAAATCCTTAAGGCCTTATTTGCCCCCCTTAGTTCTCAACTGCTTTCATATCCGGCTGGGAAAAGCTTAATTTTGTTGTTTTTAAATGATGTTCGAATATGTTCTTATCTAGCAAGACCACGTTGTCTCTCAGAGTCAGGGGCGATCAAATTGTCGAATGCAAAAAAAGTGGTGATGTTTTCATCGTTTTCCTTTTGTTGATTCCAATGGGAACAGATTTGCACTGTTGTTGTCCTTTTCCCTCGCACCAAGAATCTCTAACAACTTCCCACAGACGAATGTATTAGCGTGGAAAGTGGACTATAAAACTCTGCTTGTTCTAGATTAAATATAAGACACGGAAGGTTATTGCTTCTTGCTTCTCGAGTTGTTTCAGCAAGTATATGGTAAATTGCATGCAACTTCAAGTGATCATTGAAAACAAGGGTTAACTACAAAAAACAGTGGTAGTTTGCTAGGGATGTGTATTTGAAGGCATATTTGGCGTGTCAGTAGATAAAGTGGAAAGGATAACAATAAAGAACTTATTTGTTGGTTTGTTTGGCATATTTATCACGCTATGAGAAGACCAAACAAATAAGTGTTGTTGATATATAGATCGTTTTCACTTGATGACACGACGGCCATGTTGATGTATCAAGAGAAAGGAATGGCAGCCATATTGGTGGACCAGGCTAACCCTCTGGGAATTGAACTCTATTCTATGCAAATACTTTATTTTGTTTCATTGAACCAATGTGGCCACTGGTCACTTGAGTGAAAACGATCTATTATTTGAAGTGACCTTAGCCAAAAACTAAACTTGGATGAGTAGCAATGAAGACATTTACCTGGCATTAGATTTGAGATTAATGACATACCCAGGCAAGCTTTTTAAGTAATATATCAAACACGAGAGACAGTGTTTCATCGGGATATCCAAACACCGAGAAGAGAATTGAAAATATGACGCGCAGCAGAGTATCAAGAGCATCGAGGTGTTTGGATGGCTGATGAAACACTGTCTCGAGTGTTTGATATATCTCCTCACTTGAAACAAAAACTAAGGAATTAACGGAGAAGTAAAACCATCAAAATCTATGCTAATTAAGACCGGGTTTCCAAACCCCCTTCACGGCTGTGATTTCCTTTGTTTTAACTTGATGAATTATTAATGAGTTTGAGAATGACTTATACAAAGTGAATAACCTATTAGATATTACTACTGTTTAGTACTTGCAGGTTAAGTGTTAGCCAGTTGTGTTAATTTTAGTTTTGTGTTTCCTTTTATTTAGACACAGAAGAGGCGTAACTGGGGACGAAGCAAGCATGGCCGTGGACATGTCAAATTTGTACGTTGTACAAATTGTGCACGATGTGTCCCCAAGGACAAGGCCATCAAGAAGTTTGTGATCAGGAACATTGTGGAGGCAGCTGCTGTAAGGGATATAGCTGATGCCAGTGTGTATGAAGGTAGGTTTACTTGGATTGTTGGGGTAACTGTGCAGTCCTCTTGCCTGTTGCCATGACGGCCTGTAGTTGAGGGAGTTATCTTTGTGTGATGTCATTGTGGTTCTACCCACTTCTTATCAGAAGAGCTTTTTTGCTCAACAATTTAATTTAAAGTGCCTATAACCCCCAAAAATTTTGTTCACTAAAATGCATCTTTGCACCTGTGCGAAACGCAGCATGGCACTTTTTTCCTTTTTTCACCAAATCTTGACTTTCTATAGGCTTTAAAACAGAGCATCATTTGATCCACAACCAAGTCAGAAGGGGCGTGGGTATAGTCCTGGGCCCGGTTGTTCCAAAGATGGGTTAAACTAACCTCGGTTAGGTCTAACTGGAGATTAAATTTCTTAACCGTGGATTTGATAACTCGCGGTTAAAATTGCGTCGTTCGAAGCGCAGGGTTAGAGGACATGTTAGCTAACTTCGAGTTAACCGGGTTTAACCCGCGGTTAGCATCCCATACAACTCTTTTACTGTTTGTTTTCGGCTCAAAATGGTTTACCCCAAGGAGAAGTCACACAAGCCGCGACAGCATAATTTCAGCCCGTCTGAAATTAATATACTAACAGAGAAAGTGGAGAAAATTTGGAAGTTCTTCAAAGTAAACTCACCAACAGCATCACCAATAAAAGAAAAAAACAAACAAACTTGGGAGAATATAACCTGCAGTGAACACCGTTGGGTTTGAGAAGCGAGATGCCTCTGAGTTCAGAGAGGAATGGGAAAATATGCGCTCGGCAGCTAAGAAAGAACCTGCTGCAGGGATGGAAGCGCGTGATTTCTGCGAGTGTTACGACGAAGATCATTGGCAAGGAGATCCGTAATGTATTGAATTGCCTGTCGTCCAAACCTATAGCGAGCTCTTAGTTCGTTGTCACTGAAATTGGCAATGTCTACGAGTCCTCTGAACTGCCTGGGTCTTCGCGGTCCTCGTATTAAGTCACCTAACAACAAATCGGCTAGTTTTTGTGTACTTTTATTAATCATTTAACCTGCGGTTAGCGATTTAACCCACCTCGCTAGCAGAGTTAGATTTAACCCGCTGTTTAACTCAAGGGTAGCGCTAACCCACATTTGAACAACAGAACTAACCTACGGATAAAATTTAACCTCGGGTTAAGGTGATTTAACCCGGGGTTAGGATTTAACCTGCTTTCGAACAACCGGGCCCTGGTTTGACATCACAAACTGATTTGCATGCCTGTTTACAATGTTGTGGGGTTACAGGCACTTTAAGAGCTAATTTTTAATTTCAATTGATGATCTGAGATCTTGGCAAGCTCACATGCAGAACCCAAATCCCCAATGATTAGATTCAGTTTCCTCTTGGAAAAAAAGGACACGAAAATGGGCTGCGAACACTCATCAACCACTACCTTTGATAGTTTGCCCTTAAAGTTGTTGAGTCGTTCCATCTTGCTGATTTTGCACACGTGCATTATCCTCTAGTTACATGTATATTTTTTATTTTCTTGCCCTCCTGCAATATTTGTGGATGTGCAGAAATGCAGGTTTTGTGTGTCCAAATTGGTTCTATCAATGTGCAAGTGTGGTACAGGGATTTGCATAGCTTTTCACAAACCATTAAAATCAAGTAGTCTGGCTACAATTCCATGTGAAGCTGTTTCGTAAAGTAATGTATGGATTTTGGTGTTTATTACAGTGTATCCTCTTCCCAAACTCTATGTGAAACTTCACTACTGTGTGAGCTGTGCAATCCACTCCAAGGTGGTGAGGAACCGCTCGAAGGAAAACAGAAAGATTAGGGCCCCACCTCCAAGGTTCCCCCGAAGGGTTAGTATCTAATTATCAGTGTTAAAACTTGGATTAAGAAATAATGGGGTAGACAATTTTTATATTTAATATAATTTTTTAATTTGCATTTAATAAATATTGCATAATCTATCTGTACCATTGCTGCCTGACTCAGCCTCACTTCAGTTAAAATTGTGAAAAAATATAGACATTGATATATTTTTTATCCAAATGTATTTAATTGATAATTTATATAGTTATTTTTCTTTTTATGTCTAGGCGGACAACCCTCAGGGTCAGCGTCCAGGAGGAGTTGGTGGACCACGCCAAGCTGCTGGCACAGGAAACTAAGCAGAGTCTGAAGGACTGAATAAAC
>OX419337.1:24203790-24243790 GCA_948470475.1 Galaxea fascicularis
TCATTGTCGCAGGGGTGGGAGGAAAGGACATCATTCGTTCTTCAAGGCTCTGGATTTCTTCCATAAACTGACCAAGTCTTTCTTCTTGGTATTTTATAATTTCTTCATTACATTCTATCTCGCCCGTTAACCTATTTAATTTAAAACCAAAATAAATAAATGAATGATCTGTAATTCACGGTTGTACATACGTGAGCAAACGTTTTTTATGTTTTTTCTAGCCCTTGAGGAACGGTTTTTAACTTTAACCCTGTGTCCCCGCTGTAATGGAAACTGGTAATGTTACCTAGATCTGGTGAAGCCTTGCAGCAGTCGGAAGGGAAAAAGGGTACTTGCTATAGTGGTGGGTAGAACCCAAGGTTGAAGTGGCACCGCCCGATGTTAAACTTTATTTAATAATCATTATATTTTCCCGGGAAAGAGCTGAAATGAAACTAAGTGTAAGTCCTCGAGAAAGTAGAGATTTATATTAATTTTTATAGCACTATTGTAAACACAGGAAGGAATACGATAATTAAGTATAGTTTTAGCTTACCTTCCTTAACTTCAGTCATGTCATTTAGGGTATAACCAACGCCCGAGGGATCGTCCCAGTAGGAAATGAAACGAAATTAAAAAAGAATCCAGGGGGAGAAAGGCTATCCACCCGGAAGAAATAATGTCCAGGGGCGTCTCCCGGTATGAAACCTGTGTTTCAGGGGAAGGAGGCACACAATACCTTTTATTTTCCCTTTCAAAGTCTTCTAGTTTCTGATTCAGCTCCTCAACCGCGCGCTCATTTTCACGTTTGACGTCTTCAAGCTGAATCTCTAATTCGCTTCTTTCTTGCTCAACTCGCACTTTGTCCGTTTGCAGTGATGTAAATTCCACCTCAAAAGCCGAAAACTTTTCTTTCTCAATTTTCAACTCGTCTTGTACTCGCTGCAAACTCTCTTTTAGCTTAGTCATTTCTTCGTTCGCTTCCCCATTATATTGTTGAGGTTCGGCCGGTTTACTTCCTTCGGAGGGCGCTACATCGCTTGCGACAGCAATTTGATCTTTAGATGATTTTGGCGTTTTGATTACAAACTTTTCTCCCGTTGGAGCCAGTTGTTGTGACGGTTTCTCCACAAGGCTTATAACCGATAATCTCTCTAAACTTTCTTTGCTGAAACTGGCTGCAGATTCGCTGCTACTCTTCTTGTATAAACCGTAAGCCTCCTTTCTTTTGTATGCATCCAGCTTTTCGTTGAGTTCATCATTGATCGTCTGTAGCTCGCTCTGTAAAAATACAATCAAAGCATTATTTCCTCAAACCGAAACAACTCCAGACTGCGGGCAATGGAGAACACTCGCGAAAACGGTCGTTAACACTATATGTTGGAGAAAATAACGAGAGAAAATTGAGAAGAGAGAAGTAAACGTACTTCTTTCTTGAAAGATATGATTTACTCAATACAAGGAATGACCTAACGTAGAAACCCAATGGAGGCCTTATGTGTGTGCCACTCGATACAAAGAGGATGAGGGACGGCTTTGTGATTACTGAATATTAACTTACTATTTTGCCTTGCAAATCCTGGCATTGGTGTTGAAATTTCTCCGCCTTCACTTTCGCCTTCTTGTTGTTTTTCTTAAGTTCTTCATTGTGTTTCTTGCCTTTTACCAGTTCGCCCTCGAGGTCAATTACTTTCTCGTTGAACTAAAACAGATATTTGGTCAAGGTTTAGTTAATAGCTAAAGAGTGGCAATGAAATAATGTCTGTCGTATTTCGCAATAGAAACAAAGTAACTTTTCACTTAGTTTGATATCACATTCAATGTAATTAATGTCAATTTACGGACACTTAGTGTTGGTTACGTTCTTGCATGTCCTTTTTCAGTAATTTTGTGTAACTGTAGGATGGACAACGGACATTTTGAAAACGTCAACCGACACTTGAGAAGTTAGTTTTTGGTGAAACATACTTGAAAATCGAAATGTAGGTGCTGAATATAATAGCAAGTTACGAGCGAGTTGGTGGGGGTGTGTCTCTTCAGAACCACACAAAACGGCTCTTTTCAGAGCCACAAGACAAGGAAAAGTCTTGACCTTAGTGATTTATTATATTAGTGACTATTCATTGGATGGACCACTTAATTAAAAACTCAGTTTTAAGCTACGCCAGCTGGTTTGGTTTTTAAATTCTCGTTTGAGCCATCGGTCCATAATAGGTGAACCCGGGAGTCAGACCTCCGCGGCCCGTGGAGAAGGAGGAGGGGGAAGGGGGGGGGGGTGCGGACGAACCCGTCGCGTCTCCCTGAGCACGGGCCTTAAATAGTTACACATAGAGACTCTTAGTTATCAAACGCAATTCTCAAAGCGTGCTTAAGGAAGATAGTTGGCGCCGGTTTGACCTCATAAATCTAATTATTATTCGTGGCTGAAATGTCTGTAGTCATCAAATTCCTCAAATGGAATTTATCTCCTTGCTGTTCCTCCTGGATTCTGCTCAGATACACTCTTTTTTTTATATAAGAACGTCTAATTTTTGAGCTGAGGCTCGAAGTTCTTATCTTTTTTCGCGATTTGAGCCTGAAAACGTTCCAGTTTAAGGTGTTCTCACGTTTTATGATAAACACACGATGTCGCGCCAACCAACTGCTGGTAAATTTAGCTTTACACAAAGCATTGAACATAGAGGTTTACAACGCGACATAAAGTCACCAGATTTTGCAGTGAAAGCGCAGAAAAGTTCATGTGTACATAGCATACCACTCATTTAAAAAAAATAAATGAGCAGAATAAATATGTTCTTAACTGACTCTAAGGCTGGGTTATGTTATAAGCATGTTCTTAAAGTTTGGGTTAATCTCAGGCTCACCGTTCTTATAAAAAAAGTTTTTAAACCAAAAAAAAGAGTGCACTAGAGAATAAAAATGAAATGAAGGCCACAGAAACAAAACCAAGTGTCTGTTATCACCTTACGAATGGTTTCATTCCTTTTCTCCATCATCTGGATCATCAATGCGAACTGTTTTCTTGCACTGTCTATACTCAAACGAGTCTTGCGGATTGGAATCACTCGAATGGCTTGCTCCATGCTCTTATCAATATGCGCTTCTGCCTGGCTCCAGTTTTCTGGGGAATCCAAATCCTCCACTACAAATAATTAGTAAATAACACAATTAGTTTTTCTGTAAAAACCACGAGCTTTGTACAATCCATTTGTATTACTTTTATGCGCGTTAAGGCACATTTAGTTTGCCTATAAAATTTGAGCTTTGTAAACCAATGATTTATAAACGTTGCGATACAATTGCCCCCGAGGCTTCTAAATATTTATTTGAAGAGACGAAAGAAGTCACCGGCACTTTAAAATTGTTCTTTGACTGTTTCAAGATACTAAAGAATTAACAGATCGCTTTTGCACAGAGAGTCAAAGAAACTCTGGGATCACCGCTGCCCTGACTTAAACTGAAGACGGCCTTCACTATTTTCACTATGTAGAAAATAGGATTTACGTTCTTTGCCAGTAACTCTTTGGTTATATCTGACGAAAGTGGAAATGCATTTTTACTGTATAGTACTAAGTGCCTCGTTTCCCGTCGCATCAACCCTCTAAGTATAACAGACGCTTGTTGACAAATCACGAGCAGTAGCCGGAATGATTCACTGACAGTCGCTCCACGTGTTAACAGACTAACAAATTAGGGATGGTTATATTCACGCGTCCATAACAAGAAAGCGCGACTGAACTCTATGCGCCCCAAGGAATTTCATTTCATGATTTCGGTCATAACCAACTGAAGCTGCGTCCACACAGAACCTTGTTCCCAGGGCTATTTGCTCTTTTCCCTCCAAGTTTTTGAGGGCGGAGGAAAGCAACCTGTGTTTATCTAGCTCGACTTAACAAGAAGGAAGAAAAATTAAAATCTAGCTTCTTCATACCGTTATAGATTACTTTGACACGAGGCCCATGAGGTTTAGCCAGGGACTCTTCTTGGATTTCGTTTTCCTCTATTTTACTCTCTCCAATCCCCAAAGAGTCCGCTATGGTTTTCAGCCGCACTAAAGACCCTCCAAGAGTGCGGATTTCGGTAGCCAGCCCCAATGGAAGTTCGTCGAGTAACAAATCTGGGCTGAATAGAAATATTCTTGTGGGTTTGCTTATTTCTTCATCAACTGTTGATTCTATCCAGGACTGCATTTGCCTCATTATGTCCTCTCTTTCAATGCACGTGTCCAAGTAAGATGCGATTATCTTAAGAACTCTTCGTCGTTTTGCGTGCTACGGAAATCAGAAAGCCGGGATTAGTCTAGTATAACCATTGCTAGTCGATATTAAGTGATCGATTTCAGGCAGCAATCGATACAAGAAAAATTGATCGTATAGATTCCAATCAAGAGCCATAAGAAGACCTATTATGGCTCTTGATCTAACAGGGAAAGTTCACAATACCCACTTTAAATCAGTGCAAATGAGGTCGATCTCTGATCCAATTCTCTTGCCGTAAGGTTAGATGTGCTTTTTACGTAACGGACCACTTCATTTTTATGAGATGCGGGGGGGGGGGGAAGATGGTGAGTTTTGGGGGGAGGGGCAACGCCAAAAAAATGGCCTTAATCAGGAGACACATGTCTGCTTACCCTGACTTTTATGCTCGATGCCACCTTCCTTTTCTTTTGTCCAGGGACTGTCCGTACTGCGTCTTCCTTCTTCTCTTCTTCATCTACATCTTCACCTTCATTTTCGCCTTCATCACTCGATCCACCTGATTCAGACTGTGTTTCACTTTCGCTCTCCTGGATATCTAACGAAATATGGAATCTATTTAGTTATCTCATATAGAGCCAGACCGTGGATGGCTGGATCAATGTTAATATCCGCGTTTGCAATTGCAAACCAAAACAATGACTCCTAATAACGCAGTGTCCTTAAGTATGCAGGTAACAAAATCTATTCTCTTTAGGTGGTATAGAACGACAGTAGTCTTGGTGGGTATGATTGGTTTCTTACAAACTGATAGTTAAGGATGCATTTAGTTTATTCTTAGTCTCTTCATGAGATATGTTTATGTCTTGCAAAGATATTCGAAATATTCCCGAATTAGGGCCCGATTACATGGCGAATTTCAGCCCGGTTAACCGGGCTGAAATTTCATCCCGGCTTCTGAAACAAATCCTCTGAAAATCAAATTGTCGATTACATGGAGATTTTTTCAGCCCGGGGCGCAGTTCAGCCAGGGCTGAAAATCCTAGCCCGGTTTGACCAAACCGGGCTAGGATTTTCAGCCCGGGCTGAACTGCGCCCCGGGCTGAAAAAATCTCATGTAATCGAAAAGAAATTTCAGCCCGGGCTGAAAAGCAGGAAATAACATGGTTGCCTGATTTTCCCGAGACTCAAATTTCATATTTGGTGCCGAGACTAATATTTCAGCCCCAGCTGAAGTTCATCATGTAATCGCAACAAAATTTCAGCCCTGGCTGGAATTCGCCATGTAATCGGGCCCTTAGTCCAACAAAGGTGACTTCTCGGGATTTTTATCTTTGTGCATCATAAAACTGAAACCAGGCAAAATCGCTAAGATTTCTTATGCCCGTGTCCCCATGTCACCTTTTCGTAGTGAAGAGGCTTAGGAGTCTCTATGATCTTAAAGCTATGCTGGCAGGAAATTCAACATTTCTTCTGCTAATTATTTATTATTATCTTTTATTTTGCACTGTTTACATAGAATTTACATTGCATTTGTAGAAGTACGCTAAGGCCACCCTCGCCATCATAATAACTTTATTTAAGTATCAAATCGTTCTAGCTCAACACAAGTGCTCTACTAATTGGGGAGACTGTAAATCAAATAAACTCGAAATTAAGTCAAATGTTGGTTTTTAAGGAGAGGGGAAAACCAGAGTTCCCGGAGAAAAACCTCTCGGAGCAGAGTAGAGAACCAACAAACTCAGCCCACCTATGAAGCTGAGTCCGGGAATCGAACCCGGGACACATTGGTGGAAGGCGAAGCCTGCTGTTCCCCAGACAAGTCGAAGCTAAGAGTTCACATTAAGAGCACTCTCCCTAACACCTAGGTTTAGAGTTTGGGTTTTGACGTAACCACCAGGAAGTGTTATGATGATGATGATGGTGATGATGATGATGATAATTAAAAATGTCATGCCAGATAGAAATATTTCTACCTCCGTCTTCTTTCTGCGGCGTTCCCTCTCCTTCGCCTTGACCCTTCTCCCTCCTGCGTTTTCTTTTTCTCCTTTTCTTCATTTTCAGCTCGCGTGCCTTTCTCTCCTGTTCTTCCTCTTCGTATTCTGAATCAGGGCTTTCCGCAATCTCCAGCTCAGCTTCTGCAGTTTGGAACTCGTCCATAGTTAGCCGCACCCTATCAAGTACCCCTTTCAGTTCCTCAATGGCCTTGTCGCGCTCCCGCTTCATCTGCTCTTTTCGTATCGCTGATAGTCTCATCTGTCCGGCGTAACCGTTTCCGGTTCCCGATAAGCCGATTCCAGTGAAAGCTGCATATTGATCTGAAAAAAAAAAAAGATCACCTCTCCCAGGTTAGAAAAACCAGAGGAAGTATGAACACCAGTGGGGCGAGACGTACTAAACTGGTCAGCTAAATCAAAATACCACTACTCTACGAGATGCTCTCAGGCTCCAGTTTGAAAAACCAACAACTTCGTTTAGTTGGTGCAGCCTTTTAGTAGTACACCTACAGGATTTTTCTAACCTTGGAGAGGTGATCTTATCTCGGCTGGAAGTAGAATGGAAGTTTCACGGACCGCCTCTATAAAGGCTTCTGGGTAGCGATCAAATCTACGTTCTTCTTCGTTGTTGGGCTTTTTCTGATCCCTGATAAGATAAAGAAGATGATTTATAAGCGTTTATGTCTGCGTGGAACTAAACAATAAGCGTAGCTAAATACTGATAAATTAGCCAATTATGATTCTGAACGAAAATACGCACCGCGGCATTTTTCTGTGCCTTGCGAAACCACTTTCAAGATTATTGGTTTAGCTTAAAAACACGTTTTCGTTGATTGGTTGAAGGAGGTTGTATATCTTTTCCTTTTTAACTAATCACATAATTACGACACGGAGATGCAGTGCAATCAATTCACTCTCTCGAGCAACTTTTGGTTGTTCTGTCTTGAGTGACATCATAAACAGCTTATGACATCATTGCGTTCGATGGCACTTTCTCATAAACCGCATGCGCGTTGTGTGACATGCGCGTGAGTTACAGTTGACACTATTTTGCGGGCTCAGAATTCAAAATGTTGGCCAGAAGCCAGAGGTAAGTTGTAAGCAACATATTTTGCAACTCTTTAGTTCGACTCAACTCTGTGTTGAGCGCAACAATGTCAAAGAAGAAAACTATTATCAGTGATAAAAACGCGCAGTTCAACGCTCAAGTGCGCGCATGAAATTTTCGTTGCCGTTGCAATCTGGAGCATTTAAAATTTCGCGTTGTTTGGTTGGTTCTCGCCAAGGAAGAAACGCTCAGGGGAGGTGGAAAAGGAAAAATTCTGGGAACAATGTTAAAGCAACTCGTTCGTAGGCCCTTAACTTTTTTCGCTAATTAAGGTGCAACTAGCAGCATTATTGTTGTCGGTCCTCTAGTTTACTTATTTTACATGATGAAACAACGTTAGACAAAGCTTCGAAGAAACAAAACACACAAAAACAAAAAATTTCAAGCAACTTGCAGATCAAGTGGTGTTGGCAAAATTTGGATTTTTTGCTCAATTTTTAGTTCTTGTTTAACACCAAATGGGGCATACACTATTTGTGGAGGGGTCCGACTGCCAAATTATCATTGCTTTTTTTTGGTATAATTATAAGTCAATTATAATAGGTTATCATAATTATTTCATAACTGCTGACACTTTGTCGCGGGCTCAGTATGCAAATAACCACTGATCACCACTGATCAAACACATCAAAACAGTGATCCACATGAGTCTGTTGCATGATCGAGGAAGAATGCGACGAAGAGTTTATCTATATTGTCTATAGTGCTTTCGTAAATGAAACCAAAATATCCCTAACAGAGAGGAAATCTCCTTTAAGATCAAGAAATGGCAGCTCATTACTCGATGGGTGATGATGAACCGAGCGAGAAAGTTCAGCTTATGAACGAGGACCAAACGAAGAAAACGTCGTCGAGTCCTGCTCGTCTCAACCGAAAAAGTTTGGTGATTTTCTTTGGAGTCACTGTACTGGCAGCAGCTAGTGTGATTTGCACAGTAATGGCGACTCTGTATTCTGGTAAGAAATGCCTTTTTCAGCTCTTATCGAGTGGTTATGAACGCTTTTGAACGTGCCTTATCATTTTGTTGTTAACGCCACCAATTATGTTATGGAGAACGAAGACAGCTGGGTTTTTAAGTTCGTTTAGATTTCGCCTTGAAATCGGCAACGCTTATCCGCGGAAGGCTATTCTTCTGCTCTTTGGGTTCTTGAAAAATTCTTATGGGCTTGTTTCGTTTTATTCTTTGTTACAAGCACGAAATTGTTCTCGTCTGTCATGAAAATAATTTTAGCGACCCTTCATTAGCGGAGACCTTGGTTCGACATCCCGGCTCATATTATGAGGTTACCAGAGGAGACAAAATTGTTGTCATCCTGCGTTCTCGTAATCTTCTGTGGTAGCTTAATCGAAAGTATGGCCAGTTTCCTTCCGCGAACATTTTCCTGTTGGAGAATTCGGGGAAACGCTGAAGCTTTCGTAACGTCAGGTTAACTTTGTTACCTGTAAAATTTCCTGCTTGTTTCGATAAACATTTCTGGATTACAGAGACACCTGCGACTTGTGTTTTTTCCCGGGTACGGTTAACTCTTGTACTCGCCTTATTTGATGAAAAAATGTTTGATAGTTTCTGAAAGATTTGTCTCCTCAAGTTGACAATGAGTTGAAGATTAAAGCTGATCCACAAATTCAAAAGTTCACTGTACCAAAATGAAATTTACAAATACAACAATTAGAAAATGCGGACATTAACACCAGTATCCCGAAAGGTTCATGACTTTTGAAAACAGACTACATATGGGATAATTAATAATATTGGATTTGTGTTTCATCAAGGAAAGGGTTCAGATTTCATTTTTGAGGCTTCGAGTCTGGTAATTTTTTTGTCTTCTTCAATTTCAGGTGTTCTAAAATATTTCGAGTCAAAAATGTAAATTTTTGTAAAATTCTGCTTCCTTCCCTGGTTTTCAGTGTACTAAGAAGCCCAAAATAATAGGACAAATGCTTTCCTCTTGTCCCAAACATTTATGGAGATTATATTCTTTGATTTTGTTTACAAAAAGGGTTCCTAATTTATTGTTGTGAAAAATGGACTTACAAAACACCAGAGATCTTTAGTTGGGTGTTCTATAGCCAAAGTTAATTCAGTATTGCATCTGAGCTATTTTTGCTGAACCTTACAATGTAGGTGTGCTTGTCTTAGTCTATTTTATAGTACTTTTGTTTATTGCAGGAAAAGATGGACCATTTTCCAGAAGATTAGCACGGAATTCACGTAGATTTACATTTGATGACATTTTTAATGGTAGATTTTTTCCTCAAGGGTACACCTGCACATGGGTGTCAGGTCAGTAGTTTTAGTATGTGTGACAAGTTTTCTTGTGCCAAGGAAAAGTGCCATAGAATACATCATAGTTAAAACCCAATTGAAAGTGACAATTTGACCTTAAAATCTCAATTTCCCAAAGTTTTCCTTGGTTTGACTTGTTATTATGTCAGAAATGAAGGTCTGCTGTTTAAGGGGGGACTAACTTAACCAAAAAATTAGCTAAAACTGTTGCTATGGAAAATTTGCAACCCTCATGAATATCTTGGAAACCCTAACTTGCACAAGCAAACTGTCTGGCTATGTTTTTACCATAAAAAAAGTTTTCAAGATTTTCGAGGTCACAACCATATTTGGCCAGTCACGTTACCAGAACAGAAAAAAAAGCCTAAAACTTGAGTGGTCTACACTTCTGGGTATCGAAAATGCTGCCAATGGTTAACAATTGCCAAGGTGCAAAACTTTATGTATGATGTCATTAAAGCTCACAAATTCATTTTGTCATTATCATTGCAGTTATGTTCATTATAACAACTGCTTATGTAGGATTGTAAAGAAGGCTGGAATATCTCCGATTGGCAAAAAAAGTCGGAACTACCCATGATTTTCACCAAGTTTTAGGGATTTTTCTCTCTAAAGCATGTGCAATAACAATTTATAAATTTCACATGTTCGCCTTCGCTTATTTCACCAACATAGTGGCAAAAACACTGGGAAAAAAAAAAAACGCTGTTTTACAAATAAAATCCTAAAAAATCCCTTGGCAACAATGCCAAGTCTGTAGTTAAGTTAGCCCCCCCTTAAAACTGAAGTGATACACGAGTGATTTATTTTGAAAGTCCATGTGAAGAAATAAACCTTGCAACAGATCAGTTTTGTTTGTTTCTCAAGTTTTTAGCAAATGCCATATGTTAATTCACCAATTTGGACCACAAGATACAGCTGTAAATACCCGTATACAGACAGTCTAATGTTTCTGATGTGTCTACCAGTCTATTAGGCCAGAGGAGAGTGAATCTAGTAAAGAAAGTTGGATTTTAAGCCAAAATCATCACACCATGATGTTTGCACCAAACCCTTTGACAATAATTAACAATTGATTCATGGGTCAGCATGCGTTCATCGAGATATGAAGCATATGCAAAGTTTGGAGAACATGAAAGATGTGTAAGAGTTGCTTGAGGTGTAGCCAAGAGCAACTCTAGCTTCTTTCCCAAGTGCTGAGAAAACTTTTTCTCAAGGCATTGTTTGCTGAAGCCATCAGCGTGCACAATGGGAATATGAAGGATGCTCATGCAATCAAATTTGATTGCATGAATTTACTAGCTATGTTATAATAATAGTTATGGTCTCCCCATGAAGTTGTCATTATGCAGTCTTTTGACGTACAGATTCTGAACAATCACCAAAAAATTAAAATTCTGAATTGTTTCTTATCTCCACTCTCCAATTTACCTCCTGTCTCATTTTATGTAATCATCTGGAAACATTGCTTTGAATAAAAAACTAACCTACATGTACCAATAATTGTTATAAATAATTGTTTTTTACTACTCTGCTCTGTTGAAAGATTTGATGGTTTTAGTTTAGTGTTCTGAAAGGAGACATATTGATATTGTTATTCATCTTTGTCATTTCAGATAGTGAATATATAACTCCTAAAAAGGAAGGCTTGGTGCTGATAAATTTAACCAAGAATGAATCTTCTGTGTTACTAGATGCTGCAGAAGAGGTGCATTATTCTCTAAAGAGTTCTAAATAAGCAGAGTACAAAACTAACATAATACAGGGTTGTTATTGGAATCCAGGAGCCGCATACCGGCACCCATGTACTGTGAACACAGTTCCCTCCTTTGCTGTTCTGGTACTGAAAAGGACAAGCCAAAGAAACCTTAAGGGTACCACCTATTTAGAGTGCTATACCCTTCTATTTCTTCAATTAATAAAACCCCTGCATAATTTACTGGTGCTACTGATACATGTACAATGTAGGTGTCAGTGTTTGATCAATCCAAGGCTCTAGTGTATAACAGAGCAGTTTCTACCCAGCTGTAAGGTTTTTCTTTAGAATCACAATCTTTATTATTATTATATGGCAGTGCTGAGTGGGTAGGATTTCCTTGTAATGCCTGCAGGCATTACAAAAATTTTTCTTCGCATGGCGGTTCTCGTTAGCACAGCAAGAAAACTCATGGCGAAACTTTTTCTCTCAATAATTACTGCATTAAAGTGAAACAAAAATATCTATCTTTGAAAATAATGAATGACGAGGAACATTCATAGAATGAATTCATTTTTCCTGGAAAGGAAGAACAAACCTACTGATGCATTGCAGTTTTTTTTCTTTTTCTTTTTATTTAGTTGAATACATAAAAAGCCATAATAATAAATAACTTATCAACTTTGTTCATTCAGTCATTTCAGAGAAATCTTAGATCTTGGCATCAAGTCCTCAGTCTGAGATTTCCCTGTAATGACCGAATGAATGAAGATAATAAGTTAACTATTGTTACTACTGAAACTATTGGAATCTGCCTGCTTTATTCTCTTCCTCTTTACTTTTAGGGAAGTTTGGAGATGGAAACGCACTGGTTTTCACCAGACAGGAAGTATATTCTCTACACGAAAAACCAAAAACCGGTGAGTCCTGTTGGACGTACACCAAACAAAGGAGTGAAGCAGGGAATCATTACATAGTAATATGCAGGCTTTTAGCCACGTCACCATGCAGGCATTCTGTGGACAGCCACTTTCAGAAGCAATTCAAGGAAAATTCAGTTAATCTCTTATACTTTTATGGGAAAGTGTGCTTCCTGGATAGCAGTTTCCAATTCCTGGCTAAAAGCCTGGTAATATGGTGTCTTGATTGTCTTTAATTCTAGAGTGTTTGGCCAAAGGGGCATACAAGTCATTGTATGTGGTGTACGTGCATTTGGCCTTAAAGTGCAAATCTCTTTAAATGCCCTTTACTTCAGCGTACAGACTAGTTTGTGTCAACAACAACAACAACAGACAACAGCAATAATTTATAATTTATCTGACTAATTTAACAATTTGTAATTCTGCACAACCTGCAAGTAGCTAAAGCTAGTCAAGGCAGGTTGTGCTTGAAAGTAAAATCCTACAGTTATTTTGCTAGAATTCAATGAATTAGGTTATGACTTTTGCAAAAAATGCAAGGAACACAAACAAAAAGGATCTGATGTCTAGTTGATTTCCAACCTCGTATCAGAGCTTCTTTGTTTTCAAGATGATGGCTAGGGTGGATTTCTTTTGTTTTGCTTTTCAAAAGCAGTCATCTGTGCACTTCAGTTGGTTCTGTTTCAGGCTAAAGATGTGTGCTAATTTACTGAAACAAGGTTCAAATTATTACAAAATAAGTGAAGAACGTCAGTCTGTATTCCAAGGAAGAGCAAATTAATTGAGAAATCTGGGTTTTAAAGCCAAAATGTTACTAGTCAATTAATTAGTTAATTAATTATTCTTTGAGGAGATGATATGCAAGTATTATGTTTATGTTATTTTCAGCAATATAGATATTCGTTCTGGGCAGAATATTACATATATGACATACAAAAGATGTAAGTATGGCTGATGTTTTCCGATAATAATTATAATTCCAACTGTTTGAACCATGACAATTTGCATGTATTGCAAGACATGCCACAGTTAAAGAAAACTTAGTGAGAGACATTTTTTTTTTAATTATCACAAGAAAGTCGGGTCTTAGCAAATTTTAAGATTCTGTATTAAACAATCTTAGAACTTTATTTTACAGTAGGTCAGCCAGCAAGGTTTGCGAAAGAGCTTCCATGTAGTTAAATGTAGTTTAACTAGTAAGTTAACAACAAAGAGTGGTTAGCGGTCAGTGAAAGATGTCATTGGCACATGCCCACTTGGGTCATGCAGTCTCAGTGTAGCAGCAATTTTGGAGCTTCATTGATCAGATTGTGCCCTTGTAGTACGATTATTTTATATAATGATCCTTTTTTATATTCTTTGTTAATCTACCTTTTGAACATATTTTCATCTTTTTACTTTCTTGTATTTTTTTAGCTAGTTTTTAAGCTTAGCTTTATCTGGGGACCCTTCTGTCAGGCCATCTGATATTACGCGATGGTGCGATTTCGCACAATTGACCTCAAATCGCATCCGATCACACAATTCATAAAAAATTGCTTAATTCATAAAAAATGCACAATTCTTAAAAAATAAACCATAAGTAAATGCCTTTTCTGAAAAAATTCCTCGTCTGTCCTTAGTTTCAAGACGATTTACTTTCGAAAAAGCCCAAGAAACGTTCTGAAACCATCGAATTTCAAAAACAATCGAAGTTCCCGGCGTTATTTTCGTTTTTTGGAGGTCTGGGGCCTGGTGCTAATTTTTTCATTTTTAAAGGATTTCCTATTGATGCAACGTAAACAATTCTTTTCTTTGAGTTAGCTTATCAGAATTGCTGTTGTAAATCCATGACATATGATCCTTCTATACTCACCCTGAAAGTACGTTGTAATCGGAAACGAGCAAAATTTTTATCAGGGAAGCGTTGTTCGACAACAAATTTAATGTAAGCTTCTTTCAGTTCTTTTGCGTACATCGGCGCCGTCCTCATGGACAAATAATATTTTAGTGAAAACGCCCGCTGTTCCTTCGTGTTGAACTACTGGGAAAACCAAATCGCACATTCCTCCAAATTTGACTGCCAAAGACCGAGCAGGAAAATACGCCACTGGTACGTTTCGCGTGGATGATGGACTGATGTTTTGTTCATCGTGTAACGTCGTAATCGATCATCTAAATACAAAATTGATCATTTTGTTGATCTTTACAAATGAGACTCTGGATCTAGTTATTTTCCCTCTTGACACTGGATATGGAAATGTAATTATGATTTATCAGCTATTTGTGAACTGAAGATAATGCTATGACGGGCAGGCCGGGATGCAATAGGTCCCCACCATGGTGGCCTGGGTTCAAATTGAGGATACTAGAGTTAAGAGAATGTAACATTTTGAGTATTCAAGTTAGTTTTGGAATAAATGGGTGGCACGTCACTGGGTTGATGCAAATATGCATATACCCATGCCACTGCAAATTCCCAGTTCTTCCTTTTTTTTTAATTAACAATTCACTACATTGGGTAAAAATGTAATCACTCGCCACTTCTCTGTTTGCAAAATATTTATACTGAGACGAAGATATCCCAGTGAATAGCCACTTTATAGCTGTTGAATGGGAGAACCTGCAATGGAAAAGCTTTGGTGATGTAAACAGCAAACACTGCAATAGAAATAAGAAAATGTACCAACTTTGAGCCAAGGTGGTGCATCATACAGTCTCGGTTTGGTATATAATTATGTGTCATAATTATATTTTTATCCCAATTTACTCATAACTGCTCTTTTTGTTCCCTTATGAAAAAAATCGCTGTTAGAGCAGCACAAAAGTGGTTTTCTTTCTCAGAATCCTAGTAAAACAAGCTTAAAATAGTTGAGGAAAAAATCGCACAATTTACCGCATAATAGTCCTTTCTTATCGCACAATCTACGCTGAAAATATCGCACAATTTCTGATTTTTCATCGCACCCTATCAGATGGCCTGTTCTGTGAACCACTAACTTGTGACGCCCTGTTAGTGTGACAGGTGCCTGGATGCCTGGGGGGTGGGGACAGGGGGGAGGGAATAAACGAAATATTATAATGAGGGACTCTGCAAGACCCCACCCTCTCTGACCCTCACAGTAGGAAACTGATCAGCACTGTATTGAGTTCATTTTATCAGTAGATTGTTTTTGCTATCCTGTGCCAACCATTTGTTTTTCCTGGTAGGTCTTCAAGGCAACTGAAACCAGGATTACAGGGAGAAGATCCCAGTAAAATACAATATGCCACATGGGGACAGGGATCAAGGAATAATTTGGTAGGCTGTCTGAGTGATTTTCATTGTATCTGTATATATTGCTTTAGAAGTCAAATTCACTACATTTAATAATTGCACATTATGTAATTTATACAGATTGGTTTTCAGTTGGCTGTGTCAAAAGTACAGTAACTCTGATTTTGCATTATCTTGAGTGACCATTACCTCTTATCATCATTATTGTTTCTAATGTAAGGAACAGGTTTCAAGCCCTTGGGGTATTTTGCTCTTATATTCTAATGCCATTCCGCACAATGTCTCTGCAGGTGTTTGTTTACAGAAATGATATATTTTACCTGGATTCACCAAGTGAGACGTCTGCTGTGCGGTTGACTGATAGTGGTGTGGAACACAAGATCTTTAATGGTGTCCCTGACTGGGTGTATCAAGGTAGACTGTATGTCTGTTGGTTCCTTGTCTTGCTGCTATGCGTATGTTCTACATTGTACACAGCTCAGGATTGCCTGAGGTCTAGATCTAATTTTATAATCTGCAAAGGGCATGGCCCATCACTGCTTCCAAAAATTCAGTAACAAATTTCCACACAGTTAACAACTTTGTGGGAACAACTAATCTTAGTTACTGTTCATTGTTATGTACTGAAAAGCTCTTTAGAAGTATTTGTACTTGGTTATTGGCAAATGCATGATTACTGCCAAAATTCTTGTTGGATTCCAGTACCCCATTCTGTATTAGGAGACACTGCTCTAAATGTTTTAGTCTTTAGCCTAATTTCAATAAGATATGATGGCTGGTCAACCAAAACCGTGGGCTTCTTCAGTAATGGAAGTCAGTCACTTGAACAAAGAACACATTGAACAACCCAAATTCACCAGAGTGTGCCAGAAGAAAAGCCTTTAAGTCACTGGTAACATTTTCAGTTACGTCCCCTATGTCAAAAAGTTATATAGTTGTAAAGGCCGCGTCTTACTGTTTAAGCTTAATTACTGAATTTTGCCAACAGAGGAGGTGTTGAACTCAAACCACGCCCTTTGGTTCTCGCCCGACAGCAGATTCCTGGCGTATATTCAATTTAATGACTCTTCAGTCACCTGGTATCAGTTTCCTTGGTATGGTGACAGGAAGAATGCCTACACTTCTATTCGTAAGATTGCCTATCCCAAACCAGGATACCCAAATCCAACAGTCAAGGTGTTTGTTGTGGATCTTCAGGCTCAGAAGATGATTGAACTGCCAGAACCTACTGCCTTCAAGAACATGTGAGTGCTTTACAGTGATCAGATTTAAATTTACTGAGTTTGGAAAACAACGGCCCCGTTAAAGTAACATGTATGCAAAAGTGACTTTAATTTTCTGACCTTTCTTCACTAATTTCCAAAAACAATGGCCCACCTGAAAAAAAAAAGGCCTGGACAAAATTAATGGTCCATGTGAAAGAACCACTAAGGTGCATGCAATGATTTCTTAGTGAAGAAATTAATTAACAGAACCTAGGAAATCATTGAAAGAGAAACTTTGTTTGCCCAGTTCTCTTGCCAAAGAAGATTTTCTGTTTAACTATATTTAAATTTCCATTTTTACTGACTTGCTCATCTGCAGTGATCGCTATGCAGTGAATGTTGGCTGGATATCAAACAAAGCTGTTTCAGTGACATGGCTGAACAGGGATCAGAATGAAGCTATTTTTCATGTATGCACGCATAACTATGCTGGTGGATCTCACTTCCTTTGCAAGGAGGTAAGTTCCAACAAGAGAAGTTTGATGAAGACTAAGTGGATTTTCATCATCATCCTTGTCACCATCACTGTCATCATCGTCATCACCATCTTTGAACTTTCAGGTTATTGTTCTTGCTATTTTGGGAAAGAATTTTTCTTAACCATGCTTCACTTAAACAATAAATCAACACCAGTGGGTCAGAATTTTTTGTTTTCTTTATTGCACACCAGACATTCCAGTCACAGATACACTAATTTTGAAATTAATTTTATTTTTTGTTTTGCCAGAATTCTCAGCTGAAGGTTTATGGAGGATGGGTTGATGATAGGGTAAGGAGCTGATCATGAATTTGGCAATCAATACTGTGACTCAATATTGAGCCTGTTTACTCAATGGGCACCATTTTGATCAATATCCTCAATACACAGCACAGCTGTCATCACACCAGTGTTAACTAGTGTACTTTAATGTGGGTAGAAAAAAGTTAAAAAAAATAAATAAATAATTAACTTTTTTTCTAGCCCTTATTCATGTAGTTGGCAGGGATCCTTGCTGCAAGGTAGAACAGCATCTACCGCTATTTGCTACAAAAGGCAAATGAATCTGGGACAAGGTCAGGAGAATAACTCCTTCAGAGTATGAAGAGCAACTCAGATCCCCACTCTCCCCTGTTTGGTGAATACGTATGTAATGGAAACACTTTATTTTTTTGCAGTACAACACTCCAATGGCATCCCTTGATGGGTCTTATTACATTACACTCTGGCCATTTCCACAATCCAGTTATGGAAACTTTATTCATATAGCAAAGCTGAAGACTCATCCCCAGGTTGGAATATCACCTCTTTGTGCAAAATATTTATTGTCTTGCATGGCATTTCACAGGCTTCTTTCAAGGATATAACGAATTTACCTACTTTACAAGTTAAAAATAGCCAGACTGACAGAGTTGCAAGCTTATTAATTTGTACTAATTTGTGGCTAACAAAAATTCTTTTTAGGGTGAGCAAACTCCAGAAGCAATAACAAAGGGTCACTGGGAAGTGCTCAGTATTCTTGCTCATGATGATATCAATGAAGTGGTGTAAGTGTTGAGAATTGACTCTCTACAATATTAATATGAACTCTTTAATCCCCAGTATCAAAACTTTGTATTCTCTTTACAACTTCTTACATATTTGGTATATTGCACATTGAGAGAATCTGTATAAACATCAACATTGCTGCTTGGTGATCACTTCCTGTGTTCTCATACTCTGTATGCTTAACAAACGTAGCATACGCTAGTAACACACTTCCTTGCTTGTGGTCTATCACATAGTTCTTTGTCTTTACCACCTTTTTAAATCTCTGTATGCTATCGGAGTATGCATGCATGTATGGCTCAAATGGAATCTATTTATTAATAAAAATTGATGACATAGTCTCTCATTTCAGGTACTTTAAGGGAACCAGGGAGTCACCTACCCAGTCCCATATTTACAGGTCAGTTTGCCTGCCCGTGTTGTCTTTTGATGCACTGAGTAATGCTATAATAATAATAATAATTTATTATGCTTGCTAGCTGTCAGTGTTAGATGTAATCTGGTTGCTCAGTAAATACTATAGGCTCCATTTCTGCCACCCTCTCAAGTCTGAGTCTGCTTCCCAAACAGCAGCTCGTAATTGGGTCCGAGAAAATACCTAACTGTAACAGTAACTTATACAATGAAACATAGTGGTTGCAGATATCTGACATAACACAGGCACACCCACTGGCTCAGCATATCAATGGATGGCTGTGGTCAATTTCTGTGAATCAATTGTCTGTTGCACAGGTTGCTTTGTGATCTTCTACTGGTGTGACGATGTTCTAGCTCTTTGAAAATATTGTCGGTATTAATTTGAAAGGACTCCTTTAAGGACAGTACTTCCTCTTGGTACTTTGCATACATTCTGCTCATCTTTGGATTACCAAGAAACTAGGGTGTCTTAAATAAATTATGATGGGTCACAATACCAGTTATTTTGTAGGGTTAATATTTATGCTAGAAAAGCAGATCTTAGTAGGAGCTGTTGGAATTAGGGCTAACTACTTGTGTGGTTAGACCCCAGTTTTTCAAAATGTTTTACTGGATTCCCTGTACTCTTGTATATTTGAGCCAGACCAAGTCATTACATTACATTTAACTTCAATTTAGTTGACAGTATTCAGTTGAAAATTTGCATTATTAGACAAAATAACAATTGCCTGTCTTGATCTTCCACTTACAGTGTTCAAATAAAAACTAAAGAAGTCTCCTGTTTGACTTGCGATATATCAACATTAATCCGTAAGTATGCTGAAACAGTGTACCATAATTTAATAAAAATATTGTTTGTCAATGAGTAAATGGTACCTTTAACTAATAGTGTACACTGTAGCATGCATGCGATTAACTTTTCTATGGCTGCTTGAGGATGTCAAGGATGTCTTTTTTCATCTCCAAATTAACATGATGATTTTCCTTACTAACATCAGTGTAACTCTCATTATAATCCATCTTGAATATTTCCTCTCGTATGTGATTGGTCTAAATGCATAGCATGACTGAATATGCACCAGGTAAAACTGGGGCATACATGTTGCCAAAAATATTTGGCTTCAAATATACATTCAGTGGATATTTGTCCTTGGACATTTTCAGTTCCTCAAAGCTCACAGTTTTCCTCAAGCTTTGCTCTCGGAAAACTGTTCGCTTCCTGGAACAGATAATGTCTGCAGACAAATTTCTATCTGAGCATATTTTTGCACCAAATGGAGACTATTGTTTATATTTTAGTTTGAAGATTTTTTATTATTGACAATGTTGGTTACTAGTTTTGGGACAGTTCACCCTTTCCCCCTCTCCCCCTTTGCAATAATGTGATAAGTTCATGTATGGCTTAAATGTTTGAACATCAGCTGGGGTAAGGGAGGAGAATGGGAGAGAGGGAAGAGGAGGGGAGGGAGGGGGAAGGGAGGGGGCATGGGGTGGGGGGTGGGGGGCTCAAAAAATGTAGTAAATGGAGAAAGCATAGTACTGAACATATAAAGATGGAAATATGCAATGTCTATTTTGAATGTTTTTTCATGGTTTGACAAGTGTGTCAAGAGCAGATGACCTGCATTGAAGGCAGTTGCTCTTGTTTACCATTCTTGGGTCAAGAAGAACCTCACTGATTTTATGTGTTCCCCCTGTCTTAGCTGGAAACAAGTGCACTTATTATGATGCGAGCTTCAGTAAGAAGGGGAGCTGGTACTTATTATCTTGTAAAGGTTAGCTTGAGTTTTTTAATTCTTGCAAAAATGGTCACTCAGGCATCTGTTGCAGGTTATGCAGTATGTTGGATTACCTGTCCAATCTTGCAGATTTTCTTTGGTTTTATTAAATTTTATTCATTGTAATTTGCAGACCTTTTAGAAAATTCACTAATTAAAATAGTTTTTCCTTTGTTTTTAATATTGCTCTTTTATAAATTTTTTAATTCTTGACTCAATAAGAAGTGTTCAGACATGTGTAAAATGTGTACCATCATCATGCATCATTATCATCATTACCATTATTATTATTATTTGGAATCATTGAGCAAATATTGGATAAGCTAAACAAACTGTATTGACTTTTATTGAATTTTTTTTGTTTCTAGGACCAAAATACCCTGAAATAACAATGCGTAGTACAACAAAACACAAAGGTATATGTGATTGTGATTGAGTTTCTCTGATCAGTTAGGGATTGAGACACTTTAGGGGCCCACTTGTGATTTTTATGAAAGTGACCGTGTCAGCTGGTATATGTGGAAATTTTGACTTCAACATTATTTTATTATTATTTTTTTGGTTTCTATATCAGTAATTCCAATTGAAGACAACAAGGCTTTGAGAGAAAGACTCGATGAAGTGGCTCTTCCAAAAATAAAAAATTACCAAGTTAAAGTTGGAGCTTACGGTTAGTTGGATGTTCTACATTACTCTAAATCTTGTTTAATAATTTAAAATTATTCACAAAAGTGGAGGTGAATAGTGGTTGATATTTACCGGGTTGTGAAGCAGTGAGATAAATATCCACCACTTTCACCAACACTGAAGTGAATAATAATGCTTTAGTATATACCACACAAGCTGAATAACTAGCGTTTTTTCACTTAATTTCCTCTTCGGAAACCGAAACGGGAAGCCTGTTTGTTTTTCTTTGGCTGCTTGGGGGTGAATACTGCTTTGCTGATCACCTCCAAGTTAACCAATCAGAATAAGCAAAAAGCACTATTCACGTGTGTGGTATATACTAATCATTATGATTTAACTGTTCTTCAGTTGTTTGAATAGTTTGCTTTGTGGTTGGTTAAGCTCCACGTGATTTTTTTTTGCACAATAGATATCTATGTGAAGGAGTACCGCCCTCCCAACTTTGATGAAGGAAAAAGATATGGCGTCTTGTTTTCAGTGTAAGTATGCATAAGTCACTTGTGTGTCAATAATTTTCACCGTCCTTGTTCTCATTGTGATCATCATCATGTTGGTCATCATCACCTTCATGGCTAGGCAGGGTGTTGTGTTTTTACTACAATACATCAACAAAACTACATTATGAGTGACTCAACAATAAAAATTTGTTGGAAATATCAACAACATCTCATGTATAAATTGTCTAAAATATAAAAACGGAATTGATTAAATGCGATAATTCAATACTATTGTTTGCAGGTATGGTGGACCAAACTCACAAAAGGTATTTAATCCTTCAACTTGTCCTTAAAAGTTAAGCTGAAGTGGGAAACTGTCTTGAAGTCACAGAGTATTTTGCAGT
Source organism: Galaxea fascicularis (assembly GCA_948470475.1). Taxonomy (NCBI): domain Eukaryota; kingdom Metazoa; phylum Cnidaria; class Anthozoa; order Scleractinia; family Euphylliidae; genus Galaxea; species Galaxea fascicularis. The sequence goes on from OX419337.1 coordinate 24,225,743, forward strand.
GGTTTGTGTTCATCTGGAGGGGGGTGGGGGGGTAGGGGGGTAGGGGTGGGATGTAAAAAAAAAAACAGTTCATTGAAGAGCATTTTTAATCATTTTAATGTGCTTTTGTGGCTTTTTTTCAGGTCACTGATACATATGGATTCAGTTTTGATAGTGGTTATCTTGTCAGCAACTTTGACTTGATTGTGGTGAATCTTGATGCCAGAGGGTCCTGTTGTCGAGGGGAGAGGTAATAAGGTTGTCATAACAACATCTAAATCTGTCAGTAACCATCCACCTGAAAAATCAGATGAGCAGAAGGTTGCTAGTTCAAACCATAGATCAGAGAATTAAACAAGGTTTGCATTTTTGGGCAGTGACACTAAGCTGTTAGTCACACGTATAACTGGAAAAGTTACACACTGATTAAAAAGAGTAGGGAATGTAGTTCGTGCAGGTGATGTGGTCTCCACTAACTAACACACAATTTACAGTGTCTCCAATTTTTAGGCTGGATGGTCAGCTAGAATACTAGACATTTAATTCAAGCTGTTTGTCAACATGCGCAGGCTGTGGGGTGAACTCACCTTTGATGACACTAAAATGTTTCATCTATCTCTTATCTGACCATTGACATAGTCTTAACGATTAGATCTGTGGGAGGTTTTTCTAAATATATTCAGAAGAAAAAATATTCTTTTGTTTGTGAATGATTCACTTGTTTTTCCTTCTGCTGTCACTGTTTTAGATTCAAGCATGCAGTTTATAAACAACTTGGAAAGGCTGAAGCAGAGGATACCATAGCTGTTGCTAGGTAACTGAAAGGATTTCATTTGAATGTTTGCTTATGCAGGGGTTGTGAAGTCGATGGTATGGCTAGGGAAGGGTGGGATGGGAATGGCTATTGTGGGGGGGGGGGGGAGCATATGGTTAAAGAGGAGAGCTTGTCTGGTTCAGGACTGCCAATGTCACCATCTAGTTTCTGAAGAGGTGACTCAACAAGAAACTCATGAAGACATTTTCAAACTTTAAGTTACTGAATTCACAATATTTTTTACTGTGGTTGGTATATCTGTGATGAAATTAGAAGTGAGGCTGTTAATACTTGCACACTCACTCCCTCCCTCCCTCCCTATCAACAACAGCTCTCTGTGTTGTCTTCATAAGGTGTCACTGTCAGGTCTTTTTTTACACTGATTGGTTTCACTTTCTTAAATGCTTATTAGGTACATTGCTGACAAGCCGTATGTGGATAAGAGCAAAATTGCTATCTGGGGATGGGTGAGATTGCAATAATTTTTATTTACATAGATTGGTCTCCAATGAAAGTGGAAAAACGTGAATTATGTCAAGCTAATTGTAATGCCCAACAGCTTTGAATAGCCACACTTATAAATGTTTCATCCATGGATTTGAGCAGTACAGCAACCTTGAACAGCATGATACAAGGTTGATATGGGACCTGAAAATCCTGGGAAGTACTTTCCAGCATTTTCCAGGACTGGAAAGTCCTTGAAATGGTAGGAGGTCCTGGAAAACCTTGGAATTTTGTAAACTTAAGTAATAAAGGTTTTTGAAAGGTATTGGGAAGCAGCCAGATGGGAAAATCTAACAACTGAAATTAATTACTTCATGTGCATTTATGAGGCCTGGAAAAGTCCTGGAATTTTGTTTCTGAAAAAGTGTACAAATCCTGAATTGCTAAACAGCAGCACAGAAAAGCCATCTTCACAGAGGCATTGGCCAGTGGAGGCCGTTTTTCTTGCCTGTCTTGTGCTCACTGATAACTTGATTCAATGCCAGTGGTAGATGGGATTAAAATGTGAAATGGATCTTATTTTCTTGTAGTCATATGGAGGTTTCATGGCATCTTATGTGCTTGGTCAGAATTCTGGTGTGTTCTCGGTTGGGATGGCTGTGGCACCTGTAACAGACTGGAGATATTATGGTAAGTGGTGACTTCTTAGTAATGAAGAGGAATGTAATACTAAATAGCTTTCATTAGACAGGTTTGCTTTAGGGTTTAAATGCACCGCATCTGTAGCTTGCATTTGAATGGTCACTGCAAATAGCAAAACTTTATTTATTAGTAGCAGAAAAGAAAACGAGCTGCCCTGCAGGTAGCATTCGCTAATCTTGGCAGGACTGACATACATATTAGAAATCCTGCAACAATAAGGAACAAAAGAGGTATACAATAATATTTAATGATACGAGAATAAGAAAAGGTAAAATACAAGAAAATGACGATAAAGTACAAAGAAAAGATAACGACAATGTGAAAATAAGAAAACGTAAATTATATAAGGAAAATATAACAGCTAAGGACGGAAAACGAGGATAGTTCAAAATTTGTAACCATTTTCATTTAACAACATATTGAAGAGAGCCTGGGAGATTTCTTCGGCTTGATATCTCATTTCACTCTTCTATCCAGTGGTCGTTGTGTTGTAAATATTATTGCTTGCAGTTGTAATTCAGTTGACCATTTTGTTAACCTTTTAAACTCTAAGATCAAAATTTCAATTCTCATTTGTTGCTCCCTACACATTTCCTAGATATAGTAGAGAAATTGTTAAAATATCAAACAAATTCATCTTGAGTGATTCTGTCCTTAATTCTCGTGACCATTCTGTTTCATGAAGCGTTGATATTGTAAGGAGAAATTTGATGCTGATCACTCTTACGGTTGAAGGGTTAATGATATTCATCATGTGTTTCAGATTCAATATACACTGAACGATACATGCTCACTCCACAACAGAACCTTAACGGATACGAGGTAAGTCAGTGGAAACCTCAGAAGTTAAGTTTATCTCAGAGTTTCAGGCAAATTAAACATCACTGTATGAACTTCAGCTTCTCCTCTGTCTTGCATGTCTCAACAAAAAAAAATTGAAAAGAACAAAAAGATGCCTGTGTGTTAAAAGTATTATTAGTCATTACCCTTGGACGCAATGTCAAGCGCTTGAACGGTGAAACTAATTCGCCTTTTGAGTTGATACGTTGAACTACAATTTTTGACACTACATGAAAATTGCTATCCTGTAACAGCGTGCGGACAACTTTCAGAAAGGACTTTGTTGGGGCAAAGTATTAGAAGTTATTTATCTGTCTTCAAACCGTTGCTCTGCGTTGCCGGAGCGAAAGTTGCGTTAAGAGTTGATCGCGCGCTATGTTGTGTTAAGTTAGTGTGGTTAAACATTGTCCCGCCTAACGTCACCTTTGGTGGTTCGATACTACGCTTTGCGATTGGCTGGCAAAATTCGCGCCCTTTTTTCAACCAATGAGAAGCAAACCCAAAACCAATCGTGACTCGCTTGCATGCGTTTTCCTGCGCTTAGCGCCGATGACATTAAACTTGCTTTGATTTCTGATTGGCTCATTGCATTCTTTGAGTCTGTTGTGATTGGACAGTAATATTTTGTTTTGGCACTGAAAGCGACAAGGGGTTAAGATGTCGATAATTTATTTTCAGATATCTTCTGTTTTGCCTCTGGCCAAGAATTTCAAAAATGACAGTTTTCTTGTGGTTCACGGCACTGGGGATGGTAAGTCCAATTTGATAACAGAAAGATTTGTAATTGGGTGGGTTACACAATTCTGAAAAATGCTTAATGTGAATTAGTATTATATATCGGTCCTGAAAAAATCATGGCAATAGTAATCCCACTGCGAGGCAAAAATGTGTAATTTTGACTGTTTTTCTTGTCTAGATAACGTACATTTTCAGAACACTGCACAACTTGTAGCAGCGTTAACAAAGGCTGGTGTCAAATATCAAGTTCAGGTGAGTGAGGAGTTTTAGATCTACGTTTCCACAAGAAATAAGGCTTAACTTAAAGGGTAGTAGTTTAGGATTTCATCCACAGATTTAAACAACAGAGCCACCTAGTACAGGACAATAAACAACACCTCGGGAAAGTACTACTGCTCAGTAGCTTTCATTTGAATGGTCACACTTTAGGATTTTATCCACAGATTTAAAAGTTAGAACCATCTTGTACAGTATAATAAACAGCACCACAGGAAAGTACCGCTCTATTTGAACTGCCTTGTACAGCGTAATGGCGACTGCTGCGCAAAGGCAGCTGTTTGAATCTTCACGCGTTCGAATTTCATTTACAGACTCAAAAGATAGAACTTCCTTGTACAACATGAGAAACGCAACTGGAGCATTCTGCTACTCAGTAGCTTTTGTTTTAAAGTAGTTTTACTTAATCTGTGAAACATTTTTAATTAGACATCGTGTAATACAATGTAAAAGTCAAATTTACGCAAAAGAATACAAAGGGATTAATGTGTAATAGTTGTTACGTCTATTCCATGGGTTGAGTGAAAGCACTCTAATGGCTACACTTACTGTTGTTTTCCTTACACCTGACAGTTTTACACGGACAAGAACCACGGAATAATGGGAAAACAGACACAAAGACACTTGTTCCGACTGCTGACTGACTTCCTAACAACCTAAATGACATGTAACTTACTTGTCTTATTCCACTTATACGGAAAAGTGAGACCTTGACTTCCTGGTTTTCACTTAGATTTCATTAGTATGACCATGGCTGTGAACAGACTCAAAAGTTAGAACCACTTTGTGCAGCACCACAGGGGAGCACTGCTAGCTCAGTAGCTTTCATTTAAATGGTCATACTGTAGGATTTCATCCACAAACTCAAAAGTTAGAACCACCTTGTACAGCATAATAAACAGCACCACAGGGAACTGCTGCTCAGCAGCTTTCATTTGAATGGTCACACTTTAGGGTTCCATCCACAGACTCAAAATTTATACCCACCATCTACAGCATAACAATTTGTACTACAGGAAAGTGCTGCCCAATAGCTTTCATTCTAAAACTTTCAGCTCTTCTGGGAAGTAATTCTTGCTTTTTTTTTATTCATAGTTTTACCCAGACAAGAACCACGGATTGTATGGTGGCGGAACAAGAAATCATAACTTCCATCACCTGACAAGTTTCCTTACTGAAAAACTATCCTTGAGTAGTTGATACGAAGAAAATATACAACTGAGTTAAACGTAGAGTACTTCATAGCAAAAGTTGATATTCCCCACCCTATAAACTGAGTCGGGGGTTGTGGGTTTGATTGGGTGAACGAGAGATGACAAACATGTTTCGCTATTTCGTAGCCTCTAAAATAGCTGTTGTCAAAATTATTTTAACGAAAACGATTTTCCCACCACGACAGACTACGGTCTACTACTACCATTTTTAAGGGTTTGTCTACCAAACGATTATTCAATCCCCCATTTTTGGCAAGTTTCCTCTTAGTTTTTGGAGTGGGGAAATGTTTATTTTCTGTAACAGCAAGTTCAAACGTAAACTGCAAAAGAAAGCATCATTGAGTGTCAAAATCAAACCCAAAATAATTACCCTGACCAATCACGACAGACGTAAACGTAGTTATCAGCCAATAAGAATTTGTATTTTCGTGAGAAAATACCTGCGAACTCGCTACGATTGGTTTTTGTTTTACTTCTTATCTGTTTAGAAAGTGGCGTGAGCCAAAAGGGGAGCAAACAGGAATTACATTTTGGCACGCATTTAAAAACAACTCCATCCCATGGAATTCACTTTTCAAACTGATGCTGGCTTTTGCCTTTGGTCATGTATTCCGCCCGGAATAATTTTGGGCATTTTCTTTGCCCTTTGAAAGCTCTTCTGGTAAGAGTTTTAGTTCATTTATGGGTTTTAATCTTGCTTCTTTGCTTTTCTGAAGTGAAGTTGAGGTGAAGTTGCCCAAACATTTTTGTCAAAATAAATATTAGCAGTTAAACTTTAAGAGAAATCAAATAGAAGTTAGTCTTCGGACAAGTAAAAGTTTGGAATTTCTCGTAATTAAGATTTAGTCCATTGTCATTGTTATTTGTACGTTTAGCTCTGTTGAACCTAAGTTATGTTTAGAGGAAGAACGGGATTTCTTGAGGGAGTCCAAAATTTCCAACCGGAATTTCCGAACGGAAAATGTGTGTACCATTTGCGATTTTCACTAGTTCCAAGTCCTACTCCAATTTTGATGCGTGTCACGTGTTATTTAGTAGGGGTTGTGCAGATGGTACTTGCCAATCCTGAACGGAATTTTTCATTGGGGATTTTTGCTTACCATTTGTACAAACCGTCGGCCAACCGGTTTTCCCATGTAAATGGTGAACAACCTCCGACACTCAATTAAAAATAACGCTGTGGTCTTCTGACGTAATTTAAGAGTCATTTAAGGAAATGATATTAAGACACTCAATTTAAATTTACTATGTTGCGCCATTTGAATGGAATCTCTATTTTTTGGACGAAAGAAATGATTGCAATTGAAGTTTACATGTTTTCAATGTTCTTACGAGGAAAGTGTTGAACGTTTTTAGGTTGAATTATAAATTTACAGGTTCCTGGCACCATTGCACTGTAATGATTAGAACCAAGTTTCTCCTAACAATCTCACTACTTAATCAAACACAGTTCATGAGAATAAAAGATTATGACCAAAGATAAAATGTCTTGATGTGTAAACAAATTCTCCCGAAGTAATAGTGTAATAGTGATTTTTCTACAGAAGGTAAGGTTTCCGGGGATTTAAAACCTTGAGCCTACATCACGAATGAATTTTTATGACCCTTTTTGGAGTGCGAGGCCTCTCCTCTAAACGTTTTTTCACTGTTTAGTAAGGCAAACTATCACGTCGTGATGTCACGCATCAAATGGCTGAAAGTCTTATCCAATTTGACGCTTTCCTTTTTTGGAGTCATTCTCTATTATGGCCTTTCTCAAATAACTTCTACTTCAAGGCATTTGGTATTTTGTTTCTTGGCTGAATGACTGGTTCTATCAGGGACAGACTTGACATTCGTCAGTATTTTCTTCCTTTTGAAACGTTTTTTGTGAAAGTTCCAAGGAGAAGCGATGGCGGAGCTGCCACTGACTCCCCTGACTCGATCCTTTTTCTTAAATTTCCGTTTCTTGGTAGACTACACAACATGACTCGGAAAGCTCTTCCACGTGAAGACTGCTTACGAAGGAAATTAAAAGAAAATCACTTTATTTGAGCGTCGAAAGAAAGAAAGGAGATCAAAGCAAAAGGCGATATTCAGCGTGCAAGCACAAAAGGAAGCCATTTCAAAGTCAACTGTCATGAACGAGCCAATGAAAATCGAGCTGAGAGTTAAAATCAGGCGCTTGATTTGAAACACGTGGTTGCTGCAAAGAAAACTGTAACACTTGTAACAGTTTTGTAGCAAATCAACTAAAGTTACTGTTTTTAGCACAAATTTTATTTGCTGCTGGTTGTGGCATCCTTAAAGAAGTACATAAAGTTCTTAAATTAAAGCTGCTAAACAATGGAATTTGTGACAGCTATGTTTATGAAGACGTTTCGACTTCCTTGTTCGCCGGCTTATGGCTAGCAACGACACGTTTTAATAACATATTTAATTTGCACAAAACTGGTAAGTACCGTATAGAATTACTTTGCATTGCGTGTTTCATCATGAAAAATACGAAAAATTCACCATTTTTTCTCGACAGACAAATTGATAATTTGCAGCAGATATTTAGGACATGAATTTCGTCTTCCTAAACCACTGGTGTGGTTGTTTTAAACACGAACCGGGAGTTGAAACTGTAATTATATCAACTAACCGGTACGTACATAAACTACTTAGGTAAAGGCTTTTTAAGTATTTAAAATTTAATTGTGTTAACAGCTCAAGTACTCTAGCACTTGAGAAAATACCGGTTGACCTTGCAAGTTTTCTTTTATTTTAAAGCGTGTCTTCTCCATTGTTTTCTTCGTTTACTGCCAATTTTGCACGACCATAAAACTAAAGAAAACGGCACTCGAGAACCGTTTTGAATGCATTTTCTTTTGCGTCCATTATAGAATCTGTTAAAGCTTATTTTCAGTCCGTTTTAATAGCTGAAATTCGTTTTCACTTTTTTTTTTGAGGTCTCGTAAACAATTATCTTCGCTTCACCACTACTCGGTTTGTCTCGGTTTCCAGAATGGGAGGAAAATAAATTTGGGAAAAATACGATAGGGTATTCAGCAGAAACTGAAAAGAATGGCTAAATGTCCACCAAAAATGCCGAGGCAAATGGCCCGCTTTGCCAAAATGGCTCCGCTTAAATTATTAGGAATGTAACATTTGTAAGCTTAAGTTATGTTTTAAATTGGACCCTTTCACTTATTTATCAGTTTCCTTTTCTTGGATAACCATTTGTGAATTGCACTTACATTTTCTCAGTGGTTAATATTTGAAATTTATGGTCTTGTGTTAAAGGTTAAAGGCAAGCTCCATAAAATACACAACAATTTCCCTGAATCCCCCTCCCCACCCTGACGATATTAATATTAAAACGATAGAAATTGTTTCCATGAATTAAATAGTCCATCCTAGCTTTGTATGACCACTTTTCAGTGTCACAACATTAACAAGAACTTCTTGTTACCCCAAAAGCTCTACTTAAGTCAAACAGAAAAATAAACAAGATCAAAATATTCTCTAGATACTTTATTCAGCCAACTGGATGCTAACATTGAAGGAAAATAGACGCATACTTAAAATGGCTTCCTTTAACGAGTCTGCCTAAGTGAGGTTTTCCATTTTTATCAAACTGAGAGGTCTTTGAAAGCTGATCCTTTTAACCAAGTTTCCACATTAAAGCTGATTAGGTGGATTCACACTAGACATTTCAAGTGCACTTGAATTTTGGTTGAAGTGTACATGAGATGAACGTGTGTGAACGGTTGTCATTTCACTTGACTGATCATACTTAGTCGCAACAGAAACATCAAAACATCAAAGTACTGAAGTGCACTCTCAAGTAAGGCCAAAACCTTCCTTGAAAGTGCACTTGAGGGTCTAGTGTGAACCCACCTATTGCATTATTTATTACATATAAAAGGATGCATTGGTCTTCATTGTCTCTACAGTATCATAATATAACTTTATTATTAGCATCAGTTTAACAATATTTAGGCATTATAGAGTGCATAGTAAGCTAGTGACTTTCGTCATCCCCATTCTTCCATCACCACTCTCCTTTCTTTTCTAAAAGAAACAAAACAAAATACTGAAACCATTAAAAAAGCATTTTCGTTCTAATCTGGGTAAGGGTTAGAGGCTTCCTTTAATTTCATTTTTGTGTGGATTTTGCAAAACAAATTACCTTGTTTAAAGAAATTGTTATGGGCCAAACTCACACATTCCTGTTAACTGACAAATGACAACAAACCACAAACTGCATTTTCATTATTCAGCTCAGGGTTCTCCTTAATGCAGGTGACAGGCGATTTTTGCTCACCATAAATAAGAAATCTGCCTGCAAGGCTGATTTTTACTAGCATCTTTGTTACACACTTCAAGAGGATGGTAATAAATCAGGTGCCAAATTTTTATTTTGAAGACTTGTTACTATTCCCAAATAAAAAACAAACAAACAAAAGCAGGCCCCAAACAAAGCCCAACTCAGAAGTGTGACATAAGGTATAACAATGTACAACAAAAGGATGATCCATACAGTGTACTTCTATAAGTTCCTATGAATAAATGTCCACCAACCTTCAGCATCCCTTAAGTTCTTTCGTCTGGTGTCATTTTCACTTTCAAGTCCTTTTAAAAATTGCACAAATACACCTATTGGCTTCACAAGGGAAGTTTTCTTGAAGGCTGAAAAGCAAAACTGCATTTAAAATAGTACTTAATACTTTCATTTATAAGTGCAACAATAAACTTGAATTGAAGTAACGGACTAAGATAAACTGGGCTATGAATGGCCTTATTCAGTAAAATTATTACTTTTCTTATGATTGCTTTCTTATGAAATCAATCACATTTAGAATGGCTCTGCAGGGACCTCCACATCTTGCCATTTGATGGTCATCTGTTGGCCATTTGGTGGCTGACTGCCTTCAAGTATTATTGTCTTTGAGTATCTCAATCATTACCTGGAATTTTTTTCTTTTCTTCCTCAATCATGTCAGAGGAATTCTTTTCATGTTCATCAATTTCATCGCAAAGTTGGCTTCAAATTAAGAACGAAAACTTCTCATTCTCTTCCAACTATTGCACAATAATTTCTGTGATGCCACCCAGTTGACTCAAGTGGTCACTGGACTGCTGAGTGTTCAAAACCAGACTGGACCAATAACCAGGATCGTGGGATAAGCAAGGTGGGGTCATTGCAAGATCAAGCTGGGAGACCCCGTAGCTCTCCAGATGCGGTCTGTGATTGGAGAATGAAACAATAGATGACATAACACAAACAATACCCCTGGCTCTGATAACAAAGGAAGCTACGGGTCATAGGGACCAATAGAGGTCTGGAAGAGCTACAGGATTACTCCAAGCTGGCTGTATGCTTCAATTCAGAGAAGAGCACCACTGAGTGGTGGCATTATGTCTTGTCTCCACCTCCACACGCACAACTTTATGGGGATTATCCCTAAGTACTGTGGTCCACAGTTTGAGTGGAGGCTGGGTGATGGTCAACCACATGTCCCAGCAAAAGCCTCAGTTGATCCCCAAAACCGAACTCAATATTTTCTTCTCTCTCTCATCCTGCATCAACAAAACTTCCTCACTCTCCTTGTGTCTACATAGGACATCCTTGATTCCACCCCTGGGGTTACTTATTTGGATGTCAAAAATACAATGGAACCTTATTAATATGACCACCACTGGGCTATTTTGGTTGTATTAACAGATTTTTCAAATAAGAAAATTAAAGGGCTTTTGCAGGTTGGGCCAGGAAAAAGTGGTGGTAACAACGGAGTGGTTGTAAGGCAGAGTTCTACTACATATTATAGCATGGATCTGATATAACCAAAAGGGAGTCAAGGTATTACTAGATATTGATCCACCTATGGTAAAGTCCTCAATATTGCTATGCCTGGTAATACACAAGTGCTAGAACATAACCCTTAAAACAACACTACAGAAATCCTTCAGCTTTTTTTTTTCAAACCTGATGGTTGGAACTGCAAATGGATCAAAGGTATCCACATCTTTCATGCTGATTGGCACACATACACGACCTGTTACAAAATAACAAATCAATAAAAATAATCTGTTTTCTTAATACCTTAGTCAATGTCTCTCAAAGCCATTTTTTATCAAAGTTAATGAGTTCAGTCAGCCACCACCAATGAAAATTGGTAGCAATAGTCCTCTATTAGAGTTAATCGTAGCTATAACAAAATTCTCGATTCTGATTGGTTCTGCGCGCGCCTATTTGTCGCGTAATTGACGCGCGATCACGTGGGTGTCCAATTACAGGTATCCAATTTCAACTTTTTGTAACTGGATACCTGTAATTGGACACCCACGCCATTCACGTGTCAATTACGTGCACTTTAATGGCTTCCTTCATAATGTTTTCCCACTGTTTGTAAGACTGCTGGAACATATCCCTGACTTTTTCACCCAAAGGAGGTTTTCAAAATCTTCTTAATCTCAAAATTTGTTATAGATACGATTAATTAGTAATTGGACCTCGTGTCATACAATTCAGGGAGTAATCGTGCTCGTAATTTCAAATCGGACTCGCGCTGTGCGCTCGTCCGATTTTGAAATTACTCGCCCGATTACTCCCTGAATTGTACTCCACTCGGTCCAATTACTATTACGAATCAAGGATTGTGAGCTGAGTGTGGTTCATATAGAGAGCAAACCCACTGACATAGCACAACACCCTCTCTCTCATTAGCATTACATGGATTCTCTTTGAAAGCTTAATATGCATGTGAATAGAATTTAAAATTTGATTACCATGAAGCATAACCATACCATACCCCTACTGTGTTTAAAATCTCAGACTGGATCAGTTCAATCACTGGCCCCATCTCCTTCACCTTCACACAAAGAAAACTTGAGTACCTGTCTTGGGATGAACACAGAATGGACTCTTGAGCAAGTGATTCAGACCCTTTGTCACATCCACGTCAAGACGAGGAAAGCAATACTGAAACATTATCTCATCTTTGGTTTCTGTTTTCTGTGAAAAGATTGAAACATAATTAGCAATATTACAAATGAATTACTCACACCATTCTCACACTGTACTGTAATTTGGTGGGAAGAAACAAATGGTGTGAACAGTCCTATCTTGCTAAAAGGTGCAAGATCTGATCTGCTATGTTACCGTTTATTATGCCTTGCAATTAACCATTAATCAAAAGTATTCTTGAATAATAGGCAACACACGCTGAGTATTTTAATTGTCAATGGGCTATCACATTTAACGAGCCATCACATTTAACGAGTCAAAAGAATGTTGAGATCAAAGGAAAACCAAAAATAGTTAATAATCATAGCAATCGCCCTGGTCAGGTGACAGAACAATGAAATCTAACCTGACTGTTGTCCAGTTTGACTTCAAGCTCATCCCATCTCTGCATTGAGGTCTTTTTTGTTTTGGACCAGGATGAATTCAGCTCATTTCGTATAGCTTACAATTGTTGAGGAACCATTTTGATATTTGAAATATTCAAGATAAGAGGCTACAGGTACTCTACGCTCAGGCCAACTGCATTATTCCACTTTGAGTAAACAGTTCTGTTGAAGAGGCTTTTTGTTAGTGTGACAGAGAATGCATGGGTCTAGAATTTAATAAGTATTTTACAATAATTGAATACTTATTAAATACTAGACCCAGAGGAATTATTCCTCTCCGCCAATAGGGAAGATTTATTCCTTTAAAACTGTAGTACTATGAGCTCAACATCATTCAAGGTTATGCATGCCCTGGAAATTCACAACATCAAGACGAAACTATAATAAAACAGAGCCAGCTATTCCTTAACTTATGGCCTTACAATAATATTAAGGTACAGTGCTGGCCAGAGGGTAGCAGCATTAGACACAGAGGTTTCTATAATGAAGGACCCTTCATTTACTGTTCATTACTCACACTGATTAACCACCAGTCTTGTCTTTAAAAAACAATTTGATATCAAGTGTTGACTTGATTGGTCTTTGTTGAATGGAATGGAACCAGGACCTGATGTGCTGCCAGGCTGTTTGGTTTTGGTGTAAGAGTTACATGCAAATAACCAGTTGGTAGATCATTCACTTCTTGGCTTGATTGTACCTGGGCAAGGTCAGAGAACGGCCTGAGAATACCTTAACCTTTTCTTTGAATTTGAAGCATAAATATGACAAGAATGTAGACTTTAGTTATTTACAGGATTGAAGGATACATTCAGGTACAAGAGCAAGCACACCATCCCATCTTTCTTTACAGGACAGGATGTCTTGTTTGTCAATTACAAGGTCAACAAAGTGTGCCTTGAGAACATCTAATGATTTTCTGAAATGAAAGGCAACTTGTCAGAAAATTGAAGTGGAAAAAAGTCATAGTACCGGTAATAATGATGACAAAACTATCTTTAGTACATGTAATTTCAGTGATGATGATGGATTTACTCTGACAAAGGGCTAATACTCTAAATGTCATTTTTAAAAATTCCTGTACTCTGTTGATAAAACCAAATTTTTGTGTACAACTTCCCCACCAACACAGCATTGCATTTTCTTTAGAAACTACTCCCTTTAGTCGTGAGTAATATTAAAACTGGGCTGAGTATTTTTTCACCATATCTTTTGGTAACAACACTGGATGCACAGATAACACAATACAACATCCATCTTTGTCAATGCTGTTGGAATGTTATATTCTAGCAAAAACCACCAATTTCCAGTAGTACTGACAAAATCAATTCTCAACTTTCATTGATGTTGTTTTAATTTTACGTACCTAATATAAGGATGATAAGGGCTACGAAGATTGACCTTTTTAATTTGATTCTCACCTCCCTATAAAAAAAATTCAAGGATCAGTGTCAATATCTGGGCAACTGCACACCCACCCCTCCCCTAACCTAACACTAACTTATAACTTGTTGGGTTAGGGGAGGGGTAGGTGCACGGTTAGATCAGTGTCAGTATCTGGACAACTGCACACCCCCCTCCCCCAAGCCAACATTAACACTAACTTCTTAACTTTGGTTGCCCAGAGACTGACATTGATCCAAATTCAAAAAATAAGTACCAGTATAAAGTCAATTTCTGTGCAAATAAGGTACAGAAAGTAATTTTCAAGTTAGGAACTTACAGCCATGGCATAGTAGTTCCCTGAAGTCTTGTCTAAGCAATGTGGTTATCATTAGTATTACCTTAATGACACTTAGATATTCTGCCACAGCTGAACGAGCATTCTGGGAGAGTTTTCGTGCTGAAGCATCACACACCCAACAATGCACACCACGGCGACCACTGTACACCCACAATCTGTGTTGAAACCCAAAATCCCCTGCAACAGAACACAGCAGTAGTCTATATACCAGGAATGCAACTGTGATCTCTTGTGCGAAAATGTACACATGCGAACACATGCAAACATACTTATACGAAAACGTACACTATGGCCAGCTGTTCAGTGACTTTGAGCCATTCAAAAACTTACTTCAGCCGTTCAACTGTTCAGGTGTTCATGACAACCGTTTTGAATGGCTTGGCTATCCATTTGTTATCCATTCACTAGCCGTGTGTTTTGCCGTTTGAACGGATAGCCGTTAGTGTACATTTTTGCATGAGAGGTCATTATTTTACTGTCATTCTTCATCAAACAATTCAAACCCAAATTCCACTTGGCTGCAGTAGTTTGGCATGTTTTATATACCCCTCATGTTACAAGAGGGATGGGTACCCGTGCCACAGGAATGAAAAATAAAGCTTGAGTTAAATACCTTCAATGAGGCTGCTTCAGAGTACTGGTAAGCAATTAAGACCACAGGCGCCCCAAGCTCAACATAAGTGACGCGTAAACATGCATGGCGTTGTGTTACGCAGTTTGAATAAACACTTCGGCGGGAAAGTATCACACGTGAGTATTTGTTTTACAAGGCAGAAAATACCATACTATCTGAACAAAATCAACCTATTTCGATACACTGTTGTTTTGTTTGATGTATAAAAGTTTTCCAGGCTGGTTTTAGGGCATTTCAGCCGGAATTCTCAGTTTCGGTTTCCTACGTATACGTAGGAAACCGAAACTGAGAATTCCGGATAGTATGGTATTTTCTGCCTTGTAAAACAAATACTCACGTGTGATACTTTCCCGCCGAAGTGTTTATTCAAACTGCGTAACACAACGCCATGCATGTTTACGCGTCACTTATGTTGAGCTTGGGGCGCCTGTGGAACTTCGAGCAATCAAGCGCGCCAGCGGCCAAAAATCCCATAAGAGCTTGCGCGCGCATTTTACTTTCAGATAGGACGGGAACAGTCAGCCATATTTGTGTCGTGGTGGAAGGGCTCATGAAAGTTTTGTTTAGTGCAAGCGTTAGGCAACCATTTTACACAGGTATTTTAATCCGTCACTTCAGAAGAAAGATCTGTAAAGCTTTCAATAACGTTTTAAAGCGGTGAGTTCATTGTATATTTAGTTTAACCTTCATTTAAGGTTATGACCCGTACGCGAATTGTTCGAAAAGATCATCTTGTGTGCTGTAAGATTTTGAGTTATCCGACTCTGCTCAGAGATCCAGTCTAGAATTAGAGTGTCAAGACTTGTTTTTGGATTATTGTGTGATTGTAAACCTACGATGAGTTTTTGTTATATGTCTATTAAATAGTGCGAACAGCTTTATTTTGTCATTGCCTTGTTTCTGATGTGATCTGATATTCGAGGCAGTCGAGTTATGTGGAAGGAGCTCCCCTCTTATAAACTAGCGGGAAAACAAGGGCGGCCGGCATTTACTTTCCCGCCATTTCCTGGCCGGCCACCCGATGCCCAAATTTTTCCTGTTTTTTTTTTTTTGCAACTTCGTAACAACTGTTGTTAGCACTCTTCGTTACAATCTCTGTTGCTTAAATATCGCTCGGCTCTTGCAGAGTTGATTCTAGTACTAAAATACGCCAAAGAAAACTGAGCCAACTTTGTTTAAAAAAAAAAAATTCTCCAAGGTACCTAACCGGTCCAATCTTTTTTAATTGATATTGTTGCAAATTTACAAGTTAGCCGGTCGTCACTTGCGTTACGGTTCAGTGAGGTTTCCTATCGAGGCCACTCGAGTGTTTGTTATCGGACTACTGTTGTCGTTACAGCTCGGCGAGCACTATCGCTAAAGCTTGCAAAAGGTACTTTTGTATTTTTTTGAAAGGCCGAGTGTTCGTGGTTAAGTTTCGTGTAGGGTTGATTTTCCAGCTTAGTTCCTGCACACTTCTTTGGTAATAAGGTTCGTGAGACCCCCATTGTTTTGGAGTTTGAAGTCTTAGAACTGAACTGTGTAGTTTGAAGTCGTAGCATTTTACCAATTGAGAGTTTATTCCGTGTTACACTCCATACATTTTACTTCTCATTTAAGAGTGTTTCGTTTCCAGTTACCCCTTTAAAATAACCCACATTAAGAGTGTGTTCAGCTCAGCTTGAATTGTCAAGTTTCAATTTTGATTGTTGAGTTGAAGTTATCATAAAATTTGCCACAACTGTTTCATTTTCCAATTCTCTGGAATTAAGTCGGTCCATTAAGTCTAGCTTATATCAAAGTTAAAAAAAAAAAGTTATTGAGTTTGATCTTTGTAGAGAATTGAAAAGAACAGTCCCATCTTAGCTTCAGAGATTGTAAACAATGTCTTCATCAGTATTTAACTGTAGTATATGTAAAAAGCCTACGAGGAAGGAAGAATCTCGTCCCATAAATGATGTTAAAGGAAAAGTGATGGGATGAACATGCCAATCCTGTAGGAATACCACTATCCGCCTTCGATGTTCAGCGTCTAAATGTACAACTCCCCTGTACAAGCTAAAACATTTAAAGTCACTACCAAAGTCAGTAGATGGTTTGCCCCCTGAAGCTAAGAAAACCTTCCTTGAAAATGAGTTTGGCAGTGTGGTCCTCATAAGCAGTCTGAGGTGCTGTGGTGCATGCTATGTAAGGTTGCACAGGCTGTCATCCAGTGTAGACAAAAGTGTTCCACAGCCCCTGTCTGCAAACAATTCAGTTCAAAATCAAGTTGGTCGTCCCTCCGTATCATATGAACAGGCCTCAAAGCGAACTCAGCGGAGGATTCGAAACAAACTAAAAACCTGTGCAAGGCAAAAAGTGGCTGAACTTAAAACAGAAGTTGAAAACATGGGTGCCTCGTATGAAGAGATCTGCCAGGAAATTCTTGAAGGGCAATTTGATGGGGTACAGGTAACATTCATATTTCCAATCAAAACCTTCCTTTTTTTAACTCACATAATAACATTCCACCATCCTTATTCTACATTATTAGTTGGCTTTCCAGTTTATTTGGATTGATAAGGAAAACTAATCAGGTTAACACAATTCAAGAATCTCCCAAGCCTCACAAACTGAATACAAGGCATACTGTCATCACACTTGTATAACAGGTAAAAGTCACCAACTCTACAAAGTACAGTAAAAACAGACATATAAGAACCTTGAATTTTCGAGGTCAGGCTGAAAAGGTTTTACTATTTTAGGGCAATTTTTCACATCTCGGGCTGATTACATGTAGCTTCTCAACAGGTTCTTAGTTTTCAGAGGAATAACAGTATATTTCTGTACCGTAAAATTAACACACAGGGCACCTATGTCAAATTTGGGCCAAGACAGGGGCACTTATTTGAGGGGGGTGCTTAATCAAGGGGAGAGGGGACACTCATCTGCACATAAACAACATAGCTGTTTATCAACATAAAAATTTGATCCCAAAGTTTAAATTGCAGCACCATTAGTACTTGTAATCTTTTTCCAAACTTAATGAGGTACAAACTTAAACAATGCACAAATCTAATACTACACAACAAAAACTATACCTCATTTGTCTTGTTACCTGTAAACAAAATGGGGGGAGGGGAGGGGGTGCTTATTTTAAATCTTGGGTAATAGGAGGGGCACTTATTCGAGGATTTACGATATTTTAATTTTTAAGATATTTAGACAGTATTGCACTGTGGCTTTATGGAAAACAATATTTCTAGAGAAAATCAAAGAAAACATGCACAATAACAGAAATTTTCTCTGGAGTGCTTTTCTTTTTGTA
>OX419337.1:24248790-24351290 GCA_948470475.1 Galaxea fascicularis
TACAACAAAGCGGATAAAGTGCTGCCATAAAGAATTCGTTAACCAATTATCTATGCCACGAAGGAATCGCGGATGATTGGAGAAGTGGATGATTTCAAAAACATTTTACCATGCAAAGTGAAAACACCAGACATGATGTTCGAAATAACAATATGATCAGTAATCCAGTACTTACCAAATGGAAGCAGATCTCTTGCTGGAAGGGCGATGTTGAAAGCTGAGAAATGCACTACCCTGCAAGTTTGAGGCGAGATTTTGACAACCGGTTCAAATACATTTAAAGTAAATAATGCTTGGATCAAGTGTAGAATATCCCGGAATTTTCAATTAAGAAGTGTAATCCTTGGTACAACAAGATTTTTGCAGCCTTGCTTGACAAGAAACAGGTAAATAATATCGGTTTCGCACAACGGTATATTTCATTTTCAATTCCTAAACGCGCAAAAACTCAAGGATGTATATTCCGCTTACGCTGAATGAACTAACAAATTACGGTTTCAACAGAATTGGTTAAGTCAAAACCTTTAGTCTGAGATGTTGGCAGTTCCATAAAGTTCAAAAATAAAGTCGTTTGAGCGTTATTTTCTCAAGGGAAAATTTCGCTCAATGAATGGAAGAACGCAAGCTAAGCTCGACCGGCTTACCGCTTGACCACTAATGGTAATTGTGCTTTAAAGCACCCTTTTAAAGAGATTTTAGAGTTGACAAGAATCACTTGTCACAGAAATAACTTAGGTTATAGAAGTAAAGCAATTACATACCTTAATGAATTGATTTAGCAAGCAAGTATTGAAAGTCAACCGTCTCGAACCGTCAGAATCAGCCATAACTTCTCTGACAAACGGCCGGCATTGTTCGCATCTTGTGGCAAGTCTGCTGAAGCAAATCTTCCATTTGCATCCTTGGGGTTTTTCTACACACAAAATGCTTCATATCCTTCCGACAAAGGTTAGAAATGAGCCGCAGAACAGCACTTTTTATGAGTCACAATGATGAACGTCATTCACTGGCGCGAAACACGCGTGATTCAAACTAAATTTGACCGGCGGCAAGAGATTATTATGGTCTTTTTGGCCGCGCGTTGCTCGAAGGACTGAATAAATAAAGACACTTTACAATTCCTTGTTTGTAGTAGTCCTTATTTAATGTTATCCACCAATGCAGACATTCTTTTCGCTCATCATGCAAGAAAAAAAAATTTCTGCGGTGAACCAAAATAATGGCTGTATAGGCTAGATTTAATGTATGTTGTCTGGTCATAGGCTATGCTATTGGGGGTGTTCTCAACATCTGCCTCAGTTTTTCTCATTCAAAAATTTCGTTTTAAGACCAACAAAACCAACTTTTAACTGGCTGTCAAGTAAATTTTATTCCATTTGTTAAGCTATCATTTACATAAAATTATTGGATACATAGAAGAGAAGAACTATCGATGATGCTAACAACTTTGACTAAGCAATGTCTTCCTTTTCATCTTCGGGGTAAAGTGTGGCTATGGGAGGAAGAAATCTCACTTTAGATCTGAAGCCCTTTATAACTTTCTTTTGCTTTGGAGTGGGTTCACTTCGGCTCTTTCGGATCACTTCCCCTGGTCTCTTGTAATAGCCATAAAGTGAAGGAAAAAAGCCTGAAGGAGGTAGGCTCACTGATTTTTTATCCAGTGAACCTTGGCTCAAACGCGACAGAATGCTAAAATGAAATACAAGAAGTGATTATCAGTAAGGGGATTTTCAGTACGTACGAACAAAAAAAATAGGTCCGCAATGCGTCCATGTGTGGCTTACCAGACCACGTGACAGGCGCTCGACTCTCGTGGACGATCGTAGCCTGAGTATCAGGCGTTTCTAGGGTGGGGAAGGCAAAAAGAGCGAGAAAGCGAAGGAAGAAACGCCTGACAGAAACAGCTTCTCAGAAACCTTCCACCCCCAGACAGTGCGTGTTATAATTAGCCAATCAAAACCACTTCCGGTAACTGTCATGTGTCATGAGAGTAAACTTCAATATGGCGTCTGTAACCTCTGCGCTGGAAGCTTGACTTCCGGTTTACTCACGTGACGTTTCTTATTGTCTTTTGACCAATTAGCGTAACATCCAGAATCTGGATGTTGGACACAAGCGAATCAATGGCTTTGTGTCAGGCCCTTCTCCTCTTCCTTCCCCTCGTCCCTGCTTCCCCGATAGGGCCTGATACTCAGGCTAGGACGATCGTGCCACACAACAACTTGGGAAATGAAAGAGACGCAAATAATGCAAACGCAGGGAAAATTAGTGCGAGAAATCACAGTTGGTTTTGGGTTTCATTGGTTGAGAAGGTGGCCATGAAGAGGAACCAAAAATAAAGCAAGCCGCTAAACCTTATGATAACTTACTCTTGGGCCGCCACAAGGTTACGATTGATGTCCAGATCCAGTAGTTTGGGTGTTGTAATCATTGCATGGGGAAATCCTGACATCACCTGAAATTCATACAAAATAAGAAGCGAAATACAAACAATTCCCTTCATGCCCTGGGAACACTACCAAAAACTGGGGGAGGTAAACCTTGTGAGCAATCTTTTTAGGTTCTTAAAACCGATACGATCGATCTCTTACATGCCGAGTCCTAAAGAAGGGGACTGATAGCAAAGAAGGAAGTGGCCCAATTAGGGGTTTTCGGGATACGAGATATTAAGGTAAAAAGTTGTAGGGATACGGGGTATTAAAAACAAAAAAGAAAAGAATTCCGGACTAACGAACTGGAATTAAAGTGACACAAACCACAAACCCCTCCCCCGCTTATGTGTCCTCAGGGAAAACTACAGTGGCTAGAAAAGATTGTCCTCCCCTTCCACCCTGTAATGTATTGGACCAGAAGTTTACCGGAAATCATTTTGGTGTTTCCCATGATACCTAGCGGAGTTAGTAGGTGTGTGTGTGTGTTGGAGGAAGCCATGTTTTGTTAGCCTAAAGTGTTGTGTTCGGGAATACGATATTCTGTAACATCAAGGCAGTTATCCATTAAATGACGAGATTTTACATCTGGCGACGAGGATGGGATGGTAAAGGAAACCTTCGCTGTAGTTTCAAGTGGGCTTTGTTTTTAGTGGTTGCATATATTGTTGTGATGCCCGGAGGTTCGAGCGAGGCGGGAACTTCGGAGAGTGCCGCCAGTAGCAGTGGAGTTTCGACGCCTGTGGCTGTTGAAGTCGGGGGATTACAGCCTTTTCAAGTTAAGGGAGATCCGCATTCCATTTCACAACGTTGGAGAAAATGGAAGAGAGCTTTTCAGTTGTACGTGCTGGGAAAAGGAATCACGAATGACTCACAGAAACGAGGTCTTCTACTTCACACAGCCGGCCTTGAAGTACAAGAAGTTTTCTTTACCCTTGTGTCCGACGGTGAGGAGAAGGACTACGCCGCCACGTTAAAGGTACTAGATGATTACTTTATCCCTAAAGCTAACGTGCCTTTCGAAAGACACGTATTCAGGCAAATCGGCCAAAGTAGCGAAGAGACTGTTGATCAGTTTGTCTGTAGGTTGAGACAACGTGCGGCCTCATGTGACTTCGGGGAGTGGGAGGACGAGTACATCAGAGATCAGCTAATTGATAAATGCTATTCAGCAAAGTTGCGTAGGAAATTCCTTGAAAAACAAGGCAGTGTTACATTGAATGACCGTTAGTAATCGCCAGGGCACAGGAAGCAGTTGACTTGCAAATGGAAACAATGGGAGGGAACGCTGGTTCAGAGCATGTAAACAGTGTCACTGATGTAAAGTTTGGTGCGAACAGTGAGAAGAAAGAGTGTTTTAACTGTGGTCGAGAGGACCATTTTGCTAGAGATTGGAGATGCCCTGCTAGAGGTCGTAAGTGTGATCAGTGTGGAGCAGTCGGTCATTTTAAGGTTAAGTGTCATAAAAGGCCACAGCGAGGTTCCCAACAGGGGCAGAAACAAGGCGTCAGCAGTTGGGGGAGGAGAGTGGATCCAAGGGTGACTGATGGGGGCAAGAAGACCAACACAAACTTTGTTGATAGTTGCACCGATGGAGAGGCGGAGAAAGGGGAAAGGCCTAATTTTACACCTGAGTATGTGTTTTCTGTGGGAAATGAGGTGAATCACTGTAATGGAATAGTAACCCTACAGATTGGAGGAGTCATTTTGCCAAATGTTCTAATTGACTCAGGGGCAACATGCAACCTTCTTGGGAAGGAAACTTGGGAGTGGCTCAAGAATCAGAGAATCCTGTGTCAGACCCGCAAAGAAGCTAAGGTCTTATTTGCGTATGGAAACACTATACCACTGCCGACCCTAGGAACATTTACAGCTGATGTTACATCAGGGGACACAAATGTTACCTGTGAAGCTGATTTTGTGGTCATGGATGGTGATGGCAGAACCCTGCTTTGTCGAGACACTGCTGAGAAATTACACCTGCTGCGCATTGGACCTATTCATACTGTGAACAGTGTTGGGGTAGAGGCTATGGGGCAAGATATCAAGGACAAATACAAGGAACTGTTCAGTGGTGTAGGCCTCCTTAAGGGTTATGAGTTGAAGCTGAACATCGACGACTCTGTCAAGCCAGTGGCACAACCTGTCCGAAGGATCCCATTTGCTGTAAGGGAAAAAGTGGAGAGAAAGTTAGATGAATTACTGGAAAGTGGAATCATAGAAGAGGTACCGGAAGGGCCAACTGGGTGGGTTTCACCACTGGTCGTTGTACCCAAACCTGACGGAGATGTCAGGATTTGCGTCGATATGAGGCGCGCAAACCAGGCGATTATCAGAGAGCGCCTGATAATCGAGGATTATCTCTATTAGTTCTGCAAGACCTAAATGGGAGCAGAGTGTTCAGTCGAATGGATCTGAAGTGGGGATTTCACCAGATACTTCTTGCAGAAGAGAGCAGACATGTGACAACATTTGTTACCCACCGCGGCCTTTACAGATACACCCGACTCATGTTTGGGGTGACCTCAGCACCTGAAAAGTATCAACAAATCATCCGGGATGTACTACGTGGCTGTGATGGTCTGGTCAACATTGCAGATGACCTGGTGATCCATGGAAAGGACCTTAAGCAGCACGATGAGAGGCTTTTTACTGTACTTGATCGATTGAAGACGGCTGGTTTGACATTGAACGAAAGCAAGTGCGAGTTCAGACTACAAAGATTGACATTCTTTGGACATGAAGTAACACAGAATGGTGTGAAACCCAGCGAAGAGAAAGTCGCAGCAATCTTACATGCAGATCCACCACAAAATGCCAGCGAGGCAAGATCTTTCTTAGGTCTCGTTCAGTTTGTGTCTAAGTTTGTCCCAGACTTGTCATCTGTCGCGGAACCTATTCAGAGACTGACTCACAAGAATGTAGAATTCAAGTGGTGCCCGGAACAGCAGGCTGCGTTTGAGAAGTTGAAGGAACTGATTACGAATGCAAATGCTCTGGCCTACTTCAGTGTAGATGGCAGAACAAGGATTGTGGCAGATGCTTCACCCGTGGGTCTTGGAGCAGTGTTAACTCAGTTGCAGGGCAGTGAATGGAGAGTGATTGCTTATGCCTCAAGACGTCTGACAGATGTAGAAAGACGATACAGCCAAACAGAAAAAGAGGCCTTAGCCCTTGTTTGGGCTTGTGAACGCTTTAACATGTATGTTTTTGGGAGAGAATTCGAGCTAGAAACGGATCATAAGCCATTGGAGTATATTTACTCACCAAAGTCAAAACCTTCAGCCCGTGTGGAACGGTGGGTTCTCCGCTTGCAAGCTTACGACTTCAGGGTCGTCTATAGGCCAGGCAGAACCAACATTGCAGACGCGTTGTCCAGGCTAAATTGCAAGTTCCGTGGTGATTATGGAGAACGTTACGACTATGTCTGTGCTGTAGCTGAGAACAGTGTACCTTGTTCCCTGATGTCCGCTGAAATAGAGGAGGCTTCAGCTGAAGATCCAGAACTAAACCATATCAAGGAGTGTGTGAGAACGGGAGACTGGAGTAGGTGTACTGTGCCTGCCTACCTACAAGTGAAGAATGAATTGTGTACCTTTGGTCAGCTGCTGCTGCGTGGTTCCAGGCTGGTAATTCCCCAGGTGCTCAGACAGCGTGTTTTGGAGTTAGCCCACGAAGGACATCAGGGCATTGTTAAAATGAAATGCAGGTTACGAAGTAAAGTATGGTGGCCCAAAATTGATGCAGATGCAGAGAAATTGTGCAAGAGCTGTCATGGTTGCCAGGCTGTCAGTGAATATGTTGCCCCGGAACCTATGGCGCGAGCCTTCCCACCAAGCGGACCATGGCAGGATTGTGCTGCAGACATATTAGGTCCTCTACCTTCTGGAGAGAATCTGCTTGTTGTGGTCGATTATTATAGCCGATATTTTGAAGTAGTTATCCTGAAGTCAACTACAAGTGCCAAGATCATCGATAGCCTTAAACCGATATTTTCTCGATTTGGAGTACCTTATACACTCAAAACTGACAACGGTCCTCAATTTGTCTCAGACGAGTTTGAAGCCTACCTTGCAGAAAATGGGATAGAACACCGCAAAGCACCACCGTTGTGGCCACAAGCCAACGGGGAGGTGGAACGCCAAAATCGCACGTTGCTGAAAGTGATCCGGATTGCCCAAATTGACGGGAAAGATTGGCGCCAGGAACTGCAGACATTTCTAATAGCATACAGATCAACCCCTCAGATGACGACCGGGGTAACGCCATATTACTTATTGTTCGGGAGGGAAATGCGGACCAAGTTACCAGACCTGAGACGTGAGGCACCTATCACCAGCGAGGAGGTTCGTGACAGAGACTGGGCACATAAGCTGTCTCAAAAAGAATACGTTGATGCTAGGAGGCACGCAGCGGAGAGCCAAGTGGAAACTGGGGATAAAGTCCTGCTGAGAAACACGAAAACAAACAAACTGTCCCCAAACTATGATCCAAGTCCCTGTGAAGTACTGGACAGAAATGGAGGAGAGGTGACAGTAAGGAACAAAGATGGCGTTGAGATAAAGCGAAACGTGTCATTTGTAAAAAAGTACCATGAGAAACTCTCGGAGAATGTAAACACTGGACGTCGAGAAGAGAAAGACATGGTCGAAACAGGTGAAATTGTGGGGCAACGTGAACCTTTAGAGCCGACTTGTTTGACAGCACCTGTGCAGTCCATTGTTAGCCCGATTCCAGTTCAGCAGGTGACCACCCCAAGGCCAACTCGAACTATTAGACTACCTAAACGATTTGGTGATTATGAACTGCAAAAAGGGTGACTCAGCACTGTTATTTGTGGACCTGCTTGTAGCTGAACTTTGCATCTTATGGAACTGAACTTTGCTTTATGTTAAGGCATTTAAGTTTGTGTTAGCTCATGCTTTATTCTTTTGTTGGAGTTTTATTCATTGCTATAGTATGTTGTATTGTTAAACTAAAAAAAAAAAACATGGAGGGATGTAATGTATTGGACCGGAAGTCTACCGGAAATCATTTTGGTGTTTCCCATGATACCTAGCGGAGTTAGTAGGTGTGTGTGTGTGTTGGAGGAAGCCATGTTTTGTTAGCCTAAAGTGTTGTGTTCGGGAATACGATATTCTGTAACATCAAGGCAGTTATCCATTAAATGACGAGATTTTACACACCCTTCTTCCCCAAATCTGCCTCCTTACCTCCCCTCCCTCCCTTATGGCTCGTGTCCTTTATCCCTCCCCTCTCCCCTTAGTTACCCTCCATGTTGTGGCTTGGTTGTCTTCTCGCGTGACTCCTGTACCATCAACAGAGGAGATGGGTGGATCCTTGACAGCTGCCTGAGTTTGTAGCTGTGCTTTACGTAGTTTAGCTCGTTCTTTGGGAATATTCACGGCTTCCAAGATGTCTGCGTCGCTGATCTCTTTGACGTCTTCCTTAATGTCTTCCAGTCGTGGAACTAAATCCATCGGTTTGGTGAGCAGAATTCCAGTTTCTTCGTGGACTTGAGTCAAACTGCAAATGTGCGGGTGTTACAAAGAAGTGCGCAAAGGCCGGAATATGACAAAATCAGTTAAAAAGCAACTGTGATCACGGTTTTCCGTATTTTGCCCTGGCCACATGTTTTACCACATTTTTTACCGCCTTCATCCGATTGCATATTTTTTTTCCTGCGCTTGGCGCTGGGTGCTCTTTCCCTCATTTTCAACCGGTTGTATGTTTTCCCGCACCTGGAATCGGTTACTTCTATTAGCAAACTTGGTAGAGTGGCATGCGTTTTGAGTTCTGATCAAAATTGCGGCAAATTCAGCCGTTAGTTGGTGAACACATTTACGTATGCATGGTCGGACATGTTCCGATTGCATCGACCCACCAGATTGGCACTTGGAATCAAAGTAGACCTGACGGACTGATTGACTCACTCACTGAGACTCACTTTACTCAATGATTGTTTGGTTGATTGATTGATTGATTGATTGATTGATTGATTTATCGATCGAGGGGACTGAGGGGCAAAGCAGTCTTTAAGAGTGGTTCATTTATGATATTCTTGAGTATGCATTCACGTCGACGAGATATCGTTCTCAAACTGGCGGAAAAAACCCAGTAGCGCGAAAGGCCTATTTAAGGGCGCTTACCATTTGTCAGAACTGGCCGGCCAGACCAGTCCATTTGTAAAGAGAATTAATTAATTTAATAAGAACTGTCCAAACAGACCTAAACCTAAAAAACATGAACCCTACACTTACACTTGATGAAGCTTTTCCAGGATGTCTGCGCGTTCTTTGACAAACTGCTCCTTCTTCAATCGCCATGCCTCTCTTTGCTGAGAGAAAGGCATAAATTAAAATTGATTATTTAAATATTGTTCATCAATTTGCTACTCTAAACTAACCTTTATTTTCATTAGAAACTTGTCATGAGCGTAATATGCGGAAAATCGCGATTGGAAATTAAACTTCCAAACTGTCGAAATTTTGACTAAGTTGCCGATTTCTGTGTTGTTAAATACCCAGTAGTAATAAATAGAAGAAGGAGAAGAAGGAGTCTGGAAGGGAAGGGGTATGGAAATAAAGGGCGGGTGGAGAACAGGGTACGCAAAACAGGAGATTTTGATCCACCTGTCTCACCCCACTATTTGAACTGCAATAACTGAATAAAAACACAGCTGTGAAGAGAACAATTCTGATGACCTACCCTAATCACCCTCTCCTCTGCATCCTTCATCGCTTGTAACACCCTTTCGTCAACATTCGATTCCAGCTTCATTCTCTGCACGTTATCTTGTATTTCTTTCATGCGCCGATAATGCACGTAGTTTTTCACGAGTTCGATGAGGCGCTTGCGGGGAAATTCCATAGCTTCTTTTATGAGCTTCGTCGTAGACTGTACGAAATACAGAAGAGGTGGTAATATTAGTTCCAGAATAAAGCAAATGAGGATAGATTGTGGCAAAGAGAAGTGAACAGAGAGAAAAATGCACAGGTAAAAAGTAATGAGAAATTTTAACTGACATGCACCTTGGAGCAATTTTTTTATGATCATTATATGATCACTTGACGTGATGTGTTCAACCGTGTAAAGACACTATCACCGGCAAAAGCAGTATAAGCCCTCGAAATTTTGCTGCTCGCGCTTCTGCTTGTTTCTTGACATGGACTCCCTGTTCTGGAGGGGTTTTTATTAGAAAGAAGCAGTTTTTTCATAATATAACAGACCAAAAAAAAAAAAAAAAAAAACACTTAGACAAAATTCGGCACAGAGAAAGTTCTCATCATCCTTCACATTTTCAAGTACTGATGGAAGAGTGTAGAACGCGTTATGTGTCATGTGACTATTTCTTTGGAAAAGATAATGTCAATCACCCATATTTCCAAATATTTTACTTATCCCTTACACTGTGTAAATTGTCGAAACGTACTCAAACAGCACGGAAAATTCCCTTTCGTACAAATCATTGCTAGCTAGAAATAAACTAGCCACTGCTAAGGAATGTCTTTATTGAATAGTTCAGTTACTGGTTATGCTGCACCAGTGCGATGGTTAATGGTCCCAAAACCCTCCGCCAACTTTCCTGAGGCGGAAGGAGATCTCCAACTGTCCAGCTTTGTTAAATAATAAATAATACTCTGCCCTTGTGACAAAGAAATTCAGGTTGATAATAATGATCAATAATTACCTGATACAGTTCTGCAGGAATTTCATTCGCTTTCATTGCTTCCTCGAGTAGTTTAAGGTTTCTCTGTTGGTCCTGTCTACGAATGTACTTCTGTCCGATCCTTCGACTCTTCCAAATTGAAGCCAAGTTCTTTATAATAGTTTTCTGCTCATCGGAAGTTTTCTTGATCTCTGCTTCCCTTCTCAACACTCTCTTCATCTGAGAGTCTTTCTTCTGCACAGCATCCTCGCCGGCTTTCTTTGCGGATTGGATCTCCTTGTCGTGTGCTGAGATTCGGGCAAGGAGTTCTCTGAATCGCTCCATTACTTCTTGTCTTCTTCCCTCCTAAATTGTGGAAAATGCGTACGTGAATGGCATGACCCACTTAAAGGTATGTAAAAGTTCACTGTTTGCTTTAGTTTAAACGTTTACCTCCTTTAATGATTGGTTAATAAAACTCGCGCCACTTTTTCCACCAATCAGAAACAAAACCAAAACCAAAGCCAATCGTGACTGACTTGCACCTATCCATTTCCCCGCGTTCGGCGCCGGTTGCGACTGGTCAGATTCTCCTGGGCGTGGTGCTGGGTTCGTTGTTTGCTGTTGCAGTTTTGGCGGCATTTATTATGATGGAAGAGCGGGCGTGATCACTGGACGTGCCATTGAGTAACAAACGAGAGTGAGGCACAATAAAGATATACTGTTACTATTACTGTTACTCACTCACTCACTCACTCACTCACTCATACATTATGATTGGATTGAAGGCTTGGTTTCCGTTCACATTAATCACCAAAATCACTTGTGTTTGCCAAGCCCAGAGTCCTTATTTTTGCGCCCGATTAAGTTTTTTCTTTTCCTATATGGTAAGTCACGTATTAGCAAGAAACTCACCTCTAAAAGCCTCCACACATGAAATTCCAGTTGCTGCCCTTCAAACTCCTCTCGCGTTCCTTTCGCTTTTCTTGTTGGCGTTGATCCAAAATCCTTTGATTTTCGTGAGGCATCAAGGTGCTGCTCCATTTTACCAAATCCAGTATCCTTTAAAACGTGAAGAAAAGAAACCCATCGTAACAAGAGAGGCTAGCAAGTAGTTGCACCTATAGTAAGGCAGAGCGGTTAAATTCAGAATCTCATGGTAAGTTAAATTTAATTTGGTTTTATCTACAGAGTTAATAAGGTAAATTAGTATCACCCAACTGGTGGACTAATGCAAATCCTGCATTTTGATTGGCTACGCTACTAGAGGACTATTAGTAATAGTCCTCGAGTAGCAATCGAGCGCTACACTTTCTTTCGTTTTATTCCCAAATAAATGTTTCTTCAACTTGCATTTGCTAACTTTATTATTGCCTTTTCTGTCCGACTAGTTGGGTGATACTAAAACAATTAGACCCTTCGCCCTCAAGGGCCACGGGTCAATAGCCCATTCGGCTTCGCCTCATGGGCTATTGACCCGTAGCCCTTGCGGGCTACGGGTCTAATTGTTAATTAGCCACCCCACAGTAATTCTAAAAGCTGACGTGCATGTCGAGCGTTAGCCCTTCACTGGAAACGTGGTTCAAGCATCAGTCCACATCTCCCTTCCTACACCCGTCCCCGCCGTTTACACCTTCCGTGCAGGCTCTCTTAAAAAAAAACGGTTTTGTATTTTTACCTTTAATACCAGTCGTTTGCTCATCAGTCCCCTTGACAGATGCAACTCTACAGATATCAGCATCTCATTGGATAGAATAGCCATTCGCGCCAACATTTGTCGGGTGTCACCGAAATTTTCGTCCAGCGGTAATGGTGCATGTAAACGAATAGCATGCGCTTCTTGGGACAGGTCTAAACGAAAACAAAACGCAAGCAAATCTGTTTAGGGCATTAAATTATAGGGATGCAATCATATAGTAAAACCAGGAGTTTCCCAGAAATTTTTTCCCCATCGCTAGTAATGCCAGTTACATCCTCGGAGGCCCAGCTTTGCAAGAACTTGACTATCTCATGCCATTATCAAACAAACATTTTCCAAAGATGCTAACATATACCCAAACAACTTCTACACCTTTCCGAGTGTTTTCATGAGCACACGAAAATTTCGAGCAAACGGAACTTACTCTCTCGGTCCAGTAAAGTAGCAACGCAGTCCTTAAACCTGTTCAAAGCACGAAGAAGAAGCAGAGCTTCCTTGTGAATATTTTGCACGTCTTTTTTGTGATCGTTATCAAGCCGTCTGATCTCCGCCTGATGACGCTGATTTTCTTTAGCCATGTGATCTTTCAGACTCTCCAGCTCAGTCTCATACTGTTGCTTCACTTTTGCCATCATTTGCCGCGCGGTTTGCGGCTCTAGACCAAGCTGTAGTGAGGTTTTCCTGCGTTCGCGCCGCGTTCCTCCCGCCATGCTCGCGACACTCATTGTCGCAGGGGTGGGGGGAAAGGACATCATTCGTTCTTCAAGGCTTTGGATTTCTTCCATAAACTGACCAAGTCTTTCTTCTTGGTATTTTATAATTTCTTCATTACATTCTATCTCGCCCGTTAACCTATTTAATTTAAAACCAAAAAAAAAACTAAATGATCTGTAATTCACGGAGTGTACACACGTGTGCAAACGTTTTTTATGTTTTTTTTTTATCCTTGAGGAACGGTTTTTAACTTCAACCCTGTGTCCCCGTTGTAATGGAAACTGGTAATGTTCCCTAGATCTGGTGAAGCCTTGCAACAGTCCCAAGGGAAAAAGGGTATTTGCTATAGTGGTGGGTAGAACCCAAGGTTAAAGTGGCACCGCCCAATGTTAAACTTTATTGAATAATTATTATATTTTCCGGGGAAAGAGCTGAAATGAAACTAAGTGTAAGTCCTCGAGGAAGAAGAGATTTATATTGATTTCTATAGCACTATTATAAACACAGGAAGAAATACGGTAATTAAATATAGTTTTAGCTTACCTTCCTTAACTTCAGTCATGTCATTTAGGGTATAACCAACGCCCGAGGGATCTTCCCAGTAGGAAATGAAACGAAATTCAAAAAGAATCCAGGGGAAGAAATAATGTCCAGGGGTGTCTCCCGATATGAAACCTGTGTTTCAGGGGAAGGAGGCACACAATACCTTTTATTTTCCCTTTCAAAGTCTTCTAGTTTCTGATTCAGCTCCTTAACCGCGCGCTCATTTTCACGTTTGACGTCTTCAAGCTGAATCTCTAATTCGCTTCTTTCTTGCTCAACTCGCACTTTGTCTGTTTGCAGTGATGTAAATTCCACCTCAAAAGCCGAAAACTTTTCTTTCTCAATTTTCAACTCGTCTTGTACTCGCTGCAAACTCTCTTTTAGCTTAGTCATTTCTTCGTTCGCTTCCCCATTATATTGCTGAGGTTCGGCCGGTTTACTTCCTTCGGAGGGCGCTACATCGCTTGCGAGAGCAATTTGATCTTTAGATGATTTTGGCGTTTTGATTACAAACTTTTCTCCCGTTGGAGCCAGCTGTTGTGACGGTTTCTCCACAAGGCTTATAACCGATAATCTCTCTAAACTTTCTTTGCTGAACTGACTGGCTGCAGATTCGCTGCTACTCTTCTTGTATAAACCGTAAGCCTCTTTTCTTTTGTATACATCCAGCTTTTCGTTGAGTTCATCATTGATCGTCTGTAGCTCGCTCTGTAAATATACAATCAAAGCATTTCATTAAACCGAAACAACTCCAGACTGCGGGCAATGGAGAACACTCGCGAAAACGGTCGTTAACACTATATGTTGGAGAAAATAACGAGAGAAAATTGAGAAGAGAGAAGTAAACGTACTTCTTTCTTGAAAGATATGATTTACTCAATACTCCGAATGACCTAATATAGAAACCCAATGGAGGCCTTATGTGTGTGCCACTCGATACAAAGAGGATGAGGGATGGCTTTGTGATTACGTTTTACTGAATTTTAACTTACTATTTTGCCTTGCAAATCCTGGCATTGGTGTTGAAATTTCTCCGCCTTCACTTTCGCCTTCTTGTTGTTTTTCTTAAGTTCTTCATTGTGTTTCTTGCCTTTTACCAGTTCGCCCTCGAGGTCAATTACTTTCTCGTTGAACTAAAACAGATATTTGGTCAAGGTTTAGTTAATAGCTAATATAAAGAGTGGCAATGAAATAATGTCTGTCGTATTTCGCAATAGAAACAAAGTAACTTTTCGCTTAGTTTGATATCACATTCAATGTAATTAATGTCAATTTACGGACACTTAGTGTTGGTTACGTTCTTGCATGTCCTTTTTCAGTAATTTTGTGTAACTGAACTCTCTACAGGATGGACAACGGACATTTTGAAAACGTCAACCGACACTTGAGAAGTTAGTTTTTGGTGAAACATACTTGAAAATCGAAATGTAGGTGCTGAATATAATAGCAAGTTACGAGCGAGTTGGTGGGGGTGTGTCTCTTCAGAACCACACAAAACGGCTCTTTTCAGAGCCACAAGACAAGGAAAAGTCTTGACCTTAGTGATTTATTATATTAGTGACTATTCATTGGATGGACCACTTAATTAAAACCTCAGTTTTAAGGTACGCCAGCTGGTTTGGTTTTTAAATTCTCGTTTGAGCCATCGGTCCATAATAGGTGAACCCGGGAGTCAGACCTCCGCGGCCCGTGGAGAAGGAGGAGGGAGAAAGGGGGGGGGGGGGATGCGGACGAACCCGTCGCGTCTCCCTGACCACGGGACTTAAATAGTTACACATAGAGACACTTAGTTATCAAACGCAATTCTCAAAGCGTGCTTAAGGAAGATAGTTGGGGCCGGTTTGACCTCATATATCTAATTATTATTCGTGGCTGAAATGTCTGTAGTCATCAAATTCCTCGAATGGAATTTATCTCCTTGCTGTTCTTCCTGGATTCAGCTCAGATACACTCTTTTTTTATAAGAACGTCTAATTTTGGAGCTGAGGCTCGAAGTTCTCCTCTTTTTTCGCGCTTTGAGCCTGAAAACATTCTTAAGGTGTTCTTAAGTTTTATGATAAACACACGATGTCGCGCCAACCAACTGCTGGTAAGTTTAGCTTTACACAAAGCATTGAATATAGAGGTTTACAACGCGACATAAAGTCACCAGATTTTGCAGTGAAAGCGCAGAAAAGTTCATGTGTACATAGCATACCACTCATTTAAAAAAATAAATGAGCAGAATAAAGATGTTGTTAACTGACTCTCAGCCTGGGTTATGTTTATCTCAACCTCAACGTTCTTATTAAAAAAGTTCTTAAACCAAAAAAAAAAGAGTACACTAGAGAATAAAAATGAAATGAAGGCCACAGAAACAAAACCGAGTGTCTGTTATCACCTTACGAATGGTTTCATTCCTTTTCTCCATCATCTGGATCATCAATGCGAACTGTTTTCTTGCACTGTCTACACTCAAACGAGTCTTGCGGATTGGAATCACTCGAATGGCTTGCTCCATGCTCTTATCAATATGCGCTTCTGCCTGACTCCAGTTTTCTGGGGAATCCAAATCCTCCACTACAAATAATTAGTAAATAACACAATTAGTTTTTCTGTAAAAACCATGAGCTTTGTACAATCAATTTGTATTACTTTTATGCGCGTTAAGGCACATTCAGTTTGCCTATGAAATTTGAGCTTTGTAAACCAATGATTTATAAACGTTGCGATACAATTGCCCCCGAGGCTTCTAAATATTTATTTGAAGAGACGAAAGAAGTCATCGGCACTTTAAAATTGTTCTTTGACTGTTTCAAGATACTAAGGAATAGGCCATTTCCGAGTTCATGTCTGCCTCCTCTTCAAAGCGAGTCTAAATGCGAAGTTTTTGTTATGAAAATTAGTTTTCATTCATATGTAAAGTAGAACTAATTACCATCACAAAAACTTCGCACTTAGACTCGCTTTGAAGAGGAGGCAGACATGAACTCGGAAATGGCCTATTAACAGATCGCTATTGCACAGAGAGTCAAAGAAACTCTGGGATCACCTCTGCCCTGACTTATACTGAAAACGGCCTTCACTATTTTCACTATGTAGAAAGTAGGACTTACGTTCTTTGCCAGTAACTCTTTGGTAATATCTGACGAAAGTGGAAATGCATTTTTACTGTATAGTACTAAGTGACTCGTTTCCCGTCGCATCAAGTTGAACCCCTCTAAGTATAACAGACGCTTGTTGACAAATCACGAGCAGTCGCCGGAATGATTCACTGACAGTTGCTCCACGTGTTAACAGACTAACAAGTTCGGGATGGTTATATTCACGCATCCATAATAAGAAAGCGCGACTGAACTCTATGCGCCCCGAGGAATTTCATTTCATGATTTCGGTCATAAGCAACTGAAGCTGCGTCCACACAGAGGCCTTGTTCCCAGGGCTATTTGCTCTTTTCCCTCCAAGTTTTTAAAGCAACGGTAGATCTAATCCGGAGGTCGTGGGTTCGATTCCCACCGAGGTCATAAGAATTTTTTCTTTGCCTCGTGTGGTTCCCTGATACCCTTTACTAGGGCTCACGCCCAGTGGTTTTTTTATGGGTTTCTATTAGCACTTTAATTTACACTTCAGAGTTAATTCTCTGTTCCACCACTTGTATGTGTTTATCTAGCTCGACTTAACAAGAAGGAAGGAAAATTAAATTCTAGCTTCTTCATACCGTTATAGATTACTTTGGCACGAGGCCCATGAGGTTTAGCCAAGGACTCTTCTTGGATTTCCTTTTCCTCTGTTTTACTCTCTCCAATCCCCAAAGAGTCCGCTATGGTTTTCAGGCGCACTAAAGACCCTCCAAGAGTGCGAATTTCGGTAGCCAGCCCCAATGGAAGTTCGTCGAGTAACAAATCTGGGCTGAACAGGAATATTCTTGTGGGTTTGCTTATTTCTTCATCAACTGTTGATTCTATCCAGGACTGCATTTGCCTCATTATGTCCTCTCTTTCAATGCACGTGTCCAAGTAAGATGCGATTATCTTAAGAACTCTTCGTCGTTTTGCGTGCTACGGATATCGGAAAGCCGAGATTAGTCTAGTATAACCATTGGTAGTCGATATTAAGTGATCGATACCAGGCAGCAATCGATACAAGAAAAATTGATCGAATAGATTCCAATCGAGAACAATAGGACCTATTATGGCTCTCGATTCTAATACGGAAAGTTCACAATACCCACTTTAAATCAGTGCAAATGAGGTCGATCTCTGATCCAATTCTCCTGCCGTAAGGTGAGATGTGCTTTTTATGTAACGGACCACTTCATTTTTATGGGATACGGGCGAGAATGGTGAGTTTTGGGGACAGGGGCAACGCCAAAAAAATGGCCTTAATCAGGAGACACATGTCTGCTTACCCTGACTTTTATGTGCGCTGACACCTTCCTTTTCTCTTGTCCAGGGACTGTCCATACTGCGTCTTCCTTCTTCTCTTCTTCATCTGCATCTTCATTTTCATTTTCGCCTTCATCACTCGATCCACCTGATTCAGACTGTGTTTCATGTTCGCTCTCCTGGATATCTAACGAAATATGGAATCTATTTAGTTATTTCATATAGAGCCGGATCGTGGATGGCTGGATCAATGTTAATCTCCGCGTTTGCAATTGCAAACCAAAACAATTACTCCTAAGAACGCAATGTCCTTAAATATGCAGGTAACATAAAATCTATTCTCTTTAGGTGGTATAGAACGACAGTAGTCTTGGTGGGTATGATTGGTTTCTTACAAACTGATAGTTAAGGTTGCATTTAGTTTAATCTTAGTCTCTTCATGAGATATGTTTATGTCTTGCAAAAATATTCGAAATATTCCCGAATTAGTCCAACAAACCTGACTTCTCGGGATCTTTATCTTTGTGCATCAAAAAACTGAAACCAGGCAAAATCGCTAAGATTTCTTATGCCCGTGTCCGCATGTCACCTTTTCGTAGTGAAGAGGCTTAGGAGTCTCTATGATCTTAAAGCTATGCTGGCGGGAAATTCAGCATTTCTTCTGCCAAGGCCACCCTCGCCATCATAATAACTTTATTTAAGTATCAAATAGTTCTAGCTCAACACAAGTGTTCTACTGTAAATCAAACAAACTCGAAATTAAATCAAATGTTGGTTTTTGAGGAGAGGGGAAAACCGGAGTTCCCGGAGAAAACCTTTCGGAGCAGAGTAGAGAACCAACAAACTCAGCCCACCTATGAAGCTGACTCCGGGAATCGAACCCGGGACACATTGGTGGAAGGCGAATCCTGCTGCTCCCCAGACAAATCGAAGCTAAGAGTTCACATTAAGAGCACTCTCCCTAACATCTAGGTTTAGAGTTTGGGTTTTGGCGTAACCACCAGGAAGTGTTATGATGATGATGGTGACGATGATGATGATAATTAAAAATGTCATACCAGATAGAAATATTTCTACCTCCCTCTTCTTTCTGCGGCGTTCTCTCTCCTTCGCCTTGACCCTTCTCCCTCCTGCGTTTTCTTTTTCTCCTTTTTTTCATTTTCAGCTCGTGTGCCTTTCTCTCCTGTTCTTCCTCTTCGTATTCTGAATCAGGGCTTTCCACAATCTCCAGCTCAGCTTCTGCCGTGTGGAACTCGTCCATAGTTAGCCGCACCCTATCGAGCACCCCATTCAGTTCCTCAATGACCTTGTCGCGCACCCGCTTCATCTGCGCTTTTCGTATCTCTGATAGTCTCATCTGTCCGGCGTAACCGTTCCAGTTTCCCGATAAGCCGATTCCAGTGAAAGCTGCATATTGATCTGAAAAAAAAGATCACCTCTCCCAGGTTAGAAAAACCAGAGGGAGTATGAACACCATTGGGGCGAGACGTACTAAACTGGTCAGCTAAATCAAAATACCATTATCTACCAGATGTTCTCAGGCTCCAGTTTGAAAAACCAACAACTTCGTTTAGTTGGTGAAGCCTTTTAGTAGTACACCTACAGGAGTTTTCTAACCTGGGAGAGGTGATCTTATCTCGGCTGGAAGCAGAATGGAAGTTTCACGGACCGCCTCTTTAAAGGCTTCTGGGTAGCGATCAAATCTGATGGAGCTACGTTTGGCTAACTCGTCTTCCGATTCTTCTTCGTTGTCGGGCTTTTCCTGATCCCTGGTAAGATAAAAAAGATGATTTATAAGCGTTTATTTCTGCGTGGAACTCAAGAATAAGCGCACCTAAGTACTGATAAACTAGCCAATTATGATTCTGAACGAAAATACGCACCGCGGCATTTTTCTGTGCCTTGCAAAACTACCCTCAAGATTATTGGTTTGGCTTAAAAACACGTCTTCGTTGATTGGTTGAAGGAGGTTGTATATCTTTTCCTTTTTAAATAATCACATAATTACGAACTACGATGCAGTGCAATCAGTTCACTCTCTCGAGCAACTTTTGGTTGTTCTGTCTTGAGTGACATCATAAAGCAGCTTATGACATCATTGCGTTCGATGGCACTTTCTCATAAACCGCATGCGCGTGGGTTACATTTGGCACTATTTTGCGGGCTCAGAATTCAAAATATTGGCCAGAGGTAAGTTGTAAGCAACATATTTTGCAACTCTTTAGTTCGACTTAACTCTGTGTTGAGCGCAACAATGTCAAAGAAGATAAAAACGCGCAGTTCAACGCTCAAATGCGCATTAAATTTTCGTTGCCGTTGCAATCTGGAGCATTTTAAATTTTCGAATTGTTTGGTTGGTTCACGCCAAGGAAGAAACGCTCAGGGGAGGTGGAAAAGGAAAAATTCTTGAAAACAATGTTAAAGCAACTCGTTCGTAGGCCCATAACGTTATTCGCTAATTAAGGTGCAACTAGCAGCATCATATGACATTGTTGCCGGTCCTTTACTTATTTTACATGATGAAACAACGTTAGACAAAGCTTCGAAGAAACAAAACACACAAAAACAAAAAATTTCAAGTAACTTGCAGATCAAGTGGTGTTGGCAAAATTTGGATTTTTTGCTCAATTTTTAGTTCTTGTTTAACGCTAAATGGGGCATACACTATTTGTGGAGGGGTCCGACTGCCAAATTATCAGTTTTTTTGGTATAATTAGAAGTCAATTATAATAGGTTATCATAATTATTTCATAACTGCTGACACTTTGTCGCGGGCTCAGTATGCAAATAACCACTGATCAAACACATCAAAACAGTGATCCACATGAGTCTGTTGCATGATCGAGGAAGAATGCGACGAAGAGTTTATCTATATTGTCTATAGTGCTTTCGTAAATGAAACCAAAATATCCCTAACAGAGAGGAAATCTCCTTTAAGATAAAGAAATGGCAGCTCATTACTCGATGGGTGATGATGAACCGAGCGAGAAAGTTCAGCTTATGAACGAGGACCAAACGAAGAAAACTTCCTCGAGTCCTGGTCGTCTCAACCGAAAAAGTTTGGTGATTTTCTTTGGAGTCACTGTACTGGCAGCAGCTATTGTGATTTGCACAGTAATGGCGACTCTGTATTCTGGTAAGAAATGCCTTTTTCAGCTCTTATCGAGTGGTTATGAACGCTTTTGAACGTGCCTTATCATTAGGGACCTTCAGATTTGAGTACGAGTACGAGATTGAGTACGAGTACGACTTTTCAAATCTTGTTTGCGTGCTTTAGCTGATCACTAGTGACATCAATCTTGTTTCTACAATCTCCTGATCTGCTGGTAAGTAACAGGGAAGAGTGAGGGTTCAGGGAAGGTGACTGGTTGGAAATTAGAAATTCGTACTCGTACTCGATCTCGTACTCGTACTCAAATCTGAAGGTCCCTATTTTGTTGTTAACGCCACCAATCATGTTATGGAGAACGAAGACAGCTGGTTTTTTTTAAGTTCGTTTAGATTTCGCCTTGAAATCGGCAACGCTTATCTGCGGAAGGCTATTCTTCTGCTCTTTGGGTTCTTGAAAAATTCTTATAGGCTTGTTTCGTTTTATTCTTTGTTACAAGCACGAAATTGTTCTCGTCTGTCATGAAAATTTAGCGACCCTTCATTAGCGGAGATCCTTGGTTCGATATCCTCGCTCATATTATGAGGTTACCAGAGGAGACAAAATTGTTGTCATCCTGCGTTCTCGTAATCTTCTGTGGTAGCTTAATCGAAAGTATGGCCAGTTTCCTTCCGCGAACATTTTTCTGTTGGAGAATACGGGGAAATGGTTAAGCTTTCGTAACGTCAGGTTAACTTTGTTACCTGTAAAATTTCCTGCTTGTTTCGATAAACATTTCTGGATTACAGAGACACCTGCGACTTGTGTTTTTTCCCGGGTACGGTAAACTCTTGTACTCGCCTTATTTGATGAAAAAATGTGTGATTCGTTCTGAAAGATTTGTCTCCTCAAGTTGACAATGACTTGAAGATTAAAGCTGATCCACAAATTCAAAAGTTCACTGTACCAAAATGAAATAATTTACAAATACAACAATTAGAAAATGCGGACATTAACACCAGTATTCCGAAAGGTTCATGACTTTTGACAACAAAAATAGACTACATATTGGATAATTAATAATATTGGATTTGTGTTTCATCAAGGAAAGGGTTCAGATTTTATTTTTGAGGCTTCGAGTCTGGTAATTTTTTTGTCTTCTTCAATTTCATGTGTTGTAAAATATTTCGAGTCAAAAATGTAAATTTTTGTAAAATTCTGCTTCCTTCCCTGGTTTTCAGTGTACTAAGAAGGCCAAAATAATAGGACAAATGCTTTCCTCTTGTCCCAAACATTTATGGAGATTATATTCTTTGATTTTGTTTACAAAAAGGGTTCCTAATTTATTGTTGTGAAAAATGGACTTACAAAACACCAGAGATCTTTAGTTGGGTGTTCTATAGCCAAAGTTAATTCAGTATTGCATCTGAGCTATTTTTGCTGAACCTTACAATGTAGGTGTGCTTATCTTAGTCTATTTTATAATACTTTTGTTTATTACAGGAAAAGGTGGACCATTTTCCAGAAGATTAGCACGGAATTCACGTAGATTTACATTTGACGACATTTTTAATGGTAGATTTTTTCCTCAAGGGTACACCTGCACATGGGTGTCAGGTCAGTAGTGTTAATATGTGTGACAAGTTTTCTTGTGCCAAGGAAAAGTGCCACAGAATACATCATAGTTAAAGCCAATTGAAAGTGACAATTTGACCTTAAAATCTCAATTTCCCCAAAGTTTTCTTTGGTTTGACTGGTTATCATGTCAGAAATGAAGGTCTGCTGTTTAAGGGGGGACTAACTTAACCAAAAAATTAGCTAAAACTGTTGCTATGGAAAGTTTCCAACCCTCATATCTTGGAAACCCTAACTTGCACAAGCAAACTGTCTGGCTATGTTTTTACCATAAAAAAAGTTTTCAAGATTTTCGAGGTCACAACCTTATTTTTATTTTGGTCAGTCACGTTACCAGAACAGAAAAAAGCCTAAAACTTGAGTGGTCTACACTTCTGGATATCGAAAATACTGCCAATGGTTAACGATCGCCAAGGAGCAAAACACTACGTATGATGTCATAAGCACGCAGATTCATACCATTTTGTTATTATCATTGCAGTTATGTTCGTTAACAATTGCTTATGTAGGCTTGTAAAGAAGGCTGGAATATCTCCGATTGGCAAAATAAGTCGGAACTACCCATAATTTTCTCCAAGTTTTAGGGATTTTTCTATCTAAAGCATGTGCAATAACAATTTATAAATTTCACATGTTCACCTTCGCACGTTTCACCAACATAGTGGCAAAAACACCAAAAAAAACCCCCAAAAAACGCTGTTTTACAAATAAAATCTTTAAAAATCCCTTGGCAACAACGCTAAGTCTGTAGTTAAGTGAGTCCCCCCTTAAAACTGATAAAAGTGAGACACGAGTGATTTATTTTGAAAGTCCAAATAAAGAAATAAACCTTGCATCAGATCAGTTTTGTTTGTTTCTCAAGTTTTTAGCAAATGCCATATGTTAATTCACCAACTTCTAGCCTTTGGACCACAAGGTACAGCTGTAAATAGACAGACAGTCTAATGTTTCTGACATGTCTACCAGTCTGTTAGGCC
Source organism: Galaxea fascicularis (assembly GCA_948470475.1). Lineage (NCBI taxonomy): Eukaryota > Metazoa > Cnidaria > Anthozoa > Scleractinia > Euphylliidae > Galaxea > Galaxea fascicularis. Next base: position 24,271,888 of record OX419337.1, read on the forward strand.
AGAGGAGAGTGAATCTAGTAAAGAAAGTTGGATTTTAAGCCAAAATCATCACACCATGATGTTTGCACAAAACCCTTTGACAATAATTAACAATTGGTTCATGGGTCAGCATGCGTTCATCGAGATATGAAACATATGCAAAGTTTGGAGAACATGAAAGATGTGTAAGAGTTGCTTGAGGTGTAGCCAAGAGCAACTCTAGCTTCTTTCCCAAGTGCTGAGAAAACTTTTTCTCAAGGCATTGTTTGCTGAAGTCATCAGCGTGCACAATGGGAATATGAAGGATGCTCATGCAATCAAATTTGATTGCATGAATTTACTAGCTATGTTATAATAATAGTTATGGTCTTCCCTTGAAGTTGTCATTGCAGTCTTTTGATGTACAGATTCTGAACAATCACTAAAAAATTAAAATTCTGGATTGTTTCTTATCTGCGCTCTCTAATTTACCTCCTGTCTCATTTTATGTAATTATCTGGAAACATTGCTTTGAATAAAAAACTAACCTACTTGTACCAATAATTGTTATAAATAATTGTTTTTTACTACTCTGCTCTGTTGAAAGATTTGATGGTTTTAGTTTAGTGTTCTGAAAGGAGACATATTGATATTGTTATTCATCTTTGTCATTTCAGATAGTGAATATATAACTCCTAAAAAGGAAGGCTTGGTGCTGATAAATTTAACCAAGAATGAATCTTCTGTGTTACTAGATGCTGCAGAAGAGGTGCATTATTCTCTAAAGAGTTGTAAATAAGCAGAGTACAAAACTAACATAATACAGGGTTGTTATTGGAATCCAGGAGCCGCATACCGGCACCCATGTACTGTGAACACAGTCCCCTACTTTGCTGTTCTGGTACTGAAAAGGACAAGCCAAAGAAACCTTAGGGGTACTGCCTATTTAGAGTCGTATACCCTTCTATTTCTACATTAAATAAAACCCCTGCATAATTTACTGGTGCTACTGATACATGTACAATGTAGGTGTCAGTCTTTGATCAATCCAAGTCTCTAGTGTATAACAGAGCAGTTTCTACCCAGCTGTAAGGTTTTTATTTAGAATCACAATCTTTATTATTATTATATGGAAGTGCTGAGTGGGCAGGATTTCCTTGTAATGCCTGCAGGCATTACAAAAATTTTTCTTCGCATGGCGATTCTCGTTAGCACAGCAAGAAAACTCATGGTGAAACTTTTTCTCTCAATAATCACTGCATTAAAGTGAAACAAAAATATCTATCTTTGAAAATAATGAATGATGAGGAACATTCATAGAATGATTTCATTTTTCCTGGAAAGGAAGAACAAACCTCCTGATGCATTGCAGTTTTTTTTCTTTTTCTTTTTATTTAGTTGAATACATAAAAAGCCATAATAATAAATAACCTATCAACTTTGTTCAGTCAGTCATTACAGAGAAATCTTAGATCTTGGCATCAAGTCCTCAGTCTGAGATTTCCCTGTAATGACTGAACGAATGAAGATTATAAGTTAACTATTGTTACTGAAACTATTGGAATCTTCCTGCTTTATTCTCTTCCTCTTTACTTTCAGGGAAGTTTGGAGATGGAAACGCACTGGTTTTCACCAGACGGGAAGTATATTCTCTACACGAAAAAACAAAAACAGGTGAGTCGTGTTGGATGTACACCAAACAAAGGAGTGAAGCAGGGAATCATTACATAGTAATATGCAGGCTTTTAGCCACGTCGCCATGCAGGCATTCTGTGGACAGCCACTTTCAGAAGAAATTCAAGGAAATTCAGTTAATCTCTTATACTTTTATGGGAAAGTGTGCTTCCTGGATAGCAGTTTCCAATTCCTGGCTAAAAGCCTGGTAATCTGGTGTCTTGATTGTCTTTAATTCAAGAGTGTTTGGCTAAAGGGGCATACAAGTCATTGTATGTGGTGTACGTGCATTTGGCCTTAAAGTGCAAATCTCTTTAAATGCCCTTTACTTCAGCGCACAGACTAGTTTGTGTCAACAACAACAACAGACAACAGCAATAATTTATAATTTATCTGACTAATTTAACAATTTGTAATTCTGCACAACCTGCAAGTAGCTAAAGCTAGTCAAGGCAGGTTGTGCTTGAAAGTAAAATCCTACAGTTATTTTGCTAGAATTCAATGAATTAGGTTATGACTTTTGCAAAAAATGCAAGGAACACAAACAAAAAGGATCTGATGCCTAGTTGATTTTCAACCTCGTATCAGAGCTTCTTTGTTTTCAAGATGATGGCTAGGGTGGATTTCTTTTGTTTTGCCTTTCAAAAGCAGTTATCTGTGCCCTTCAGTTGGTTCTGTTTCAGGCTAAAGATGTGTGCTAAAATTATACTGAAACAAGGTTCAAATTATTACAAAATAAGTGAAGAATGTCAGTCTGTATTCCAAGGAAGAGCAAATTAATTGAGAAATCTGGGTTTTAAAGCCAAAATGTTACTAGTCAATTAATTAGTTAATTAATTATTCTTTGAGGAGATGATATGCAAGTATTATGTTTATGTTATTTTCAGCAATATAGATATTCGTTCTGGGCAGAATATTACATATATGACATACAAAGGATGTAAGTATGGCTGATGTTTTCCGATAATAATTATAATTCCAACTGTTTGAACCATGACAATTTGCATGTATTGCAAGACATGCCACAGTTAAAGAAAACTTAGTGAGAGACATTTTTTTTTTAATTATCACAAGAAAGTCGGGTCTTAGCGAATTTTAAGATTCTGTATTAAACAATCTTAGAACTTTATTTTACAGTAGGTCAGCCAGCAAGGTTTGCGAAAGAGCTTCCATGTAGTTAAATGTAGTTTAACTAGTAAGTTAACAACAAAGAGTGGTTAGCGGTCAGTGAAAGATGTCATTGGCACATGCCCACTTGGGTCATGCAGTCTCAGTGTAGCAGCAATTTTGGAGCTTCATTGATCAGATTGTGCCCTTGTAGTATGATTATTTTATATAATGATCCTTTTGATATTCTTTGTTTAATCTACCTTTTGTACATATTTTCATCTTTTTACTTTCTTGTATTTTTTTAGCTAGTTTTTAAGCTTAGCTTTATCTGGGGACCCTTCTGTGAACCACTAACTTGTGACACCCTGTTAGTGTGACAGGTGCCTGGATGCCTGGGGGGTGGGGACAGGGGGGAGGGAATAAACGAAATATTATAATGAGGGACTCTGCAAGACCCCACCCTCTCTGACCCTCACAGTAGGAAACTGATCAGCTCTAGTTTGAGTTCATTTTAGCTAAAATTACAAATAATGTTCATTTTATCAATAGATTGTTTTTGCTATCCTGTGCCAACCATTTGTTTTTCCTGGTAGGTCTTCAAGGCAACTGAAACCAGGATTACAGGGAGAAGATCCCAGTAAAATACAATATGCCACATGGGGACAGGGATCGAGGAATAATTTGGTAGGCTGTCTGAGTGATTTTCATTGTATCTGTATATATTGCTTTAGAAGTCAAATTCACTACATTTAATAATATTGCACATTATGTAATTTATACAGATTGGTTTTCAGTTGACTGTGTCAAAAGTACAGTAACTCTGGTTTTGCATTATCTTGAGTGACCATTACCTCTTATCATCATTATTGTTTCTAATGTAAGGAACAGGTTTCAAGCCCTTGGGGTATTTTGCTCTTATCTTCTAATGCCATTCCGCACAATGTCTCTGCAGGTGTTTGTTTACAGAAATGATATATTTTACCTGGATTCACCAAGTGAGACGTCTGTTGTGCGGTTGACTGATAGTGGTGTGGAACACAAGATCTTTAATGGTGTCCCTGACTGGGTGTATCAAGGTAGACTGTATGTCTGTTGGTTCCTTGTCTTGCTGCTATGCGTATGTTCTACATTGTGCACAGCTCAGGATTGCCTGAGGTCTAGATCTAATTTTATAATCTGCAAAGGGCATGGCCCATCACTGCTTCCAAAAATTCAGTAACAAATTTCCACACAGTTAACAACTTTGTGGGAACAACTAATCTTAGTTACTGTTCATTGTTATGTACTGAAAAGCTCTTTAGAAATATTTGTACTTGGTTATTGACAAATGCATGATTACTGCCAAAATTCGTGTTGGATTCCAGTACCCCATTCTGTATTAGGAGGCACTGCTCTAAATGTTTTAGTCTTTAGCCTTTTCAATAAGATATGATGGCTGGTCAACCAAAACCGTGGGCTTCTTCAGTAATGGAAGTCAGTCACTTGAACAAAGAACACATTGAACAACCCAAATTCACCAGAGTGTGCCAGAAGAAAAGCCTTTAAGTCACTGGTAACATTTTCAGTTACATCCCCTATGTCAAAAAGTTATATAATTGTAAAGGCCGCGTCTTACTGTTTAAGCTTAATTACTGAATTTTGTCAACAGAGGAGGTGTTGAACTCAAACCATGCCCTTTGGTTCTCGCCCGACAGCAGATTCTTGGCGTATATTCAATTTAATGACTCTTCAGTCACCTGGTATCAGTTTCCTTGGTATGGTGACAGGAAGAATGCCTACACTTCTATTCGTAAGATTGCCTATCCCAAACCAGGATACCCAAATCCAACAGTCAAGGTGTTTGTTGTGGATCTTCAGGCTCAGAAGATGATTGAACTGCCAGAACCTACTGCTTTCAAGAACATGTGAGTGCTTTACAGTGACCAGATTTAAATTTACTGAGTTTGGAAAACAACGGCCCCGTTAAAGCAACATGTATGCAAAAGTGACTTTAATTTTCTGACCTTTCTTGTAATTTCCAAAAACAATGGCCCACCTGAAAAAAAAAAGGCCTGGACAAAATTAATGGTCCATGTGAAAGAACCACTAAGGTGCATGCAATGATTTCTTAGTGAAGAAATTAATTAACAGAACTTAGGAAATCATTGAAAGAGAAACTTTGTTTGCCCAGTTCTCTTGCCAAAGAAGATTTTCTGTTTAACTTTATTTAAATTTCCATTTTTACTGACTTGCTCATCTGCAGTGATCACTATGCAGTGAATGTTGGCTGGATATCAAACAAAGCTGTTTCAGTGACATGGCTGAACAGGGATCAGAATGAAGCTATTTTTCATGTATGCACGCATAACTATGCTGGTGGATCTCATTTCCTTTGCAAGGAGGTAAGTTCCAACGAGACAAGTTTGATGAAGACTAAGTGGATTTTCATCATCATCCTTGTCATCATCACTGTCATCATCGTCATTACCATCTTTGAACTTTCAGGTTATTGTTCTTGCTATTTTGGGAAAGACTTTTTCTTAACCATGCTTCACTTAAACAATAAATCAACACCAGTGGGTCAGAATTTTTTGGGCGTTGCTAAAACGCGGGTCGCAGGTCAAGGGTAAGGGTTGAGCGTAAGGATCGAGGGTAAGGATCAAGGGTGATAGTCACTATTTTGAACTTGGGGTTTATACATAATGGTTTTAGTAAATTCCAGGGCTCCCCGGTTGATACAATTTAGGTTTACAGTGGAACCTCGACATAACAATCCTCGATATAACGATATTCCCAGTATAACGGTGGATATAGCGATGATCGATATCACGATATTCCCGATATCTAGCAGGCAGAATGTAAAATCTTTCCCAATATAACGATGGTATCAGTATGTTAACACAGTAACAATTTAAACAAAACACTGAATTTAATACAATAACATTGCAGTAATTGAGTAACCTCTAACGTTTCTGTTGACAGCTTTTCACGACTACTAAGAAAGTTGTATTGTGTTTTAAGCCTCTTTTTCCTATTTATCCCAGCTATTTTATTTCAATATTTCTCACAGTTTCAGTATTTTTTACTCCTTTTACAACTATATTTTCGATTATTTTACGGCCATTTTGTAATATCGGGGTTTCGATACAGCCATTTCTCGATATAACAATATAATTTTGCTGCTTCCTTGACCGTCACGTTTACGAAAAAGACATGTCACTGAGAGACGTTTTTACGTTTGTTTTGTGAAAGAAATGTAAGTGTTACGGCATTCACATGCCAATTACGTTGAATAATAAAAAAAGAATTCGAAAACTTCTATGTCGGGGACAAGAAGAACTAAAAAATCTTGCCCATCTTTCAAAATGGTGACCCTTACCCTTGACTCTTACCCTCGACCCTTACCCTCGACCCTCACCCTTGACCCTCACCCTTGACCCTCACCCTTGACCCTTGACCCACATTTTAGCAATGCCGGAATTTTTTGTTTTCTTTATTGCACACCAGACATTCCAGTCACAGATACACTAATTTTGAAATTATTTTTATTTTTTGTTTTGCCAGAATTCTCAGCTGAAGGTTTATGGAGGATGGGTTGATGATAGGGTAAGGAGCTGATCATGAATTTGGCAATCAATACTGTGACTCAATATTGAGCCTGTTTACTCAATGGGCACCATTTTGATCAATATCCTCAATACACAGCACAGCTGTCATCACACCAGTGTTAACTAGTGTACTTTAATGTGGGTAGAAAAAAGTTTAAAAAAAAAATTTTTTTTCTAGCCCTTATTCATGTAGTTGGCAGGGATCCTTGCTGCAACTCTCCTCTGTTTGGTGTATACGTATTTAATGGAAACACTTTATTTTTTTGCAGTACAACACTCCAATGGCATCCCTTGATGGGTCTTATTACATTACACTCTGGCCATTTCCACAATCCAGTTATGGAAACTTTATTCATATAGCAAAGCTGAAGACTCATCCCCAGGTTGGAATATCACCTCTTTGTGCAAAATATCCATTGTCTTGCATGGCATTTCACAGGCTTCTTTACAAGTTAAAAATAGCCAGACTGACAGAGTCGCAAGCTTATTAATTTGTACTAATTTGCGGCTAACAAAAATTCCTTTTAGGGTGAGCAAACTCCAGAAGCGATAACAAAGGGTCGCTGGGAAGTGCTCAGTGTTCTTGCTCATGATGATATCAATGAAGTGGTGTAAGTGTTGAGAATTGACTCTCTACAATATCAATATGAACTCTTTAATCCCCAGTATCAAAACTTTGTATTCTCTTTACAACTTCTTACATATTTGGTATATTACATATTGAGAGAATCTGTATAAACATCAACTCAACTGCTGCTTGGTGATCACTTCCTGTGTTCTCATACTCTGTATGCTTAACAAACTTAGCATATGCTAGTAACACACTTCCTTGCTTGTGGTCTATCACATACTTGATTGTCTTTACCACCTTGTTAAATCATCAGTGTGCTATTGGAGTATGCATACATGGCCCAAATGGAATCTATTTATTAATAAAAATTGTTGACATACTCTCTCATTTCAGGTACTTTAAGGGAACCAGGGAGTCACCTACCCAGTCCCATATTTACAGGTTTGTTTGCCTGCCTGGGTGGTCTTTTGATGTACTGAGTAATGCTATAATTATTATGCTTGCTAGCTGTCAGTGTTAGATGTAATCTGGTTGCTCAGTAAATACTAGGCTCTGTTTCTGCCACCCTCTCAAGTCTGAGTCTGCTTCCCAAACAGCAGCTCGTAATTGAGTCTGAGAAAACACCTACAATGTACTGGTAACTGTAACAGTAACTTATACAATGAAACATAGTGATTGCAGATATGACAGGACTGACCTAACAAATGCACACCCAATGGATAACTGTGGTCAATTTCTGTGAATCATGTCTGTTGTGCTCATACAGGTTGCATTGTGATCTTCTACTGGTTTGACAATGTTGTAGCTCTTTGAAAATATTGTCAGTATTAATTTGAAAGGACTCCTTTAAGGACAGTACTTCCTCTTGGTACTTTGTATACATTCTGCTCATCTTTGGATTACCGAGAAACTAGGGTGTCTTAAATAAATTATGATGGGTCACAATACCAGTTATTTTGTAGGGTTAATATTTATGCTAGAAAAGCAGATCTTAGTAGGAGCTGTTGGAATTAGGGCTAACTACATGTGTGGTTAGACCCCAGTTTTTCAAAATGTTTTACTGGATTCCCTGTACTCTTGTATATTTGAGCCAGACCAAGTCATTACATTACATTTAACTTCAATTTAGTTGACAGTATTCAGTTGAAAATTTGCATTATTAGACAAAATAACAATTGCCTGTCTTGATCTTCCACTTCCAGTGTTCAAATAAAAACTAAAGAAGTCTCCTGTTTGACTTGCGATATATCAACATTAATCCGTAAGTATGCTGAAACAGTGTACCATAATTTAATAAAAATATTGTTTGTCAATGAGTAAATGGTACCTTTAACTAATAGTGTACACTGTAGCATGCATGCGATTAACTTTTCTATGGCTGCTTGAGGATCTCAAGGATGTCTTTTTTCATCTCCAAATTAACATGACGATTTTCCTTACTAACATCAGTGTAACTCTCATTATAATCCATCTTGAATATTTCCTCTTGTATGTGATTGGTCTAAATGCATAGCATGACTGAATATGCCCCAGGTAAAACTGGGGAATACGTGTTGCCAAAAATATTTGGCTTCAAAAATATACTCAGTGGATATTTGTCCTTGGACATTTTCAGTTCCTCAAAGCTTACAGTTTTCCTCAAGCTTTGCTCTCGGAAAACTATTTGCTCCCTGGAACAGATAATGTCTGCAGACAAATTTCTATCCGAACATATTTTTGCACCAAATGGAGACTATGGTTTATATTTTAGTTTGGAGATTTTTTATTATCAACAATGTTGGTTACCAGTACTAGTTTTGGGACAGTTCACTCTGTCCCCCTCTCCTCCTTTGCAATAATGTGATAAGTTTATGTATGGCTTAAATGTTTGAACATAAGCTGGGGTAAGGGAGGAGGATGGGAGAGAGGGAAGAGGAGGGGAGGGAGGGGGAAGGGAGGGGGCATGGGGTGGGGTTGGGGGGTTTGGCTCAAAAAATGTAGTAAATGGAGAAAGCATTAAGTACTGAACATATAAAGATGGAAATATGCAATGTCTATTTTGAATGGTTTTTCATGGTTTGACAAGTGTGCCAAGAGCAGATGACCTGCATTGAAGGCAGTCGCTCTTGTTTACCATTCTTGGGTCAAGAAGAACCTCACTGATTTTTATGTGTTCCCCCTGTCTTAGCTGGAAACAAGTGCACTTATTATGATGCAAGCTTCAGTAAGAAGGGGAGCTGGTACTTATTATCTTGTAAAGGTTAGCTTGAGTTTTTTAATTCTTGCAAAAATGGTCACTCAGGCATCTGTTGCAGGTTATGCAGTATGTTGGATTACCTGTCCAATCTTGCAGATTTTCTTTGGTTTTATTAAATTTTATTCATTGTAATTTGCAGACCTTTTAGAAAATTCACTAATTAAAATAGTTTTTCCTTTGCTTTTAATATTGCTCTTTTATAAATTTTTTAATTCTTGACTCAATAAGAAGTGTTCAGACATGTGTAAAATGTGTACCATCATCATGCATCATCATCATCATTACCATTATTATTATTATTTGGAATCATTGAGCAAATATTGGATAAGCTAAACAAACTGTATTGACTTTTATTGAATTTTTTTTGTTTCTAGGACCAAAATACCCTGAAATAACAATGCGTAGTACAACAAAACACAAAGGTATGTGATTGTGATTGAGTTTCTCTGATCAGTTAGGGATTGAGACATTTTAGGGGCCCACTTGTGATTTTTATGAAAGTGACTGTGTCAGCTGGTATATGTGGAAATTTTGACTTCAGCATTATTTTATTATTTTTTTTGGTTTCTATATCAGTAATTCCAATTGAAGACAACAAGGCTTTGAGAGAAAGACTCGATGAAGTGGCTCTTCCAAAAATAAAAAATTACCAAGTTAAAGTTGGAGCTTACGGTTAGTTGGATGTTCCACATTACTCTAAATCTTGTTTAATAATTTAAAATTATTCACCAAAGTGGAGGTGAAAAGTGGTTGATATTTACCGGGTTGTGAAGCCGTGAGATAAATATCCACCACTTTCACCAACACTGAAGTGAATAATAATGCTTTAGTATATACCACACAAGCTGAATAACTAGCGTTTTTTCACTTAATTTCCTCATCGGAAACCGAAACGGGAAGCCAGTTTGTTTTTCTTTGGCTGCTTGGGGGTGAATACTGCTTTGCTGATCACCTCCAAGTTAACCAATCAGAATAAGCGAAAAGCACTATTCACGTGTGTGGTATATACTAATCATTATGATTTAACTGTTCTTCAGTTGTTTGAATAGTTTGCTTTGTGGTTGGTTAAGCTCCATGTGATTTTTTTTTGCATGCACAATAGATATCTATGTGAAGGAGTACCGCCCTCCCAACTTTGATGAAGGAAAAAGATATGGCGTCTTGTTTTCAGTGTAAGTATACATAAGTCACTTTTGTGTCAATAATTTTCACCGTCCTTGTTCTCATTGTGATCATCATCATGTTGGTCGTCATCACCTTCATGGCTAGGCAGGGTGTTGTGTTTTTACTACAATACATCAACAAAACTACATTATGAGTGTAACATTCTTGCGTTGCTTTCTATTGTTTGTATTCCTAGTGCGATCATGATGTCCCTACGGGTCAAGTAATTTACATTTTCGCTTTTCGCGCGTATTTATATGCAATTGTTAGCTACGGTTTGATCATTTTTTAGAAATAGCTACAAACCCGTTAGAGCAAGTTGCTATTGCGTTGTGTATCCAGGATCTGTTCGTTTCCTAGCTGTTCATTCTGGTGGAATTTCTGTAAGTCGCGAATGCTATGGTTTTTCTGGTTTTTGTCGAGTTTCCTTCACTTATCACTGTTGTTTATTTTCTATTTGCTTATCATTTCTTCTAGTCAAACTCGTCTTCGTGAAAACAAATAAAGTCTACGATGTTTGAAGTACAGAACCAGTCTGATTTCGGCTCGATCAATGTCATGGCGAAATAGCGATAACATCGTTTGAAGAAATTCGAATAATTTTTATGTCCATGGATCCTGGAGCTATTTCGACGGCTGAGGCAACAAGCGAAGTCAGGACAAGACACCCTAATGTTACGATCGACCAGCTTCAGGTTAGGTACGAAAGAAACCTTCGACTAAAGGCCTCTAGAAGCGCCGCTAAAGGAGTAGTGACCAGGAGGCAAAATGAAGCAAGGGAAATTATGTCGGACTTTGGCGACGTGAAAGACTTAGAGCTGAAGCTTGCCGAGTTGGATGAAGCGATAGAAAACTTTAATACGGCGCACCAAGCTTACCATGGTCAGCTCGAGGACCGAACCGAGATCGATGATTCACAAGAATATTACGACGCTACCCTGCTCCTTGCTAATGACACTAAAAGAATAATCGACGACTGGATTCAAGTTGGCTTTAAACAACCGCCAGGAACAAACAGTGAACCGAACCTTCAACCCGAGGACTCTGTTAGCAATCGCAATGTTGGCTCTCGAACTGCCTCAAAGTCTAAGACCAGGTCTAAGGCCTGCTCGCGATCCTCAAGAAGTAGTTCAGTGTCTGGTGCTAGAGTGGCGGCCGCGGCGAAAAGAGCATCCTTGGCGGCCGAAGCCTCAATGCTGCGAGAACAACAAGCTTTGCAATAGGAAGAACTCCGCTTGCAACAAAGGAAGCAACAGCTAGCTCTCGAGACCGAGATTGCCAAACTTAAAGCGGAAGAATGTGTCCTAGCAGAAGCCGAGGCACGGTTCACGGCAGCTGACAAGATTAAGGGTGTCCGGAGTATTGTTCCACCTGTGATCAAAACGGACTTCTGCGAGCCTGAAGCGTCTAAAGTAAGGCCCAGCGACACCCAGCGACTCTTTGCTCGAACTGAACAACTTCCAATCTCTGATCTGGGTGCTGGGAGACATCGGCACAGAGAAGTGGATTCTCGAAACTCGATTTCTAGCGAGGAAGGATTCCGACAGTTTATGGACTTGCAGTGGCAGCAGCAGGAACAAAATCGTAATATAATGCATGTACAACAACAGCAGAACCACCAAGTGCAACAGCTGCTAAAGCAACAACAGTTACATACTTTGGCCCTGACCTTGCCTCAGCCTGAAGTGCCAACTTTTACTGGAGATCCTATTGAGTACTGCAATTTTATTAGAGCATTCGAGAACATGATAGAAGCTAAAACCACAAGCTATAGTGCCAGATTGTACTACCTCGTGCAATACACAACAGGTGACGTACAGGAACTAATGCGAAGTTGTCTCGCAATGGATTCTGAGAAAGGCTATCGTGAGGCTCGGAAACTCCTTACTAAGCATTATGGACAGCCATACAGGATCGCCTCGGCATGTGTTGAACGAGTCACCAATGGGCCTGCTATCAAGTCTGAAGATGGAGCAGCTTTACAGTCGTTTTCTGTCCTTTTAACCAGTTGCAAGAACACTTTAACTGACATTGGCTATCTCAGTAAAATTGAGAACCCCGACAGCTTAAAGAAAGTAGTGTCCAGGCTTCCTTTCAACCTGCGCCAGAAGTGGCGTGATGTAGCGGACACCATTACAGAGAGGCAGGAGAGAGAAGTAACCATCAGTGATGTTGCGAATTTCGTAGAGGAGAAAGCCCGTATAATGACGCATCCCATTTTTGGAGACATATCTAGCGAACCGAAAGGCAAAGGCGGCCTTGACAAGAGAAAATCGACAAGCAGAAGGGTTTCTTCGTTCGCAGCCGACGCCCACAACCCTGATCACACTGGTGAAGGTGTCTCTGAGGAGATTCCGGTGCCAAGATTCAATCGTAACAGTCTATACTGCCCGTTATGCAAATCTCCTCATTGGCTATCTCAATGTAATGATTTCAGAAGAAGAAGCGTCAGCGAAAGATACGAATTTGTACGAGAGAAAGAACTTTGCTATAATTGTCTTGTTCCCGGTCATTACGTCGCTGCTTGCCCAAAGACGAGCTTTTGCAAGGTGGACGGGTGTCACGACAAACATTCAACTTTCCTACACCCACCTTCGGCGCGGTTTGATGACGCAACCCAGCCAGAGACAGGAGTTCAGAGCGCCTATATAAGTGTTGGCAAACCACGTCGTACCGTTACTGGGGCCGGAACATCAGTAACCGGATTACCTGTGGTACCATTTAAAGTGAGAGCCAAAGGGAGTAACACCATTTTGCTTACGTACGCCTTCCTAGACGGTGGTTCGAATACGACTTTCTGCAGTGATCAGCTAATGAAGGACCTTGGAGTCAGAGGTATCGACACCACATTATCGCTAACCACGATGGAAAGAGAAAATAGCACGAAAGCGAGCTCTTTGGTCCAACTAGAAGTCTTCGATTTAGATGAAAATAATTTTATAGAACTACCGCTGGTGTTTTCTACTCCTGTACTGCCAATTTCATCAGAGAGTGTACCTCGGCAAGAAGATGTTGACAGGTGGTCCCATCTAAAAGGAATACGTATTGCAGAGATAGACGCCCGTGTTGGTTTACTAATAGGCCACGATGTACCTAAAGCTCTGGAACCAAAAGAGGTTAAGGAAAGTCAGGATGGAGGTCCATATGCAACAAGAACTTTGCTAGGCTGGGCAATTAATGGCCCGTTAGGCAGAAACGGGAACGGTGCTCGTACTACCAATTTCATTAGAAGAGACGCCGAACTCGATCACATGTTCCAGAGATTTTGTAATATGGAATTTAACGATTCGTTGTTTGACAATACGAAGGAGATGTCTCTTGACGACAAAAGAGCATTGGAGATCATGGAATCTTCCGCCGTTTACAAAGATGGCCACTATGAGATAGCCTTACCATGGAGATATTCGCCATCTTGTCTGCCAAACAACAGAGTTCTAGCGGAACATCGACTGAAGCTGTTAAGAAGAAGGCTTATCAAGGACCCAGATCTCTTCCAGAAGTACTCCTCCTTCATCGACAACCTTTTAGACAAAGACTACGCCAGACAGGTTCCAGATCATCAGAGTATTAAATCGGAAAAGGCTACTTGGTTTTTACCACATCATCCAGTGTTCTATCCGAAGAAACCTGAGAAAGTCCGCGTTGTATTTGACTGTGCAGCGAAATACAGGGGCGTTTCTCTCAACGACGTACTGCTACCGGGCCCGGATATGACCAACTCCCTCATTGGCGTTCTTACTCGGTTCCGACAGGAACGGATCGCTGTTATGGCCGACGTAGAGTGCATGTACTACCAAGTTCGTGTTCCACCCAGCGATTCGGATGTCCTACGCTTCCTGTGGTGGCCTGGGAACGATCTTGAAAGTCAACCTAAAGAGTACCAGATGAGAGTTCATTTATTCGGTGCAGTGTCTTCTCCAAGCTGTGCGAACTTTGCTCTAAGGAAAGCAGCAGACGACAACTTGCAGCAATTTGACTCCGAGGCAATCAACACGGTTAAAAGAAACTTTTATGTTGACGACTGCTTAAAGTCTGTGCAAGGAGAAGAGGAAGCTATTCGTCTGACCGATGATCTTAGAAGGCTTCTAGGAAAGGGAGGTTTCAATTTAACCAAATGGGTTTCAAACTCTCGCAGGGTCATTGAATCCCTTCCTGTGTCTGAAAGAGCGGGTACATTCAAGGATCTCCACGATGGTCAGCTACCCGTCGAGCGTGCTCTTGGGGTACGTTGGGATGTGGAACGTGACAAGTTCTGTTTCAAGATTGAAGTTAGAAGCAAACCCCGCACGAGAAGACGATTACTTTCAGTTCTTTTTTCGTTGTACGATCCCCTCGGTTTCGTAGGCCCAGTTGTCCTCTCAGCCAAAGTTATTCTACAAGATTTGTGCCGTAGAAGATTGGAGTGGGATGACCCTATTCCTGACGACGAAAGGAATCGTTGGCTAAGTTGGTTGGAAGATCTTCCAAAGCTTGAACAGCTCTCAGTTGATCGCTGTTTGAAGCCACCGGGTTTTGGTAAAGTTGTTTCTGTGCAACTACATCATTTCTCGGACGCTTCTCAACAAGGTTATGGTGTGGTCTCCTACCTCAGATTTCTGAATGATAAAGACGCGATACACTGTTCGTTCATGATGGGAAAGGCAAGGACTGCACCCCTTAAGACCGTGACAATACCGAGGTTAGAGTTGTCGGCAGCCGTCGTGGCATCGAGGCTGGACAAGATACTTCGAAAAGTAATCGATCTCCCCGTAGATGAATCTGTATTTTGGACAGACAGTACTTGTGTAATCAGCTACATACAAAATAACGACAAGAGGTTTCACACTTTTGTTGCTAATAGGATAGCCATCATACATGATGCATCTTCGCCGTCTCAGTGGAGGTATGTGAATTCAGAAGGGAATCCTGCAGACGACGCTTCGAGAGGTCTCACGGTGGATTCCGTCATCTCCAAGAATCGTTGGATAAATGGTCCAGATTTTCTGTGGGAGCCAGAATCAAGATGGCCCGTTCAGCCCACCGCCCAAATGCAGGACAACGACCCTGAAATCAAGAGGGAGAGTCAAGCCCTTTTCTCTCTTACCAACGCTGGTACTAATTGTGTCAACCAACTCCTTGAGTACTTTTCATCATGGTATCGTCTTAAGAAACTCGTTGCTTGGATTTTGCGCTATCGGGAGAAGCTGAAGCAGTCATCCAAAAGACGTAGAGAAGGACTGGCACTAGTACAAGACTTCCCTGAAGACAGGACGTACGACCCTTTTAGTGTAGACGAGATCGACAGAGCTGAAAGGGAAATTCTCAAATTCGTCCAACGACAAAGTTTCGAAGAAGAGTTATCACGGCTCAAAGAGCAAGATGGAGTAAACGGAAGCAGCGTCTTGAAAAGTGTTAAGGAGAGGAAACCGCTAATTAAGAAAACGAGTGCGATCTACAAGCTTGATCCAATGAAAGTTGGCGGTCTGCTGTACGTCGGTGGGCGTTTGAGACAAGCATCATTTCCATACCCCGCGAAGCACCAAATTATCCTGCCAAATAAGCACCATGTCGTGGATTTGATTGTGCGCTACTACCACTTGATGTCTGGTCATTCGGGTCTAGAGCATGTGTTATCCATGGTTCGAGGAAAGTTTTGGATTCCCAAAGCAAGGACGGCTGTAAGGAAGGTTGTCATCGACTGTTTCGACTGCAAAAGAAGGCAAGCCCCGCTAGGAAAGCAGAAAACAGCAGACCTGTCACTAAAGTGTCAGATGATCCGAAAGATTTAGAGGCCCTTACGCCAAATCATTTGCTTTTACTCCGTTCAGGTCCATCACTACCACCTGGGTTTTTCCAGAAGGATGAAATATACTCTCGCAAGCGGTGGCGACAGATCCAGTACTTGGCGGACATATTTTGGCGAAGGTGGATCAAGGAGTACCTCCCATCCCTTCAAGAAAGACAAAAATGGAATTGACCCAGGAGGAATTTCGTCATTGGCGACATCGTCTTAGTGGCTGATGTGAATTGTCCGCGAAGCTGCTGGCCGCTTGCCCGTATCGTGGATGTTCAACGAAATAACACAGACGGCTTCGTTCGAAGAGTAACGGTGAAAACCAAGACATCAACCCTGCAGCGACCCATTGACAAAATTATATTACTCGAATCCGCTTAGATGTTCCTTTACCGATTCGAGTCCTAGGAGGTGAATGTCGCGTGGAACTGCTTCAACTGCAAGCCTGTTTAGGTCAAGCACTTGTTTACAGAACTCAGAGGGTATCCCTCTTTTGAACACAACAAGTCTGAACAAAGCTAGTAGCGAACAACGCGCTCTATATAGCTTTCTTTTATCGTAATTAAATAAGCACGCAGCGAACGTGATCTCATTATTTTGTTATAAATGCTTTGTGCTGTCGCATTTAGGGGCCGGTGTAACATTCTTGCGTTGCTTTCTATTGTTTGTATTCCTAGTGCGATCATGATGTCCCTACGGGTCAAGTAATTTACATTTTCGCTTTTCGCGCGTATTTATATGCAATTGTTAGCTACGGTTTGATCATTTTTTAGAAATAGCTACAAACCCGTTAGAGCAAGTTGCTATTGCGTTGTGTATCCAGGATCTGTTCGTTTCCTAGCTGTTCATTCTGGTGGAATTTCTGTAAGTCGCGAATGCTATGGTTTTTCTGGTTTTTGTCGAGTTTCCTTCACTTATCACTGTTGTTTATTTTCTATTTGCTTATCATTTCTTCTAGTCAAACTCGTCTTCGTGAAAACAAATAAAGTCTACGATGTTTGAAGTACAGAACCAGTCTGATTTCGGCTCGATCAATGTCATGGCGAAATAGCGATAACAATGAGTGACTCAACAATATTGCAGTTTTTAAATTTGTTGGAAATATCAACAACATCTCATGTATAAATTGTCTAAAATATAAAAACGGCATTGATTAAATGCGATAATTCAATACTATTGTTTGCAGGTATGGTGGACCAAACTCACAAAAGGTATTTAATCCTTCAACTTGTCCTTAAAAGTTAAGCTGATGTGGGAGACTGTCTTGAAGTCACAGAGTATTTTGCAGTGGTTTGTGTTCATCTGGAGGGGGGTGGGGGGGGGGGGGTAGAGGGGTAGGGGGGTAGGGGTGGGATGAGAAATAAACAGTTCATTGAGGAGCATTTTTAATCATTTCAATGTGCTTTTGTGGCTTTTTTTCAGGTCACTGATACATATGGATTCAGTTTTGATAGTGGTTATCTTGTCAGCAACTTTGACTTGATTGTGGTGAATCTTGATGCCAGAGGGTCCTGTTGTCGAGGGGAGAGGTAATGAGGTTGTCATAACAACAGCTAAATCTGTCAGTAACCATCCACCTGAAAAATCAGATGAGCAGAAGGTTGCTAGTTCAAACCATAGAACAGAGAATTAAACAAGGTTTGCATTTTTGGGCAGTGACACTAAGCTGTTAGTCACACATATGTTACAGGTTAAATTTGATCTCAGGTCATTTTTGATTTAACCTAGGTCAAAATGAAATTCCTTTGTCTCCTAACCCTAATTATTCATGAGAAGACAAAGGAATTTCATTTTGACCTAGGTTAAGTCAAAAATGACCTGAGATCAAATTTAACCTGTAACACCTATAACTGGAAAAGTTACACACTGATTAAAAAGAGTAGGGAATGTAGTTCGTGCAGGTGGTGTGGTCTCCACTAACTATAACACACAGTTTACAGTGTCTCCAATTTTTAGGCTGGATGGTCAGCTAGAATACTAGACATTTAATTCAAGCTGTTTGTCAACATGCGCAGGCTGTGGGGTGAACTCACCTTTGATGACACTAAAATGTTTCATCTATCTCTTAACTGACCATTAATATAGTTTTAACCATTAGGTCTGTGGGAGGTTTTTCTAAATATATTCAGAAGAAAAAATATTCTTTTGTTTGTGAATGATTCACTTGTTTTTCCTTCTGCTGTCACTGTTTTAGATTCAAGCATGCAGTTTATAAACAACTTGGAAAGGCTGAAGCAGAGGATACCATAGCTGTTGCTAGGTAACTGAAAGGATTTCTTTTGAATGTTTGCTTATGCAGGGGTTGTGAAGTCGATGGTATGGCTAGGGAAGGGTGGGATGGGAATGGCTATTGTGGGGGTGGGGGGGGGGAGCATATGGTTAAAGAGGAGAGCTTGTCTGGTTCAGGATTGCAAATGTCACCATCTAGTTTCTGAAGAGGTGGTTCAACGAGAGACTCGTGAAGACATTTTCAAACTTTAAGTTACTGAATTCACAATATTTTTTACTGTGGTTGGCATATCTGTGATGAAATTAGAAGTGAGGCTGTTAATACTTGCACACTCACTCACTCCCTTCCTCCCTATCAACAACAACTCTCTGTGTTGTCTTCATGAGGTGTCACTGTCAGGTCTTTTTTTACACTGATTGGTTTCACTTTCTTAAATGCTTATTAGGTACATTGCTGACAAGCCGTACGTGGATAAGAGCAAAATTGCTATCTGGGGATGGGTGAGATTGCAATAATTTTTATTTACGTAGATTGGGCTCCAATGAAAGTGGAAAAACATGAATCATGTCAAGCAAATTGTAATGCCCAACAGCTTTGAATAGCCACACTTATAAATGTTTCATCCATGGATTTGAGCAGTACAGCAACCTTGAACAGCATGATACAAGGTTGATATGGGACCTGAAAATCCTGGGAAGTACTTTCCAGCATTTTCCAGGACTGGAAAGTCCTTGAAATGGTAGGAGGTCCTGGAAAACCTTGGAATTTTGTAAACTTAAGTAATAAAGGTTTTTGAAAGGTATTGGGAAGCAGCCAGATGGGAAAATCTAACAACTGAAATTACTTCATACATTTGCATTTATGAGGCCTGGAAAAGTCCTGGAATTTTGTTTCTGAAAAAGTGTACAAATCCTGAATTGCTAAACAGCAGCACAGAAAAGCCATCTTCACAGAGGCATTGGCCAGTGGAGGCCGTTTTTCTTGCCTGTCTTGTGCTCACTGATAACTTGATTCAGTGCCAGTGGTAGATGGGATTAAAATGTGAAATGGATCTTATTTTCTTGTAGTCATATGGAGGTTTCATGGCATCTTATGTGCTTGGTCAGAATTCTGGTGTGTTCTCGGTTGGGATGGCTGTGGCACCTGTAACAGACTGGAGATATTATGGTAAGTGGTGACTTCTTAGTAATGGGGAGGAATGTAATACTAAATAGCTTTCATTAGACAGTTTTGCTTTAGGGTTTAAATGCACTGCATCTGTAGCTTGCATTTGAATGGTCACTGCAAACAGCAAAACTTTATTTATTAGTAGCAGAAAAGAAAACGAGCTGCCCTGCAGGTAGCATTTGCTAATCTTGGCAGGACTGACATACATGAGAATAAGAAAAGGTAAAATACAAGAAAATGACGATAAAGTACAAAGAAAAGATAACGACAATGTGAAAATAAGAAAATGTAAATATAAGGAAAATATAACAGCTAAGGACGGAAAACGAGGATAGTTCAAAATTTGTAACCATGTTCATTTAACAACATATTGAAGAGAGCCTGGGAGATTTCTTCGGCTTGATATCTCATTTCACTCTTCTATCCAGTGGTCGTTGTGTTGTAAATATTATTGCTTACAGTTGTAATTCAGTTGACCATTTTGTTAACCCTCTAAGCTTTAAGATCAAAATTTCAATTCTCATTTGTTGCTCCCTACACATTTCCTAGATATAGTAGAGAAATTGTTAAAATATCAAACAAATTCATCTTGAGTGATTCTGTCCTTAATTCTCGTGACCATTCTGTTTCATGAAGCGTTGATATTGTAAGGAGAAATTTGATGCTGATCACTCTTACGGTTAAAGGGTTAATGATATTCATCATGTGTTTCAGATTCAATATACACTGAACGATACATGCTCACTCCACAACAGAACCTTAACGGATACGAGGTAAGTCAGTGGAAACCTCAGAAGTTAAGTTTATCTCAGAGTTTCAGGCAAATTAAACATCATTGTATGAACTTCAGCTTCTCCTCTGTCAACAAAAAAAAATTGTAAAGAACAAAAAGATGCCTGGACGCAATGCCAAGCGCTTTAGAGCATTATTTGTTTCACTTGCACGGTGAAACTAATTCGCCTTTTAAGTCGATGCTCTGAACTACAGTTTTTGACACTACATGAAAATTGCTATCCTGTAACAGCGTGCGGACAACTTTCAGAAAGGACTTTGTTGGGGCAAAGTATTAGAAGTTATTTATCTGTCTTCAAACCGTTGCTCTGCGTTGCCGGAGCGAAAGTTGCGTTAAGAGTTGATCGCGCGCTATGTTGTGTTAAGTTAGTGTGGTTAAACATTGTCCCGCCTAACGTCACCTTTGGTGGTTCGATACTACGCTTTGCGATTGGCTGGCAAAATTCGCGCCCTTTTTTCAACCAATGAGAAGCAAACCCAAAACCAATCGTGACTCGCTTGCATGCGTTTTCCTGCGCTTAGCGCCGATGACATTAAACTTGCTTTGATTTCTGATTGGCTCATTGCATTCTTTGAGTCTGTTGTGATTGGACAGTAATATTTTGTTTTGGCACTGAAAGCGACAAGGGGTTAAGATGTCGATAATTTATTTTCAGATATCTTCTGTTTTGCCTCTGGCCAAGAATTTCAAAAATGACAGTTTTCTTGTGGTTCACGGCACTGGGGATGGTAAGTCCAATTTGATAACAGAAAGATTTGTAATTGGGTGGGTTACACAATTCTGAAAAATGCTTAATGTGAATTAGTATTATATATCGGTCCTGAAAAAATCATGGCAATAGTAATCCCACTGCGAGGCAAAAATGTGTAATTTTCACTGTTTTTCTTGTCTAGATAACGTACATTTTCAGAATACTGCACAACTTGTAGCAGCGTTAACAAAGGCTGGTGTCAAATATCAAGTTCAGGTGAGTGAGGAGTTTTAGATCTACATTTCCACAAGAAATAAGGCTTAACTTAAAGGGTCGTAGTTTAGGATTTCATCCACAGATTTAAACAACAGAGCCACCCAGTACAGGACAATAAACAACACCTCGGGAAAGTACCACTGCTAAGTAGCTATTATTTGAATGGTCACACTTTAAGATGTCGTCCATATACTTTAAGTTAGAACCACCTTGTACAGCATAATAAACAGCAGCACAGGAAACTAGTGTTCAGTAGCTTTCATTTGAATGGTAACCGTTAAGGATTTTATCTACAGACTTAAACGTTAGAATCACCTTGTACAGTATAATAAACAGCACAACAGGAAAGTACCGCTCTATTTGAACTGCCTTGTACAGCGTAATGGCGACTGCTGCGCAAAGGTAGCTGTTTGAATCTTCACACGTTCGAATTTCATTTACAGACTCAAAAGATAGAACTTCCTTGTACAACATGAGAAACGCAACTGGAGCATTCTGCTACTCGGTAGCTTTTGTTTTAAAGTAGTTTTACTTAATCTGTGAAACATTTTTAATTAGACATCGTGTAATACAATGTAAAAGTCAAATTTACGCAAAAGAATACAAAGGGGTTAATGTGTAATAGTTGTTACGTCTATTCCATGGGTTGAGTGAAAGCACTCTAATGGCTACACTTACTGTTGTTTTCCTTACACCTGACAGTTTTACACGGACAAGAACCACGGAATAATGGGAAAACAGACAGAAAGACACTTGTTCCGACTGCTGACTGACTTCCTAACAACCTAAATGACATGTAACCTACTTGTCTTATTCCACTTATACGGAAAAGTGAGACCTTGACGATAGTCTTGACTTGTAACGTTTAATTTTTCACCTCTTCCTGGTTTTCACTTAGATTTCATTAGTATGACCATGGCTGTGAACAGACTCAAAAGTTAGAACCACTTTGTACAGCACCACAGGGGAGCACTGCTAGCCCAGTAGCTTTCATTTAAATGGTCATACTGTAGAATTTCATCCACAGACTCAAAAGTTAGAACCACCTTGTACAGCTTAATAAACAGCACCATAGGGAACTGCTGCTCAGCAGCTTTCATTTGAATGGTCACACTTAAGGGTTTCCTTCACAGACTCAAAATTTATACCCACCATCTACAGCATAACAATTTGTACTACAGGAAAGTGCTTCCCAATAGCTTTCATTCTAACACTTTCAGCTCTTCTGAGAAGTAATTCTTGCTTTTTTTATTCATAGTTTTACCCAGACAAGAACCACGGATTGTATGGTGGCGGAACAAGAAATCATAACTACCATCACCTGACAAGATTCCTTACTGAAAAACTGTCCTTGAGTAGTTGATACGAAAGAAATATACAACTGAGTTAAACGTAGAGTACTTCATAACAAAAGTTGATATTCCCCACCCTACAAACTGAGTCGGGGGTTGTAGGTTTGATTGGGTGAACGATAGATGACAAGCATGTTTCGCTATTTCGTAGCCTCTAAAATAGCTGTCGTCAAAATTATTTTAACGAAAACGATTTTCCCACCACGACAGACTACAGTCTACTACTACCATTTTTAAGGGTTTAATGTCTACCAAACGATTTTTCAACCCCCATTTTTGGCAAGTTTCCTCTTAGTTTTTGGAGTGGGGAAATGTTTATTTTCTGTAACCGCAAGTTCAAACGTAAACTGCAAAAGAAAGCATCATTGAGCACTTTTCATTGAGTGTCAAAATCAAACCCAAAATAATTACCCTGACCAATCACAACAGACGTAAACGTAGTTATCAACCAATAAGAATTTGTATTTTCGTGGGAAAATACCTGCGAACTCGCTACGATTAGTTTTTGTTTTACTTCTTATCTGTTTAGAAAGTGGCGTGAGCCAAAAGGGGAGCAAACAGGAATTACATTTTGGCACTCAAAACGACTCCATCCCATGGAATTCACTTTTCAAACTGATGCTGGTTTTTGCCTTTGGTCATGTATTCCGCCCGGAATAATTTAGGGCATTTTCTTTGCCCTTTGAAAGCTCTTCTGGTAAGAGTTTTAGTTCATTTATGGGTTTTAATTTTGCTTCTTTGCTTTTCTGAAGTGAAGTTGAGGTGAAGTTGCCCAAAAATTTTTGTCAAAATAAATATTAGCAGTTAAACTTTAAGAGGAATCAAATAGAAGTTAATCTTCGGGCAATTAAAAGTTTGAAATTTATCGTAATTAAGATTTAGTCCATTGTCATTGTTATTTGTACGTTTAGCTTGGTTGAACCTTGCTTTAAGTTATGTTTAGAACCATCTTCAAATGAGTGTCTCACAACCCCAGCCAAGGTAATTACCGTCACCAATCACAACAGACGTAAACAACACAATAAACCAATCAGAATTCGAGGTTATTCATTTTAAGCGGCGCTAAGCGCGGGAAAATGCGCTTGAACAAGTAGTGATGATGAGTTTTGATTTTGCTTCTCATTGGTTGAGAAAGTGGCGCGAGTTTTTCAACCAATCACAGAGTGAAGTAAAGAAAAACCGGAGCAAACGCGAATCACTCCGGTTGTTTACCATTTACCCCCAAACTTCGGAAATTTCGGATGGAATGTAAATGGGAAGACTATTTTTTTCTTCCCGAACGGAAATTTCCACGGAAGAACGGGATTTCTTGAAAGGTAGTCCAAAATTTCCAACCGGAATTTCCGAACGGAAAATGTATGTACCATTTGCGATTTTCACTAGTTCCAAGTCCTACTACTCCAATTTTGATGCGTGTCACGTGTTATTTAGTAGGAGTTGTGCAAATGGTACTTGCCAATCCTGAACGGAATTTTTCATTGGGGATTTTTGCTTACCATTTGTACAAACCGTCGGCCAACCGGTTTTCCCATGTAAATGGTAAAGAACCTCCGACACTCAATTAAAAATAACGCTGTGGTCTTCTGACGTAATTTAAGAGTCATTTAAGGAAATGATATTAAGACACTCAATTTAAATTTACTATGTTGCGCCATTTGAATGGAATCTATTTTTCGGACGAAAGAAATGATTGCAATTGAAGTTTACATGTTTTCAATGTTCTTACGAGGAAAGTGTTGAACGTTTTTAAGTTGAACTATAAATTTACAGGTTCCTGGCACCATCGCACTGTAATGATTAGAATCAAGTTTCTCCTAACAATCTCACTACTTAATCAAACACAGTTCATGAGAATAAAAGATGATGACCAAAGACAAAATGTCTTGATGTGTAAACAAATTCTCCCGAAGTAATAGTGTAATAGCGATTTTTCTACAGAAGGTAAGGTTTCCGGGAATTTAAAACCTTGAGCCTACATCACGAATGAATTTTTATGACCCTTTTTGGAGTGCGAGTCCTCTCCTCTAAACGTTTTTTCATTGTTTAGTAAGCCAAACTACCACGTCGTGATGTCACGCATCAAATGGCTGAAAGTCTTATCCAATTTGACGCTTTCCTTTTTTGGAGTCATTCTCTATTATGGCCTTTCTCAAATAACTTCTACTTCAAGGCATTTGGTGATTTGTTTCTTGGCAGAATGACTGGTTCTATCAGGGACAGACTTGACATTCGTCAGTATTTAAATCCTGAAACGTTTTTTGTGAAAGTTTCCAAGGAGAAGCGATGGCGGAGCTCTCTCCCACTGACTCGATCCTTTTTCTTAAATTTCTGTTTCTTGGTAGACTGCACAGTTATAGAGGCATCTACAGCATGACTGAAAGAAAGCTCTTCCATGTGAAGACTGCTTACGAAGGAAATTAAAAGAAAATCACTTTATTTGAGCGTCGAAAGAAAGAAAGGAGATCAAAGCAAAAGGCGATATTCAGGGTGCAAGCACAAAAGGAAGCCATTTCAAAGTCAACTGTCATGAACAAGCCAATGAAAATCGAGCTGAGAGTTAAAACCAGGCGCTTGATTTGATTTTGGTTGCTGCAAAGAAAACTGTAACACTTGTAACAGTTTTGTAGCAAATTAACTTAAGTTACTGTTTTTTAGCACAAATTTTATTTGCTGCTGGTTGTGGCATCCTTAAAGTTCTTAAGGTGGCTCAAAACAGTTTCCAGCACTTTCCAATACGTAGATTTTGATGGGTCATTATTATCACTCTTTATCAGTTGATGCTATAATCATGGTATCAAAATACTGCCCAATCATTTGTGAATACGTTGGTATAATTATGTGACACTATAGTTTACCATAGCAACACTGTGACCTGCTAAAAACACCCTTAATTTCAGCTTTAAGTGCTTATATTTCAAAAACGGCACGGTGAAATTTTTCTTATTATAGAATTTTGATAAGCAGAATGAGATGCAACTTTTCGCAAAATTTAAATAAATTCCGTACATGGGGTTCGGAGCCACCTTAAATTTTCGAAAATTTAAGGTGGCTCTGAACCCCATGTACAAAATATTCTCTACATACTTTATTCAGCCAACTAGATGCTAACATTGAAGGAAAATAGATGAATAATTAAAATGGCTTCCTTTAACCAGTCTGCCTAAGTGACGTTTTCCATTTTTATCAAACTGAGAGGTCTTTGAAAGCTGATCCTTTTAAACAAGTTTCCACATTAAAGCTGATTAGGTGGATTCATACTAGACATTTCAAGTGCACTTGAATTTTGGTTGTGTAGTAAAGTGTACTTGAGATGAACATGTGTGAACAGTTGTCATTTCACTTGACTGATCATACTTAGTTGCAACAGAAACATCAAAGTACCGAAGTGCACTCTCAAGTAAGTGCACTTGAGGGTCTAGTGTGAACCCACCTATTGCATTATTTATTACATATAAAGGAATGCATTGGTCTTTATCACAGTCTTCATTGTCTCTACAGTATAGTACATTACTTTATTATTAGCATCGGTTTGCAATATTTAGGCATCATAGAGTGCATAGTAAGCTAGTGACTTTTATCATCCCCATTCTTCCATCACCACTCTCCTTTCTTTTCTAAAAGAAACAAAACAAAATACTGAAACCATTAAAAAAGCATTTTCATTCTAATCTGGGTAAGGGTTAGAGGCTTCCTTTAATTTCATTTTTGTGTGGATTTTGCAAAACAAATTACCTTATTTAAAGAAATTGTTATAGGCCAAACTCACACATTCCTGTTAACTGACAAATGACAACAAACCACAAACTGCGTTTTCATTGTTCAGCTCAGGGTTCTCCTTAATGCAGGTGACAGGCGATTTTTGCTCACCATAAATAAGAAATCTGCCTGCAAGGCTGATTTTTACTAGCATCTTTGTTACACACTTCAAGGGGACGGTAATAAATCAGGTGCCAAATTTTTATTTTGAAGACTTGTTGTTACTATTCCCAAATAAAAAAGGCCGCAAACAAAGCCCAACTCAGAAGTGTGACATGAGGTATAACAATGTACAACAAAAGGATGCTCCATACAGTGTACTTCTTTAAGTTCCTATGAATAAATGTCCACCAACCTTCAGTATCCCTTACGTTCTTTCGTCTGGTGTCATTTTCACTTTCAAGCCCTTTTAAAAATTGCACAAATACACCTATCGGCTTCACAAGGGAAGTTTTCTTGAAGGCTGAAAAGCAAAACTGCATTTAAAATGGTACTTAATACTTTCATTTATACGTGCAACAAGGAACTTGAATTGAAGTAACAGACTAAGATAAACTGGGCTATGAAAGGCCTTATTCAGTAAAATTATTACTTTTCTTATGATTGCTTTCTTATGAAATCAATCACATTTAGAATGGCTCTGCAGGGACCTCCACGTCTTGCCATTTGATGGTCAACTGTTGGCCATTTGGTGGCTGACTGCCTTCAAGTACCTTAATAGCAATCATTGTCATTGAGTATCTCAATCATTACCTGGAATTTTTTTCTTTTCTTCCTCAATCATGTCAGAGGAATTCTTTTCATGTTCATCAATTTCATCGCACAGTTGGCTGCAAATTAAGAACAAAAACTTCTCATCCTCTTCCAACTATTGCACAATAATTTCTGTGATGCCACCCAGTTGACTCAAGTGGTCACTGGACTGCTGAGTGTTCAAAACCAGACTGGACCAATAACCAGGATCGTGGGATAAGCAAGGTGGGGTCATTGCCAGATCAAGCTGGGAGAGACCCCATAGCTCTCCAGATGTGCTCTGTGATTGGAGAATGAAACAACAGCTGACATAACACAAACAATACCCCTGGCTCTGATAACAAAGGAAGCTACGGGTCATAGGCACCAATAGAGGTCTGGAAGAGCTACAGGATTACTCCAAGCTGGCTATATGCTTCAATTCAGAGAAGAGCACCACTGAGTGGTGGCATTATGTCTTGTCTCCACCTCCACGCACACAACTTTATGGGGATTATCCCTAAGTACTGTGGTCCACAGGTTGAATGGAGGCTGGGTGATGGTCAACCACATGTCCCAGCAAAAGCCTCAGTTGATCCCCAAAACCAAACTGAATTTTTTCTTCTCTCCCTCATCCTGCATCAACAAAACGTCCTCACTCTCCTTGTGTCTACATAGGACATCCTTGATTCCACCCCTGGGGTTACTTATTTGGATGTCAAAAATACAATGGAACCTTATTAATATGACCACCACTGGGCTATTTTGGTTGTATTAACAGATTTTTCAAATAAGAAAATTAAAGGGCTTTTGCAGGTTGGGCCAGGAAAAAGTGGTGGTAACAACGGGGTGGTCGTAAGGCAGAGTTCTACTGCATATTATAGCATGGATCTGATATAACCAAAAGGGAGTCAAGGTATTACTGGATATTGATCCACCTATGGTAAAGTCCTCAACATTGCTATGCCTGGTAATACACAAGTGCTAGAACATAACCCTTAAAACAACACTACAGAAATCCTTCAGCTTTTTTTCAAACCTGATGGTTGGAACTGCAAATGGATCGAAGGTATCCACATCTTTCATGCTGATTGGTACACATACACGACCTGTCACAAAATAACAAATCAATAAACATTATCTTTTTCCCTAATACCTTAGTCAATGTCTCTCAAAACCATTTTTTATCAAAGTTAATAAGTTCAGTCAGCCTCCACCAATGAAAATTGGTAGCAATAGTCCTCTATTAGAGTGAATCAAGGATTGTGAGCTGAGTGTGGTTCATATAGAGAGCAAACCCACTGACATAGCACAACACCCTCTCTCTCATTAGCATTACATGGATTCTCTTTGAAATTTCCACTTGATAGTGGTTTCCACTTGATTTCCACTTGATAGTGGTTATTTTCCCTCAGCATGGAGAGAAGCCTTAGTTTTGCCAACTCTTAAGAAGGCTGGTCTTGACACTGTTTTCAAGAATTACCGGCCTGTAAGCAATCTTTCCTTCATTTCAAAAGTAACTGAAAGAGCTGTGTTTATACAAATTGACAATCATATGAAAAAACACGATCTTTACCCTTCGCTACAATCTGCGTATAGAAAGAACCATAGTACAGAAACGGCACTTTTGAAAGTTACTAACGATATTCTGATGAAAATGAATTCTCAGCATGCTGTTCTCCTTGTCTTATTAGACTTGAGTGCAGCCTTCGATACAGTCGATCACAGTTTACTTCTGCGTAGACTTCAAACTTCATTTGGAATTTCTGGAGCACCATTAGATTGGTTTACCTCGTACTTGATGGCCAGAAGACAACGTATTTCTATTCCTGGTGCCCTCTCTGACGGTTGCTCTGTTGATTGGGGTGTTCCACAAGGATCCTGTCTAGGTCCCCTATTATATATCATCTACTCTTCGAAACTATTCCATGTAATTGAAAGACATCTTCCAAACTCTCATTGCTATGCGGATGATTCGCAATTATATATTTCCTTCAGGCCTGACGTGTTTTCTAACCAACAAGATGCTACATTTGCCATGCAAAGTTGTATAAAGGACATACGCTTGTGGATGGAACATATGACAAACTCCTTCTCAATGATGAAAAAACGGAATTTCTTATCATAGGAACTCGACAACAGTTAACTAAAGTTGATATTTCTTCGATTACCGTGGGCGACTCTGATGTAATGAGATCATCAGTTGTGAAAAATCTCGGTGTTTTTATTGACGACAAGCTGTCGATGAACTCCCACGTAAACAAAATTTGTAATACATCATTCTATTATCTTCATAACATTATGAGAATAAGAAAACATTTATCGCGTAAATCCACCGAGACCTTAATTCATGCGTTTGTGTCAAGCCGATTAGATTACTGTAACAGCTTACTCTACGGACTTCCACAAGTACAAATTGAAAAGTTACAAAGAGTTCAGAATGCAGCTGCAAGACTAATTTTCAAGGAACCAAAGTTCAGTCATATCACACCAGTCTTATATCAGCTTCACTGGCTTCCAATTAAGTACCGCATTGAATTTAAAATTCTGCTCTTTGCCTTTAAAGCTATTCACGGCATGGCACCTGATTATATCTGTAAATTGATCAGTCGGAAATCATCAACTAGATATCTACTCAGATCTAGCGAAAGAATTATGCTTGAGATTCCTAGTGGCAAGATACTCTCAACACTTGGAGGAAGAGCTTTTTGTTACGCAGCCCCGAAGCTTTGGAACAATCTGCCCTGTAATATATCTAGCCTGGACTCTCTTTCAAGTTTTAAATGCCATCTCAAAACATATCTTTTTAAACAAGCTTTTAATTTGTAATTCTTATACATTTTAATTCGTCAAATATTTATTGTTTACCTTGTAATTATTATTATTATTATTATTATTATTATTATTATTATTATCTATACATTAATTTATTTTTAATCATAACTGCTTGTAATTTTATTTATTTTTATTCATTTTATTGAATTGTAAAGCGCATTTGATCATGTTCGGCATGAAAAGTGCGCTATATAAGTCTCAATTATTATTATTATTATTAAAGCTTAATGTGGATGTGAATAGAATCTAAAATTTGATTACCATGAAGCATAACCATACCATACCCCTACTGTGTTTAAAATCTCAGACTGGACCAGTTCAATCACTGGCCACATCTCCTTCACCTTCACAAAGGGAAAAGTTAAGTATGTACCTGTCTTGGGATGAACACAGAATGGACTCTTGAGCAAGTGATTCAGACCCTTTGTCACATTCACGTCAAGACGAGGAAAGCAATACTGAAACATTATCTCATCTTTGGTTTCTGTTTTCTGTGAAAAGATTGAAACATAATTAGCAATATTACAAATGAATTACTCATACCATTCTCATATTGTACTGTAATTTGGTGGGAAGAAACAAATGGTGTGAACAGTCCTATCTTACTAAAAGGTGCAAGATCTGATCTGCTATGTTACCGTTTATTACACCTTGCAATTAACCATTAATCAAAAGTATTCTTGAATAATAGGCAACACACGCTGAGTATTTTAATTGTCAATGGGCTATCACATTTAACGAGCCAAAAGAATGTTGAGATCAAAGGAAAACCAAAAATAGTTAATAATCATAGCAAATTATCACCCTGGTCAGGTGATAGAACAATGAAATCTAACCTGACTATTGTCCAGTTTAACTTCAAGCTCATCCCATCTCTGCATTGAGGTCTTTTTTGTTTTGGACCAGGATGAATTCAGCTCATTTCGTATAGCTTACAATTGTTGAGGAACCATTTTGATATTTGAAATATTCAAGATAAGAGGCTGCAGGTACTCTACACTCAGGCCAACTGCATTATTCCACTTTGAGTAAACAGTTCTGTTGAAGAGGCTTTTTGTTAGTGTGACAGAGAATGCACGGGTCTAGAATTTAATACGTATTTTACAATAATTGAATACTTATTAAATACTAGACCCAGAGGAATTATTCCTCTCCGCCAATAAGGAAGATTTATTCCTTTAAAACTGTAGTACCATGAGCTCGACATCATTCAAGGTTATGCATGCCCTGGAAATTCACAACATCAAGACAAAACTATAATAAAACAGAGCCTATTCCTTAACTTATGGCCTTACAATAATATTAAGGTACAGTGCTGGCCAGAGGGTAGCAGCATTTAGACACAGAGGTTTCTATAATGAAGGACCCTTCATTTACCGTTGATTACTCACACTGATTAACCACCGGTCTGGTCTTGAACAAACAATTAATTTTGATTTCAAGCGTCAATCTGACTTGCATTGGTTTGGTATAAGAGTTACATGCAAATAACCAGTTGGTAGATCATTCACTTCTTGGCTTGATTGTACCTCGGCAAGGTCAGTGAACGGCCTGAGAATACCTTAACCTTTTCTTTGAATTTGAAGCATAAATATGACAAGAATGTAGACTTTAGTTATTACAGGATTGAAGGATACATTCAGGTACAAGAGCAAGCACACCATCCCATCTTTCTTTACAGGACAGGATGTCTTGTTTGTCAATTACAAGGTCAACAAAGTGTGCCTTGAGAACATCTAATGATTTTCTGAAATGAAAGGCAACTTGTCAGAAAATTGAAGTGGAAAAAAGTCATAGTACCGGTAATAATGATGACAAAACTATCTTTAGTACATGTAATTTCAGTGATGATGATGGATTTACTCTCACAAAGGGCTAATAATCTAAATGTCATTTTTAAAATTTCCTGTACTCTGTTGATAAGACCAAATTTTTGTGTACAACTTCCCCACCAACACAGCATTGCAGTTTCTTTAGAAACTACTCCCTTTAGTCGTGAGTAATATTAAAACTGGGCTGAGTATTTTTTCACTATATCTTTTGGTAACAACTCTGGATGCACAGATAACACAATACAACATCCATCTTTGTCAATGCTGTTGGAATGTTATATTCTAGCAAAAACCACTAATTTCCAGTAGTACTGACAAAATCAGTGCTCAACTTTCATTGATGTTGTTTTAATTTTACATACCTAATATAAGGATGATAAGGGCTACGAAGATTGACCTTTTTAATTTGATTCTCACCTCCCTATAAAAAAAATTCAAGGATCAGTGTCAATATCTGGGCAACTGCGCACCCATCCCTCCCCTAACCTAACATTAACACTAACTTATTAACTTATTACAACATGTTGGGTTAGGGGAGGGGTAGGTGCATGGTTAGATCAATGTCAGTATCTGGGCAACTGCGCACACACCCCTCCCCTAACCTAACACTAACTTATTATAACTTGTTGGGTTAGGGGAGGGGTAGGTGCACGGTTAGATCAGTGTCAGTACCTGGACAACTGCGCACCCACCCCTCCCCCAAGCCAACATTAACACTAACTTATTAACTTATTATAACATGTAGGGTTAGGGGAGGGGTCAGTGCGCAGTTGCCCAGAGACTGACATTGATCCAAATTCAAAACATAAGCACCAGTATAAAGTCAATTTCTGTGCAAATAAGGTACAGAAAGTTAGGAACTTACAGCCATGGCATAGTAGTTCCCTGAAGTCTTGTCTAAGCAGTGTGGTTATCATTATAATAGTATTACCTTAATGACACTTAGATATTCTGCCACAGCTGACCGAGCATTCTGGGAGAGTTTTCGTGCTGAAGCATCACACACCCAACAATGCACACCACGGCGACCACTGTACACCCACAATCTGTGTTGAAACCCAAAATCCCCTGCAACAGAACACAGCAGTAGTCTATATACCAGGAATGCAACTGTGATCTCTCGTGCGAAAATGTACACATGTGAACACATGCAAACATACTTATACGAAAACGTACACTATGGCCAGCTGTTCAGTGACTTTGAGCCATTCAAAACCTTACTTCAGCCGTTCAGCTGTTCAGGTGTTCATGATAACCATTTTGAATGGCTTGGCCATCCATTTGTTATCCATTCACTAGCCGTGTGTTTTTCTGAAGAAAAGCTGCTGATGATACTTTTATCCATTGGTATGGGATTTAAGTACTATCCTGGAGATATGTGTATTATTTAGACAGTGCTTACTTTCGAGTGCTGAGTCCACTATCTTCATCGCTACAACCATAAATAACCAGCACTTCTTGCAAATGTCTGTACCTCTATGATAATGGGAAATAGTTTGTCCATCAGTAAAGACAATGAATCTGTTTCTCGGTTAGTTCTTCTGTCAAATAGTACATTAGCCAGTTAATCAGACAAAGAATCAGTTGATAAATCAGTAATTTAATAAGTCTGTCTATACTTACAGTGTAGTTATTCTGCCAATTAATCAATCAATCAGTCAACCCATCAATCAATCAGTCACACAAATAATCCAAATTACATCCATTAATTAAACGATCAATCAATCAGTGATTAAATTGTCTAATTAGGCAGTTAATCAACTAACAATCAAGTTGGGAAGTCATTCATTCAAAACAATCTTCAGTGGAGATGACCAGCCTCTCGGCAATAAATAAATAAATAAATCAATCAATCAATCAATCAATCAATCAACCAACCAACCAAATGAGTGGCATCTCCATCACTCTAAGAGGACCAAAATGAGACTTAAGAACTGTACTGGCCACCATGATGTCTGCAGGCCCCAATACAAAGTAGATAATTATACAACTTGATAAGATCCAATATTCACTGAGTCTACGGCAATAATAATTATTGTTAAACAACATATATGGGGTGTAAGGAAGTAAACTCACTTGCAGCATGTCCTTACTTCATCATAGTCTGTCATGTCAATGTCAAACACTAGCTCCTTCTCCTCAGCCTGAAATGCTCCAGGTTTAATCATCTTGTGATCTTTTGGCTGAGACAAACAAACATCAACAATCCTTGTAAATATTCACCTTCATTAACTGAGGCGTAACAACAGAGCATAAAATTACGAAGAGTCCTTGATAAATTAGTGCACTGGAGTTTTGGCAAGAGGGTTACTGTCAGTACCAAATTGTGACACTTGCCAAATGTGTCCTTTCTAGATCGGAGAATGCACTATGATAGCAAAGTAAGACAATAGTAGAATCCTGAATCATTGCAAATAATTCAGTATTAATAACTTAAGATCACCATGTACGCAATCGACGTGTCTATTGTAACACGATTAGATTTAGCTTGCCTTGTGAGTGAAGACTGCTCCGATGTCAATTTTGTAAGGGTTTCGTTTCAAGATTTCCTTTTCCAATTCTTGCTGATCGGCAAATGACTGGTAACGCAGGTAAACGTCATCTTTTAACGTGAATGAGAATTCCCGATGGACAAAATATGTCTTGGGAACTAAGAAATCAACATAATTAAGTTTATTGAGGGGAAAAACCCAGTCAAATGCACAACATTCTTCAAACGCGATCTCACAATCGACGTAGGTTACTACTCATCACCTTACCTCCCCCATAAGATAGCCACTGCACAAAATATTTATAGGGAAACAATCTTTTGTAGTACTGGTTTAAAAGTTCAGGGAGATCTGACTGGCTAAACTGGGAAGATCTCTGGCTGTTTTGGGAAGAGCTTTCGTCGCCCGCCATCTTGCATAAACTTCGCGCCAAATTATCGCTCTTGGTAACAACCGCTGATCATGTTCCTTTTTCGCGCCAAAAGGTGCAAGTCTTACCCGCGGACTGCGGGAAGTCCCGAAGAATGAGAAAAAAATGAGCAGAAAATCGAAGGGGAACCATGCTTTCGTACCCCAAAATCGGTTAAGGGAATTTTCAAACCAGTACCCTTCATTTGTTTGTCAAAATAGAATCACATGAAAGTGCTCAGGACAGGAACCAGGTGCAATGCAAGGAGTAGTCATCTGCTGGGTCATGATTTGGTTCATGGCCTGGAGGCTGGTGGTTAGTAAAGTCACAGTGTCAGGACAGTGGGGGATGGACATACAGTCACTCTTTGTAATATAATGGGAAAACGAGTGCAGTACATACATGGTCATGGACTGAATGTGGAGGAATAGGGTAACATTCTGTGAATTAAAAACCAAGGGGAATAGGTACAGATCATACCAAGTGTGGGAACACAGGGGGAAGGGCGGAGTCACTTTTGTCCACTTGTCCAGGGGGCGATGTAAAGTCACAATAAATTATGTATTCTAAGATTAAAGCGAGAGGCATGGAGTCACTGACACTGACTGGGATTGCTTGGGAGTAGTAGCAGAGGGGCGAAGAGAAATTCAGTATCACAAGCAAAGGAAACTCAACTTCCAGGCCCTACATACAGTGCTTCGTTCTGGTAATTAGCACTTACCAGAGGGTGGAGTAAACTTACACACACTGCAAGACCAGTGTAGGGGAGGAGTTTTAACTCATGAGATTGGGCCCATGCTGGCTTCCTTTTAAGAGACAAATCTGCAGGGTTCAGAGCTCCTGTTGAGTGCTGAGTATTGATGCCGCAGCTGCCCATTGTGCACCAGCTTTTGATCTTGGGGCTTCAGAAGTTATTGTTAATATTCTTTCAAGGTACAATATATTATTATAGTTGTTCTTTTGAATAATTTGTATTAAGTCAATGGTGTGAGATCATATATACAAGTGTAATACCATGATAAATAAATAATAAATCAAATATAAATAAATAAATCAATGATATTTACCCAGGAAGCTCCACTCACCGCGAAGTGGTTTTCAGGGAGGTCCTGCATCCGGATCAAATTGGAATTTGGAAGTGTTGGTTTTTGGGGAGAGGGGAAAACTGGAGTACCCGGAGAAAAACCTCTCGGAGCAGAGTAGAGAACCAACAAACTCAACCAACATATGACGTCGAGTCCAGGAATCGAACCTGGGCCACATTGGTGGGAGACGAGTGCTCTCACCACTGCGCCAACCCTGCTCCCGTAATAATGATAATGAATGGAAAGGGTGAGAGGCAAAACTCAGATGATGTAAAAGATAATGAATCAAAATACTACTGTGAAGAAAACAACACTATGTGAACTTAAAAAACTGTGTCAATTTTTATTTTGCACACGAACCTTTCAGTACATGACAACAAAACACAAAACAAAACACAAGTTTACTTTAAGGAGTTTTGTCACAGTACATTCCTGAAGATTAACATATAGTTGGGAATGTGAGAAATATTCTCAGCTGAAAATAATCTCCAAACCTGTCATTCAGAATGGCCATTTTTACACTAGAGATGCATAATCTGTCTGGACAAACTTGGGCAAACATTAATGATGGCTGTTTACTTCATATACTTTACATTAAAGATGGGAACAGCACAGATCAGGCATCTAGATGATCTGTTTGTGGAAGATATTTCAAGATGCACTAAAGGGGATGGTTCATCAAGATGCATGAGATGCATAAATTGGCCTTTATACTAGACAGATGATGATAGATGCATGATGCATCTGGACAGATTATTCATCTTTAGTATAAAAACTGCCAACATCATCTCTGAGGACTTGAATCATCCACAGGTTAAAACTTTAGTTGCTACCTCATTCACATAACAAGCAGTGGACTGCAGAGCATAATAAGAAAGGAAAGTACTACTTGTTAGCTTTCATTTGAATGGTCAACACTTAGGATTTCATCCACCAGTTCAAGAGTTACAGATAATGGATAGTGATATGTACAGGAAAAGACTGCGCTCAAGCTTAACACTAAATCTCATTCACTAATCAAGTCTGGCCTGTGGTCAGTCAGTTGTCGCTGTCACCTGTCAAACAAAAGAAATAAAACCGTATAATGAGTACCATACATTATATTAGTCATAAAATGATGGGAAACATGCACACGATGGAGAAGAAGGACAATTCCAAGCCATTCAGTGGAAGCAAAGTGCACAAAACCTCATGCACAGGAACAAGACAGAAAAGGTGCCCACTCTGGGTAGAACAAAGTGATCAACCAGATCAAACAGCATCCCATCTCAGGAAGGGGTACTGTGTTATCAGAATTCCTTTTACATTCTCTGCTCCGGGACAAGTGCTAGGTAAAGCGTGTAACTACTTACTCTCTTCCTTAAACCACTGTCTTCAGCATTGTCCTCCTTTCTGTCTACTGTTTCTTCCTTGTTATCTTCTTCATTGTGCTCTTCACCAGGCTCCTGTTCAGACTCTTTCTTTGAAGGCTGAGCAGGCATTTCAGGGGGCTGGATTACAGATGGCCCTCCAAGGATATAGTCTGAAACTAGCACTATCACCTGATGATTAAAGGAAAAAATAGGACTCAAACATACATGTATGATGTATCAGTTGTTTAATGTTTAACAACATAAACCTTTTGTTCAGAAAAAGTACTTACATCTTTGTTACTTAACCTGTAAGATGGGCTCAAACTCACCAAGCTTACACATTCATACTAGGAGTAGTTGCAAAAAAAAAAATCAGCCCATTTCTTGACTTGCGGCCTTAGGGCCCACATAACAAGGAGTCCAGCTTTTTTCCAGTTTGTGTTGTCTCTGATCATTGAATCTAGCGACCGATACTAGTTCACTCAAGTTATGATGACTTCTACCAGCTAAAGTTCTTTTGGTTTCCCATAAAAAGCTGAAACTCAATGCCAGAGTCATTTAATGTTTGCCACACTAACTAAAAGCCTCACTGAGAGATATCTTAATTCAAGATTGAATTACAATCAATTTCAACTACATTCTAATAACTGCCCTCAGTAAATGCTACCAGTAGCCTCTTCTTATGATGCACATCTGCTAACACAGTGGCCGTGATAATGTATAGTTAATAAGTCTGATAAGTGGATAAAAGGGACATTAACAGAAATTTACCATCACTAACATTTTATTTGGAAAATGATAGGATTAAGACAGTGATTTCAATCCCCAAATAATCTGTTTTCCATTTACTTTCCAGTTATGTAGTCTGTATGTGGCAGTTAATTGTCATATTGGGGTAAACTGTTTAAGTGTAGGTTGAGTTTGTTTATTTTACAGGGATTTTGTGGAAGAGGGATTTGTTTCCATACAGTCATTAATATTACCTGCATGCAGGCTTTGCCAGGCTGTCGAGGGACTTCACTATTGAAAGGTTCAATTCAACAATTCTACACTTGTATTAATGATATTAACCCTTTCCTCCCTAAGAGTAACTTTATAGATTTTACTCTGTCTAACGCCAGACAATTTTACTCGTCAAAGGGAGACCCCTTAGGGGTTAAAGGGTTAACTAAAGACCACCTGAATAGCTCACCATGCCTAGAAGTAAACCTGTGAGCACGGTTGCCACTCCAAATATTGTATAAGATGCCCATGCTGGGAGGCCATATGTGACTGTTAGTAGCTCATGTACATCCTGACAGCAAAATAAATCTTTGTGAGTAGTGAAATGGGAAATTGCTGCAACAAGAGTCTAATTAAATGGAACTCTTGTTGCAGCAATTTCAAATTTTGATATATAATTAAATTCAACAAAACTGCTTGTAATATATTTTAATCCTAGTCATCATAATGTGTATCATTAAGATTTGCTCTGACTAAGGTCTTACATTCAAAACAAAACCTTGTGAATCTTTTTATGGTGCAATTTACATTTTCAACTTAACTGATAAAACCAAATTTTCATGCACCTCTCCCCCACCAATGCACCTAATCTCTGCTAAATCAAAAGTATTAAAGCTATGACTTGCAATGAAACTTGGAGGGTATAATATACCTTAAATGCACTGAAAATGGATTTAAAACATAGCCCAATTTTTGAGAAATGTTTCACAGTTATAAAAAAGGACTATTCCTTTGGACTACTCTGGTGTTTTTTTGCTATCATTCACTTCAAAAGGATAATTAAAAGCAAATTGAGAGGTACAATGGTTGACTGAATAGTAGTACATTTTACCGGTACCTGCAGACTTGCTGAGCCAACAAAATTACACTATTACACTCAATGCAACTTCACACCATGGACTAGTTTGGATTCCTAAAATTAACACACCTTGAGAAGCAAAGATAGCTTGAAGGTCAAACCCATACACCCCATCCTGTGAAAGGGTAATACCTTCATTAGAAAAACAATTTCAGTATAATTTGTTTTGTAAATTTGGCCAACTGTCCTGTACCATGATGTAAATAGTTTTTTTAAATTTAATTTTAATTTAAGTTAATTCTTTTTGTTAGTATTATACTTGACTCATTAGCTACTTAAGCTAGGAACGTAATAAGCTCCAGGCCCTCGAGTATAAATAAAGTTTTCAGTTCAGTTTCAGTTTTCAGTACCAAAGTATTTTGATCTACAAGTTGAATTTGAATAAGGTACATAATTGTATCAGACCATTTTTCATTCATTATTATTTTTCAGAAATTGTTCTTGTTGATGGCATTTCTTTGAAAATGTTCTTTGTAGTCTCAGATTTCTAATCACTTCTAAAACAGCTTCAACATCATAAACATACTGGTATGTGTTACAAATACAATAAAATATTATTTGTGTATCTATGTTAATTCTAAGGTGCAGCCAATTACAAAGAGCCCATTCAAATGCGACTGAGGGCATGTGATCTAGCACTGTAAGAGGATGATACAACTGATTGAGCACAAGGCATACTCTGTCCTATTAATACCCAAATCAGGAATGCTGACAACCAATCAGATTCAAGAATTGTGTTAATGGTCATGATAGTCATGTAAATGTGGTAAGTTGGCTTGAAAAATACATACAGAAATGA
The DNA here is from genome assembly GCA_948470475.1 of Galaxea fascicularis. Taxonomy (NCBI): domain Eukaryota; kingdom Metazoa; phylum Cnidaria; class Anthozoa; order Scleractinia; family Euphylliidae; genus Galaxea; species Galaxea fascicularis. The sequence continues at coordinate 24,311,620 of OX419337.1, forward strand.
ACTTGGAGACTTCCACCATGGAATAGGCTCAACTTCTCTCCATTTCTGGTCATTGATGAAATCCATAAACCCCTGTAAAGACCGTGGTCCCTCATATTTTCTAAATTCTCCATTTTTAACACTGTTTAGCATAAAAGAAAAAGACCAGTGAGGAGGGAGGTTTATTAATACTTCTTAATAGTGGTACAAGTGTAATGCATACTGACCAGTAATGTCTTAATTTTGTGAAAATAACTTTGAGATCATAGCAATGGTTGTAAAGATTGTGATGATGATTACAGTGATAGTAGTGGCTGCAGTGATGGTGATGATGATGACAATGATGGTGGTGGTGGTGACCCAGGAAGGGGAGGGGGTGGGTATTCCCATATATAAGCTATATGGGTATGAACAGTGGTTGAGGGGGAGGGAGGTGGGTAAGCAGTTTAGTCTGGGGTACTGTATCGAAATCAGAGAGTTTTGGTCTAGAATAGATTATAATTTTGCAAGAGCTGATCAAATGCTTGAAGAGTTTAGCTATTTTTCCTGGGAACTGATGCTCCTAGAAAAACAACACAGTCACTCGGTTTAATAGCAAAGAAAGTGTTGATAGATGGTTTTATTTTGGCTGGACTGAATTTCTGGAAAATAGTGTGTCTGGGATAGAGTGGGGATTTTTGGTATTTAGTCTGGTATAGGGTTGCAGTGGCACACATCCACCCAAAAATCTGTAGAGTACCCCCTGGGGGTGATGATGATGATATTTGTGGTGGAGGGGTGGTGATGATGTGAATTGTGAGGATGAACAAACAATGATGATGGTGATGGTAGTGGTGATCATCATGGAATTTATGAATTAGCCTGTGAACAAGCTTCCTGGGCGTGCTGGCAATAATTATGAAAAGTGATGGAATGGATGATTTTCAGTAACAACTATTGTCTCATGGTTGTAAGAAAGTAAAAAACACTATTAGACAATTATGATTGCATACTCACTGATATATTGTTGGTAAGGAAAAAATCATAAACCTTCCACTTAGTGCTACAAGAAAAGAACGATTAACAGTCATATGGTGTAACGTCTTTTCTTCGATGAAGGTACATCAAACTCAGAAAGTTAGTGGTTACCAGGTTCCTTTGTTGTGTCTATTTCTGCAACATTAATGCCTAATTTTTCAGCATTAGTAGCCAGTGATGACCACACCGGGGCTACATGCTGGCACGCAGGACACCAAGGAGCGAAACTAGGAGAAAAACATTACAATGATAAATTGTAAAAAGCTTAGGAAAATTTTTGATTGGATGCGATATCGCAATCAGCACGATCATAGAATGCTCACAATTTAACCATCCACTCTCCTTCCAACATTTGACCCCAGTTCTCATAGCTAAGTTGCTGAGTTTCCCCAGCAGTGCATCCAGAAGATATCAGAACGATAAAGACAACAAAACCGTAAACTCCCGCCGCCATGTTGGATTCTATCTTCCTGAGCCAGCAAATTACACACCAGCGCCCTTTCGTTTGAAAGTATGTGCTCGTGTATTCAAAAATTATGGCGTCCGTATCTCGCTGCCGATTGTCACTTGTTTCTTTCCAGAAATCTGCGAGTTCACTAACGGTAAATAACCTATTAGTTTCTTCTCTGGGTTTGTGTCATTTATTTAACAATATATTATATAATTCTTTAGAGAAAATCAAGCAACTGTGTAGCTGAGACGACCAAATGTGCTGTTGGTCAACCGTGCTTGAATTCTAGAATTCGAACAATATGCGGTTCTGCTTTACAACAAAACTCGAAAATCAGCATGTGAGTATCTTTAGCGTTGATTTCGTTTGTCGTTCCTATAGCTGTCAGTGGATAACCTATTCAGGTTTGAGAGTGATACTCCTTGATGACAATCGTAGTTAGCTCATCTTACTTTATCATGATATTTCCTTTGCAACTAACTTACGTAATACAAACATAATAATAAGTAAACAAGTAGTAAAGGTCCTGACTTACCGATAGTTCGATCCAACATTCGACTGATGAAGACGTTGGGATAAAGTCGAAATATTTCGTTTTTTAGACTATTTTTGCTCTGAGTAGAAAATGTACGAAGAACAGTGTGGAGAATTTTCATGCTCATATAAGGGTTTAAAGGATTAAGGGGCATCGCTTCGGTTATCGTGACAACGCTTCTCTAAAACGTAAAAACATTGAGTTATGCAGGAAACTTGCTTTACTGGTGGAACTGCGCATATTCATCCGCTTTATTGCTGTATTTTGTGCCCTAGAGTCCAAGCTGTAACAAAAAGCTTTACTTCACAAACATCAAGATGTTTTCATCAAAAGTTTCCACCTGTCCTTGGGTGTAATCCTATATCCATAGCAGTCGCAGAGAATCTCATTGGTGCAAGTGAGCTGGAGGACAGTTCAGAAGGAGAAGACGAGGCTACGAGTGGGAGAAAACGCATAAGGTCAAAGCACCTCTTAGACGACGATCCGTAGCCTTAAGTTTCTGATAAGAACATTGTTTCTTTTTTTGAATGAATGACAATCTAGGAACTACAGATTTGAACATGTGTGATAAGTAATGCCTTTTTATTTAAAGCTAGAAATGAAAAATACAGGAATCAATCTTTTGTGGTTATTTTAGAATGAAGCTCCACAGCTGGGTTGTAAAAATTGAAAGATTGGTACTGATTTTTGAATTCCTGTGATAAAATTTTACTGAGCTTCAACTTCAAAGAAGGAAGATTATTGGCTGTGTTAAGAAGTTTGGAGTTCTCACCTTAATAAAAGGTTTTTTTTTATCCAGTAAGCTTGTTTCTATATGATTGCTCAAGTCTGAAAAGTACCAGTATTTCAGCAGAAATGTTGTGCTTATACAGGGGTAGAATTTGAAGATGCTCATGGTATATCTCCACAAAAAGTCCAAGGACTTCTTCTTGGGATATACTGCAGCTGAGACTGATAGATGTAAAATGCCCCAAAATGCGTGTTTTGGTGTATTTCAGTGTAGATGACAAAATACACAGTTACTTACTGATATTCCATCAACTTTGTTCACACTGCTACCATTACTGCCAAGAAGTTTCATTTTAAAATCAAGCAGTACAAAGTGCCCAAGCATGAGGGAGCTATTGTTTTCAGAACAAAATCAAACATTCACGATCACAGATGTAGAACTTGGTCTACAGTATTAAGTTAAGGGATGGCAATGTGAACCATCTTCACACAAAAGGAAAAGGTAATCCTAACAGAACTCAAGGAAGGAGGTCACATAAGTTGTGTACTATAGAGTTGAAAATACTTCATTACACAAAGAACTTACATACAGTAGTTTGTGTGGTGTACTTTGTGGTTGAGTTGGGGGTAAATGTACTTTTTAAAAATTATATTGCACAAGGCAAGGTTTGAACATCAGAACAATTTGCCAAGTTACTGTGTTGGTTAAAGGAAAACCAACTTGGCAAGGGGTGATGTTTATCTAACAAATTGTAGCTAACCTTTTGAAGATTTCATCATTTAGTTGCTTTCACATTGCCTCACACCTTCCTATAACAACTCAACAGCATCACGTAACACACATGTGATCTATTAGGTACCTCCAAATTCAAGATGTGATACATTTAAAGAGTTTCAGTGCTATGTCTTCAGAGTTGCTTTTCAAAGGATTAAGACATCTCTCTCTTTGCCTAGTGAATACCTTAACGTCTCTTGTCCCAGAAATACTTTGCATCTGTGTTGTTGCACACAACCTGTGGGAAGCCATAATTTGCAACTTAACTTCACTTAAATTTCCCTTTATTGACATCACAAGAAGCTGACAGGTATGCAGGGTTCTCAGTAGAAGCCGGCAACCGGCGAATTCCGCCGCCTGTCAAGACGAAAGTCGCTGCCAGTGCTGACTATGAAATTTGCCTTTGTGTGCCTCCAGGCTGAAGTTTAGCTGTCTATAAGCATTTCTGGGCCGTCTGACAAAAAAACTACTGAGAACCCTGGGTATGGTGCAGGAATAGTCACACATTGTTTAAGTGCTGACAAATCTCTCCCTCACTGCCTGTCATGGAATGATACGATATTCAAACGGGTGCTGAGTGACTGGGCTCAGCTGGTATAAGCGACCCATGGGCTGAAATCTTAGGGATCATCGTCAAGGTACGGTGCTCCAGCGACGCGTCTGGAGGTACTGCTTCTGATTGGAGTTTTCTTTTTTTAGGTTTTCAAGCTTGACGCTATTACAGCTTAACTTCACCTAAAAAGCATTTTATTTGGATGGAAGGATGCACAGTTTTTAAACAAAAATAACACCAAAATAAAAGTAAAATATTCATTTACTCACACCTGAAGTAATGGCCACCACATGTATTCACCTTAGTAATGCCAAGCATGCACTTTCAAGCAAGTTACACTGTACATTGTTAGACTAAGCTATTTTACAGTGTGTGGTAAATGCAATGAATCTCACTCATCTAAGAATTAAAGCTTACAGAGAATTCATAACTTTTTACACACCTAACTAAAAACGTCTTTTGATCCACAAATAATAATTATTTTGACAGACAATTCTATAAGATGCTATCCCCATCAGGCAAAATAAAGGGAAACAACTCACAGTGCACTTTCATTAAGCTACTGCCTCATCCCCACCCCATCCCTCCCCCCAAAAAGTAACCTTAACCCTTTTCTTCCATTCAGTTTTGTTTGAAATTTACCTAACCACCTAGCAGTTCATCTTAATGGGTTTGCATGCTTGATTTTTCAGGTTAGCGCTCAGGTTTTCAAAATTGTCAAATCTGAAGAAAGTCTGTGAAAAAAGATTATAGAAACTGACAAAGTAATGAATTTTGGCATCACCAATCATTTGGTTCTTCAAACACTTTGTCTTCTTTCTTCTGCTTCTTCCTGACAGGCTCAGGAGAGTTGTCATTGTCATCGTCAACAATCTCTCCATCTTCAGGTTCACTAGTGATGTTGCTTTCCTTCTTTTCTGTTTGCACCTCTTTGGGTGACGACGTTCTCCATCCAGCCTCTTCCATGTGCCTTGGTCTTTTCAGAGGTGTTCTCTGTTGCTTGTGGTCAACATCTTCCTCATATTCCCCATACAGTTGTCGTCGATGCTCAGCATATGAAACTATGGTGTAGCATTCTCCTTCATGGTCCAATAAATCTAACACTTTGCTGGTGTACTCTCTGCGGGCCAGCGACACAAAGGCAGAAGTGCTGTCTATCCATGAGATGTAAACAAATCCAAAGCTACTGAACAGGTCAAGAATGTCAGACTGCTTCCAGTCACCAGGAAAGGTTAAATAGAACACATGATCACGGGATGGACTTAAGTCATGCCCTGCTAAGTTCAGATAAGGAATGTCCTCCATTTTCATGACAAATATCTTGTTTATGAATGGAGTAACCAGGGAAGACTCTGCTGAGATGTTGACTTTTGGAGGGACTTGGAAAGAACCCAAGTAGTTTGCCATTGCAAGAAATGACATTCCAGTGATGTAGGCATCATAGCCTGCCTCGTGGGGCTTTTCTTCAGCATTGCCATACAATAAGCCCTCTTTGTCAAACAGCACCGCTGGCTTTTTAAATGGCTTTGTTGAGACTTGCCTTGCCAGGTCTGCTAATACTGATGACGGGATAAGATCCCTAAATGGCTGTGTATTTGCCATGACCTTTGTGTCAACAAGCCTGGGGAATACTGCACTAACAGTTGCTTTGAAGTCTTGGAAAAGTTCTGGCAGTGGGCACATGAACTGGTCAATCACATGAAGAAGGTCAAGGAGCATGTTGTGACCAACAATCAACTTTCCAGACTGTGAAATCATTTTCACAACTTGTGAAAAACCAACAGCATTATCAATCAGCTGTTGCTCTTTTGCTTCTTTATCTTCATCAAGTTTCTTTTTCTCATCTTCACTGACCTTAGTAACCACAATATAGCGTTCCTTTTTCTCATTGATTGCGGCCTCCATGTGGATCCCAGCTTTGAACCTCTGTTTCGCAGTTTGGTAGATCAACTTTCTCAGATAGCCATTGCATGGAGGCAACTTTGCGACCTTCTGCTCCGGTTCTTTCAGCATTTCTTCTATACTGTCACATACTTTTTCAACGAATTCCTTGTGTTCCGGGGGGACGGCCTTCAGTATCTTCTGGGAGGATCCCCCAGTTGCTTCAGTTGTGGGGGAGGTCAGTGAGGTTGAAGTGAAAGAATCTTGAGCGTTCCTGGCAAGGAAATGTTCCCTTAATTTCTGCTCATCATAGGGCCGCAAATAGGAGATCCCTTCCCGAAAAAGCTTGTTAAAATCAAAGTTGTGTTCAGTCAGGAAATCTATGCTGGAACTTTGGCACAAGAAACGCACATCAGGGCATTGACGATTCCAAACCTTAGGAAAGATGTAAAAATTAAAAGGCTTTGCAATGTACGACTCTTTTTGCTTGTCCCAGGTAAAGGTGCACAATCCAAACTGGATAATAATAAAATCTTTGCAGCCTTTCTTGAGTTTAGAGTAGCGTTCCTGAGGGGTATCAAAGCAGTTTTCCGCTCCCCATTTTACGTTCAGACCGGAAAATTCAGCGTCTATGGCAAGCAACGAAGCTGAATTAATTGCTTCAGAGACAGTGGTGAGAGACTCCTTGAAGTTTGAGCGCAAAATCTCCATAATCAAGTCACAAAGATCGAAAAACCCGCCATGTGTGCTCAAATGTACGAAAGAACAACGTAAAATTCTATGATAGGTTTAAACGAAGTGAGCGATATTTCCACATTCAGCCGCAAACCTGATGATCGCTGGCCTTGAATGAAATCGAATTTGTGACGTCACGTGGAAACAGAAGTCGCAAAGTCACGCTTTCGTAAACTTGCCTTTTTTAAAAAGCTTGTCAACTAAAATCAAACCACAGTTTTGTGGTGGAAATGATCCCTTGACTGCATTGCTGTCCTGTACAATGGTGCGAACCCTCTGCGATTCGATGTAAAACGTCTCTCCAGGGCAACTGGTTCGATCCGTTTCCGTATCCAAGTCGCGCGCTTGGCTTGTAGCGCGTAATATTTTCCAAAGGTAAGCTTGTCTTTTAATTAGCTAACTTTTTCTTTCTTTTTCTCTCAAAATAACACTGTTTTGGTCGCAAAATTGTTCGATCGAACTTGATTTCATGAGTTGTCTTTGAAAGATCTAAGAAACATTGAACAAATGTTAATTGTTTTGACGAGTTTCGTAAACATAGTTAAGCTTTATTTAACCAAACAGGTCGGTGAGACGTAATTATTTATTATTCTTATCCTATCGCTATTGTTATAAATATTTTGGAAAATTAACCCCGAGGTTATAGATGACCTGTTCTGATTGAAACTTGTGACAAGAACCGAAAGATCTTTCAGGCCAACATTTTCAAGTTTTCCTCTTGTACCTTTCTAAAAATCGATTGGGCAATTTCAGAATACCCCGCCACTTCTTCTTGCTTGTAGCGGCATCGTTTGAAGAACGAGACAGATAACAATAAACACTATTCACATGCAAATAAGTGGCGGGGTATTCTAGAATCTAGCCCACTTCCCCTTTGATCTCTGTGTAAATTTTCTGGGAATCGATCAAACTAAATTGAGTTTCATAGGTTCACTTATGAATTTTTGAGTATAACTCCTGTCTTCTAGGAGAATATTGAGTTTTGTGTTTCAGTTCAGTGTCAGTTTCAGTTTCCAGTTCAGTTTATTGCATACGAGTTTTCTGTAGATTATATTAATATTTTTTCAAAGTCTTTGTTATAGGAATTTCACAATTTTATGGTGTGAGATCTTCTAATAAACTGTCGGTCAAATATTGATTTTGTATCCTATCACCTCTTATGATGTCTTTTGCTTGAGACTGATTATTATATCAACACAGTTCAGAAGAATCTTGTAGGATTCTTACAAAACTTTGGTAAAAATGTTATACTTTGCTTCAGGCTTCACAATGATCCAGACTAAGATTTTATCTTACATGTACATGAACTGTACCTATTCCAGCCTTTGGCTCTTTAAAACATGGGAGCAGCAAGATCCTTTTAGATCTTAACTATAAACTGCATTAGTTTCTGAGTAAGACTCTCATCAGGTCTTACCAAGATCATGTAAGAAACTTACAAGGTCTTGGTAAGATCTTAGCTATCGACTGCAAGTTCCTTGCTAAGATTCTTATCAAATCTTACCAAGATCTTGTAAGAAAGCTGTAAAAATCTTACAAGATGTTGTAATATCTTGACTATCAACTGCACATTCCTTACTAAGGCTCTCATCAGATTTTACGAAGATCTTGTAAGATGTTACTGCAATCTTACCAAGATCTTGTAAGAATCTTGCAAGAATCTTGTAGAAATCTTGTAGGAATCTTACAAGATTTTGTAAGTTTCTTGTAAGAATCTTAACTAAGAAGTAAGATAAGATCTTGTTGAGAATCTTAACCCATTGGTATCTGGAACTTTCGCCGAAAATCACGTTTTCAAGCTAGTCGAGTCATTTTCTTGCCACTATCTAGCAATTAGGAGCTAGAACTCACCACAAAACCGTTGACAGGTCGTGCACTACGCGGCCTTCTGCTCCAGATACAAAACATTTTAGCTTTCAGAGTACGGGCATGCGCAGAAAGCAAAATTTCGAGATAGTTTTTGGGTTGAAAAGTGGCACCACAGTCTTGACTTTTGCTTTTCGCTTTCTCTTCTTCTCTTTTCCCGTTCTTTTTGCCTCATTTTTTTGGGGCTTTTGCTGGGTATTGAGTGGGCTTTGTTTTGGTGGGAAAAGGTTCTGGAAAAGCTTTAAGGATCCTAGGATTTGATGAAAGGAAAGGTAAGTGGGTGGTGGGGGCAGATTTTTATAGGAATTTTTGCGTTCATGTCGCTTGGTTTTTTGCCTTTTTGTTTGGTGCCCGTGACTGAATCATGCTCAATCTGGTATGGTTTCAAAGATCTTCCCTCATGCTCATGCGCAGTATGCTAAATCTGATAAAAACACCAATGTCATGACACCTATGAGTGATATCCAACCAGCCAAAAGTAGGACAGAATGGAGGTCTTTTGTTCACGCCTTGTGCGCCAACTAATGATGATGATGACTCATTGAGTATTGGCAATACTCAATGATTAGTCAACTGATTACTCATTGATAATCATTGATTGCTCATTGATTACATTGATGTTGTTGATATCATTGATTAGTTATGTCTGGCATAACAGAAAAGAAGTATATCAAACTTTTATTTCTAGGACCACTCATTTTGTTTATGGTATACTAGTAACTGTTTTTTATTTTTAGAGATTGACATCATAGTACCCTAATGGCTAAATCAAGTTTATGGACAGCTGCTTTTGTCAGTTGACAATGATGAGAGACGGTAACCAAAATGCATTCACAAGACGAGTACATTTTGCCAATGGGTTTCCTGCAAAAGGCCTTTTACAAGCTGCTTCTCCATTCAGTGGGCCACCTTATACCAATGGAGGACATTTTGTAAGCTTGGTGAGTGACAGCTGAACATCCTTGGTGGTTAAAACTACTTTTCATACAGGCCCATACCAAACCATTAATAACTTGGAGACAGTTGTCAGGAGAAGGGGTGCTGAGCAAACCAGCCTGCCTCTCGTAACAAAGGGTCATGTCAGATATATGAAAACAGAAGCTGATGTATGGTGGCCGAGGACTGCTACTAAATTTTCACGGCGAGTTGTTCTCTTTTTAAGCAATTAAAATGTGAAACAAAATGAAAATAACATTAAAATGAAATACAATTGCAATGAAATGTAAAAGAAAATGTAAATAAAGTCAAAATCAAATGCAAATGAAATTAAATGTAAAACAAAAAGCAAAGAACAAATTAAAATCAAACTTGATTCAAATTAAAATTCAATTCATTCTGAAAAGATAATGCAAAACAAAATTAGTGGCAGCGCTCGGCCATGCGAAAATTTACTTTCATTTGAAAAAAAAATGTTCACGTGGCCGAGCGCTGCCACTACCATCATGCTACACACACTTCTGTACTACGAGTAGAGCACAATGGCTGAATGGAGACAGTTCCAAAACCCGTCAGTATAAAATGCAGACTGCAGGCTGGGTTTAAAATGAAGATTGTAGACTGCAAACTCGATATAAAATGCAGACTGACACCTAACTCATCTCTGTCAAAAACACGATAAATTTGCAATATCTAGACATACGCTTGTGTCATGCAATCACCTTTCCGAGAATTACCGTGGGCGTCAGAGGTTACTTTTTTAACTTTGAAGGAGGGAAATTCCGCGGAAAAGCCGCGACCTCTTTTCGCTCTTAAACGGAGTTTCTTCAATGTCAACAACCCCGTAACATGATATTTTGCTCGGACTTCGCACAAACTATTTATATGTGAACAATTTCCTGTGATAGATGAATGTGAATATATGATATCATTTCTCTGTGTTTCTCACGATTGCTACCCCAAAAACAAAACAGGTAAATGCCATGAAATACGCCTGTGAAACTCAGAACACCGATTCCATGTTTCTGAAACAAAACCACAGCGAACTTCCACCTTGAGTCATAACCTTTTAAGTAAAACACGTTGCATGCTGTAAATAAAACATTTAAGCCACAAAATACAGGAAGTCAAGCTGTTCATTATCCAGTATTTTCGATCCGCCAATGAGAAACGGCCGCATCAAATGAAAGCTAGCAAATCAAACCTTAGAAAACTGAGAAAACAACTGTTTTGGCTGATCTCGTAAAGGCGATTGCGTGACATTGCCGTGGGTAAGAAAATCGAAAATTTATTGTGTTTTTGACAGAGATGAGTGAGGTGTCAGTCTGCATTTTATATCAAGTTTGCAGTCTACAATCTTCATTTTAAACCCAGCCTGCAGTCTGCATTTTATACTGACCAGTTTTGGAACTGTCTCCATTCAGCCATGTTGCACGATACCATGTGTTCTACTCGTAGTACAGAAGCGCGTGTAGCATGATGGTAGTGGCAGCGCTCGGCCACATGAACATTTTTTTCTCAAATGAAAATAAATTTTCGCATGGCCGAGCGCTGCCACTAATTTTGTTTTGCATTATCTTTTCAGAATGAATTGAATTTTAATTTGAATCAAGTTTGATTTTAATTTGTTCTTTGCTTTTTGTTTTACATTTGTGACTCTATTTGGGAGAACCGGGCTTAATGAAAATTGCGTTGAATCGTTTTTCACCGCAATGCATTTTGAAACGTTAGAATGCATTGAAGAACATTTCAATGCATTTTAGAACATTGGCAATGTTCTTCAACGGAACCGAGAAACATTCGAAACCGTTTGAAAATCATTTCAAAACATTCGGAAAACGTTTTCAAACGTTGACAGTGCGTTTCAATGAAACATGATTTCGCTACGTTGGGAAGCATTCACAAAACATTACCGGTATAAACTCTAAGCCGTCTTTCGACAACTTTTATAAGCTTAACAAGCTTACATTGTGGCGTAGATAAAATATGAAACGTTTAACAACTCTCTATTGTAACATGTAAAACTGTTATTGAATTAGATCTGAGAAATAAGAAAACTGTTCGGGTGTACGGTTTGTTTCATTTTGTAAGTCTTAATAAAAAGACGCCAGAGGTGCCCTGAAGAACAAATTCGAAACCATGAGGTCGACGGGACCTTGAGTGTCACCGCAGTATGGTATGCTCTTCTATCAGAGGGTATATATTACGGCCATGTGCGTGTGTGCATGTGTTTGTGACTAAATATCTTACCTTATTTGAAATTAACAGATAGATTGATATAAGCTTAAGACTTCCTTCAGCTTTCTTCCATGTGCAGAGTTTCCCTCGTGTCAACCGGCTTTCCTTCTTCCCAAGTATATTGCGGGGAATTGTTTATTCCGCAATTAACGGCTGCGCCAAACCTACAGCGCAACTTTTTAAGGATTTACCGAAAGGATTCCACCCACATGATATTTTGCTTAACACTTGGCCTGATGTCAAAGGCAAAGGCTGACCTAAATTCGCCATCCATTTTCTTCGCCAACTGAGCGCGAAACGCGACGACAATTCAAATGATAGCATCTAGGAAATATTAAGGTTATACCCTGGTCACATGGAGGTTTTTCTTAGTTTTTCCAGCGATTAAGCGAAAACAGGTCGCAAAGAGGTGAGAACGAAGGTTAATAGAAAGGCCAAAATGCCACATTCTTCTTTCCAAAAAACAACATTTATCGTAATCATGGATTTCATCTGTACGTGTCTGTCATGAGGATGTCAAAGCGTGATGCGTGACGCCCTCCACATCTCGGCCCCGCGGCCAAGGGTTTGTAAGATCAAAAGTTCTTTACAAATTGATTTCAATGATTTTAAAACTAACAAGCAGCTACAACTAGAAACTGAAAAAAAGCTCTTAGCTTGTTCGGCCAGTTTCTTGTAAAAACGGCAGCTCAGTGTGAGCGGTCGAAATCATCTGAACTAATAACTAATCATGATAGCCGATCGAAGAATCCGTTTAATCACAATTTTCCGTGCTGAAACCCAAATGAACTGACACGTCGAGTATGAATTAACGATCGTGATTTACATGTATCTGTTCTCTCTTTTGGATTGGAGATAATTGTTACATTTTAGTTTTCGACTTGCAAATAAAGTGATAGAATAAAACTGTAAAATCAAAGCAATTCCCAGGTAAATTTGAGGCGGGTATTAACAATGCTTTCATTATAAGCTGTGTACGTCTCGACTTTGTTTTCTAACGTATATTTATTTATTCCCGTCCAAGGTCCCTGGTAATATTACTGCTGCAAAGCATCAATATTTTTCAAGACTACTGAACAGAATTTCAAAGTACGATTTTAAACGGATCGGATCGGACGACCCGTCGCTACTTCAAATTATTTAAAAAGCATAGTAGAATGCTAATTGTACGCGGCCGGCGTTGACCTTTAGGCATTGATTTTAACATTAACAAAGAGTTTGGAAACATTGCCAATGCATTGCACAACATTGACAAATCATTCTGAAACATTTGAATTAATTGCCCGCGTTTGGTGGTAAACGTTTTAATGCGTTACGAATCATTGTCGATCGTTGCAATGCATTGTAACGCGTTCAAAATGGGTTGAAATGCATTTTAACGCTATTTTCGTTAAGCCCGGTTTTCCCAAATAGGGTCACATTTAATTTCATTTGCATTTGATTTTGACTTTATTTACATTTTCTTTTACATTTCATTGCAATTGTATTTCATTTTAATGTTATTTTCATTTTGTTTCACATTTTAATTGCTTAAAAAGAGAAAAACTCGCCGTGAAAATTTAGTGGCAGTCCTCGGCCACCATACTGATGTGTTGCATCAACTTAACAGCCATAACTAAGTATCAACATGTGCTATTAAATGGTAAAAATCATCCACAACATTATCAGGCTTTTATCATGAGTTCTCAGCTATAAAGAATATTTATATATAGGTATATATTATATTTTGTATTTTTATACCATTTAATATTTTGATATTAAAATATTAAGAAATTTTCATAGTTAGATTTTCCCCATAGTGGCCCTTAATTTAAGGCAGTGTTTTGCATAAGAAGGGTGCCTCCCCGTACGAAATGGGAAGATCTGCAACAGGTCTTTCTCAGGTCTGGCGCAGATCTTTAAGATCATTCAGCAGGCCAAATTGGCCTAAAATGAAAGTCTGCAAGTCTTCAGACTGTCTGTCACAGACTTCGCATTATCACGACCACCTCTTTGACTTCTATGTACCTTTTTACTTCTCTGCAGCAAGTCTGTTGCAGACCTTTTCCAACTTTCCGTGATTATGAAAGACTATGAAAGGATATCAGGTTTAATGCGTGATCGCATATCAATCTCTATCTATCTATCTCCACAGACGAATTCGTCTGTGGTTCCAGTAAATGTGGACACCACAAATTCCCAGCGTGACTTTGCCCGCTGTTTACTGGAGTGTTTGGATCAATTGCCAATCCTTCTCAGAAGTTCAAGGTTTCCACTGCTTTTGATGAGTCGAGTAAGATTTGCTGATAACGAAGCAATTTTTTGTCCAAAGAATATTAAACCTGAATACTGGCGTTTACAGTTCTCAGTTTCGAATCATAAACAAAAACATGTTGATGCCCTTCAATGCTGCAACCGACCTGGTTTATTTTGCACTGCATTCTAGCTAACGTTAGAGAACGTGGCCATTCGCGTTTGCATACGTTCGTTGCTGCTTTGACAAGGTCACACGCATTTGACCCTAGGTGAATACTTAAAAAGCCCTGATCATGTTTAATTTAAGATGAAAGCTGAATGACACATCTGCTTTCAGCCGGTAAATTGCTGCGCCTGGGTTGGTAAGGATTATATTGAACATTAATGATCGAGCTGTCCATTGGTTCATGAGGGAATCGCTTTTTATAAAGGTCTATAAGTATGCTTTGCGTACGGGCAAGATGACGTACAGTGACAGCGTAAAAATCATAAGAAAGAGTTCGCCCTCTCAAGTCATGGATTATAAAATGACCAGTCTCTTTACTATCCATGCTCAAGTTCACCGGCTTTCATAACCAGTTTCCTCGACGAACTATGAGTGCAAAAACAAAAATCTTAAACAGGCAACAATAGAACGAGAGATAAGGACCCTTTTACCCTACATGTATTAGCAATAATAACAATATATGAATGCTGTTTGTTTAGCTTAGATGTGATTGACATTTGGAACAATTCTGGTCTTGACAACTTACTCAGAGTGCCAATGAATGAGTTGCCAGTAATCGGATCCCTGTCTTATGCGCATAGGATTCTGGGATCGCCAGGGGGCAAACATTGCCAGTCGCTAGAAGAAAATATATGGCGAAGAGTTGTTTCGACGTCCAAATCAACGACTTTGGAGAGAGATCAACGCTTTTTCGCCACTGTTTTTATCAGAAATGGATTGTCATACATGTATTCCAAATAGTGTTGAACGTGGACATGCGTTCGAGGTAGGCCCTCTATTAACAAAAAAAAAACTAAACTAAATGTACATTGATTTTCTATCATAGTCATAAGTTTTTGGCTAATATGTGAGAGATATATCCTTGAGCCATGTGTCACCAAAAAAACTTACAACTGATGCAATTTCAGATCCTGTTTTCACGTGAGGTGACTCCATGTCTTTACTTCTTCTGACACCGCACAAAACGGAAAAGGCGCCAAGTCTAGCTTTCCCAACGGCTCAATTATATCAAGAATGCGACATGGCTGTCAAGCAAGTATAATGTTTTAGATAACTAGCCTGTGAAAATCTTTTGACAGCACTTTCATAGTAAATCACAGTGGACTCATGTGCAATATTACATATTCTGCAAAGGTAATATAGGATTCATTATTAGTGTCGTTTTAAAGTTTCTTGATTGTTGTATTAAAAAAGGACTGATGGATGATGTCTTTCATGCACACAATGTAAAAAACGGAATGTTGATAATGATATTGTATGCACGGAATGCGAACATTAATTATGTTACTCAATCAACACTATTTCTTGAATAAACAGGCCTACTGCTGTAGGTCATCTTTTTGTTTGCTCCATTATATTATTGCATTTCGTGTATTTTTAGCATGATATTTAATACAATTGTTCACTTTACCGTGACCAAATTACCATTAACGCTGCAGACAACCTGCAGACCAAAAGCCAACAAAAAGATCTGCAGTTTACCTTTTCGCTTGCAGGTTGCAGTTGTCAAAGGTGTTATTATACAACAGGTCGTCTTAATGTGTTCACCTTTCCGTGACTAAATAAAATCGAACTGAAGGCCTCGTGCAGATCACCTGCATACGTACTGCAGACGTTTCAGACAAGTGATCTGCAGGCCTGCTGAATGCGAAGTAACAGACTTAAAAAAGACCAGTCTGCAGATCTGCTGGTTCCGTACGGGTCAGCTCAAAAGCATGTCTTGTCTGCAAGTCTTAAATTAAATCAAACTTAATTGGGATTGTCAAACTCGGGGGTTAGCTATAAAGGGAAAACCCAAACACTGTTAGGCTCTCATGATAACCTTAAGAATGGCTTTGGACTATTGGCTTGAATTGTTTTCAAGTTAATGCCAGACCATTACAGTGTAGTAACTGAATAGCTCAAATTTCAATTAACTTTGATGTTATTATGCAAATAAAGTTGTTGTAAAATATAAAAACTTTGTTTAATTTATAGGGTGAAGTTTCACCTAGAGTTGCTAGAATCCATCGGTCAATTCCACCCCTTGCCAAGGGGCGTGGCCAGTTCTGTTCCATGAGAGACAGACCAGAGGATGAAAGATATGTAAGAGAAACATCATAAATCATAAAACAGTGTTTCTTGAGGATAGGAGGTTGATTAGTGTAGGGTGGGTGACTCTGGATACTGTCAAAGCAGTCATTTTTCACCCCCATTGTGCCATACATAGTGACACTTGAGCTTGAAGATTTGTGCTTAATGAGTCAAATAAGACTTTAAAAGTCCCACATGTAGTTCAGGCTATTACTCTGGTGTTCAGCAGTGACAGTGATGCCTCTCATATTCATTTTTATGGCACCTGATGTGGGTTGATGAAGTTTCTGAACTGTTCTCCAAATTGTTCATATCCTCTCATAAATTATACAAAGAAAAGAATAGGTGTTAAAGGCAGTTAAAATGTCACCTTTAGTAATCAAGATTAGCTGATAGAGGTGTAAATTAGGCCTTATCTAAACAATTAGATTTAAAGTCAGCTATGTTATTTTGTATTTAAGCAAAAATTAATGATAAAAACTGACTTTTCAGTGTCATCATGACATCATTGTCAAGGTAACCACAACATGTAAAAGATATCTGGAAAGCATAACATGCACTAAATTTATTTACTTAGCGAGGAATATATTTTTGTTTGGAGAAACTTGTTAGTTTGGTTCATTTGTTGAAGTCATTTTTACTTTGTTTATAGAGAAGGAGACCAGACCCTTTCAAACTACCAAAGGCTGCAGAAAAGACTGGATTTTCTGCTTCACAAATAAAGGTTTGTTAGTTAGAAATTAAATAAACTACGACTATAACTCTCTTGCTAGTATTGTTTAAGGGCTGCTGAACATGAGCCTGATGTGTCATGCCATTGGGGACATCGTACTTTAGCTGGACAATAATGTATTAAAATACATTCTGTAATGAATTGCAGAAGGTAAAAGTACATTGGCTATTATGAAGATCATTATTGTAAGAGTAAGGCATGCACAAATAGTAAGCATACATGTATGAAGTGTGGTTTTGTTTCTTATAGTTGATGCAAATCAACTTGTAAACTTATTGGGAATGCAGGGCTGTGCTCTGGTGGCCCTTGGTGACTTACTTTTGCCTTTGGGCGTTAAAGAAATCCTAGTTTTTGCACTTAACATGAAAGCTAGGCACCCTGGATTGCCAAGGTTCTGAACTTTTTTTTTTGTGTGTGTTGTAATGGTGTGGAGGGTGGGGTGGTAATGTAATTAGGGCTTTTTAGTTAGATTTGTGCTGGATGTCTAAGGATGACATGATGCAGCAGATACAATGATATTTGTTGATGTGAGAGTAGAGTTTTTTTCAATGTGTAATAATAATTATTATTATCTTACAGCGGGCCAAACCCAGAGTGATGAGGGCATGTCGTTCAACTGAACCACCACCCCCTCCCCCAGCTACTGCAGCATTTTACAATCTGAATAACTTGACAGGGTACGGTGCTGAATGAGTTCTTTTAGATCAGAACAAAAGTCTTGATCTCACATTATACTGAATGTCATTTGTCAGCAACAGAATGCAACAACATTTTGTTGTTCAGTAGTGAATACGGATTGCTATTCTTTTTCACAACAGCTGTTTTCTCTCCTAACAGCATTACTTGATAGAAAGTATAGAAATGTTTATCCGGCAAGGTTCATGGTGAACTGTTTTGATGAAAAGTAGTGGACTGAGGCTCATTAATATTTATTTTGTGTTTAACAGTACGGCAGTTTATTCCACCCCACCCAACAGACCACTGGACAGTGACTTTGAAGATGACATTGTCTCACCCTCTGTGGAACTAAAATCCAAGAACAGCAGAATCATATCAGATGTCGAGAAAGAGAGTATTCAAGCTGAGCTTGCAGGGCTTGAAGAAGTGTACCAACGAGTGTGCCATGTAAGTGTATGAAATGCACCATGCAGGATCTTGAAATTAAACACCTCTTCATATCAATTGAATTTGTACCAATGTTTACTGGAGGGTTATCAAACCTTTAACTCCTAAGAGTGATCAATGTTTAATTTCTCCTTATAGTAATACTGCTCAATCAAACATAAAGGTTGCGAGAAAAAAGAAACTGATCAAGAAGTAACAAAGATCTTGATTGTTTAACAAATTCTCCTCATCATTGCTATAGAAACTGGATGTAGAACAGTGTAGAACATATACATACTAATATTAGAGTTTAAAGGTAGCCCCATGACAAGGGATGCAATCCTTGGCTATGTTGATTTCCTGTTCTGGCAGATGTCATGTTCTCCATAAAAACTTCTGATTTCTAAGACTGGCCTGTTTTCAATTTGCTGTAGGGGAAAATTGAATCTTTGTACAGTTTACTGTATCCAAGTCAGAAAGACATGAAACGAGGATTGGTTCAATACATCAACACCTCTGCACCAGTTCAGCTCAGGTAAATTATCAATAATTGAAAGCTCTAACAGCCTCTTCTAACATGATTATGGTATATTTAATTTATTCATTTGATATGTATAAGGGAATGAATTATCATAATTATAGTAATTGGACATAGACTCATCTAACATAGGTATGGTTAATTATTTGTTTGTTCAATGCTGGAAAAGAATATTATTTTTCCCTCAAACGTAGTGCTGGTGATGTATTCAGTAAACAGAAATAGCAAATGAAATCTTAGTTGGTTTCTCGATGACTGTTATTGGGCCAACAATGTGAAACATCATGTGAGTGAAAGGTCCCAGGTCCTCTTGTATGCTTCAGTAAAGGGATACAAGTGGGCATGTAGAAAAGAATGCAATAATCCTAGAAGAACCGAGACCTCACATGCATCCTCTGTGACAATCTCTCCAGCGTTGGTCTCTTCAGCCATAAGTGATACTGCTCCAGCCAATCCGGCATTCAGCATCATCATGGTCAATCTAAACCGACTGGTGTCCCCCTGTAAGCTGTGGAAGTGACTCACACCTGGGGCAAATTCAAGAAATAGTTGACCCTGACTCTTCCTCGTTGATAGTTGCACTGATGGAAGCTGCCCAGGGTCAGGCTGGTTAAATTCGCTCTGATGAAGGGCTAATGTTCAATTTACATTATCAACTCCGTTGATAAAACGATATCTTTGTGTACAATTCTCTCTCCGATACAGCACCACAGTCTCTTTAGAAACTACCCCCTTTTATTCCCTCGATAATAGTCTTACTTCAGTCTGAAGATTATGGAGTCTAGTGGACATGTTTGATCTCAGTTGGCTGGGACAATCCTGTTTGACTAATATTACTTTAATCCAAGTAGCTTTTGTCTTAGCTAATGTCGTTTCTTTTCCTGTATTTTAAGAACTCCAAAATTTACTCAAAACACGAAGAAATTCGCTAATAAAGGCAAAGATACAGCTACAACACCAGCTGCATTAAGTCATGCTGAAAAGGCCAGAGATGATAAAAACGGACAAATGTTGTCTCCTGGTCCAGAAGATGAATCCAAGGAAGAGTAAGTGTTTTAATTGCTGTATCAGAGAGTTCAAGTTACACAACACATAAAGACTATCAGTGCTAGCAACGCCTCAATCACAATGCTTTGGCGACTGTTCTCTTTACCCAACAAGCACAAAGAGATTAAATACAAAAAGTAGACTTTCAATGAACGAAGATCGACAACTCTGATCAACAAAGACAACAATGTTTACTTCTACAAGAGTCATGAAGAGCAGCAGAGCTTATGTGGTCCTACCACAGTAAAAGAGAATTGTATCAAAAAAAAAATACATTTAAAAATTAAGTTCAAATTATAACAGAAACTTTATCGAAAAAGCTCAAATCGTCGAAGGCATTATACTGATTCAAAACTACAGCCTCGGAGAAATGGAAAGTGGCCACTGAATGGAGCTGGCCGCTTGACAGAGGTAAAAAACAGTAGAAGAACGGTCATCGGGACTTAGACTACTCGCTGCCTAATAGGGGGTGGCCGCTTAATAGGGCTTCGACTGTATTTAAGTTTTCGTTTCGGTCGAATATCGTTACTGAAAAAGTTCGGTGAAATGGCTCCACGATATGATAATGAATTTTTGAAGAATTCAACCCCTGGGTGTGGTCAATCACTGCACTGGCATCTTGGTAAGATGAAAGCTGGTGATGTGTAATATGAACAGAACAAGTCCTGATGTTCAGCTGGGAGGTCCCATGGTAGCACTATCAAACCACTTACTGTACTCCTAAATACAATTCTTGCGAGGTATGCTGTACATTTTTTACTTTGTTCTGTAAATAGTTGTTGAGCTGAGTAATCACAATACCAAAACGAGGTCAGTCAAACATAAATCCTATCTTTGCTTGGTTTCAGGAACAGCACAAGACCCATACTTATCCCGTTGCCGTATATCAGATCAGAGATCAGTGTGACAACACCCGGGAAACAGCAAAAACCAATCTACAATGTGCCGTACATCTACAGTAACAGGACAAACAAAGGAACCTCACGGCATTCTCACAACAACACCTCACCAGCAGTCATCAACTTTAGCTCCATGAACATCCCAGAGCTTAGCCGCCCGGGAATCAAAACAGGTGTACCTGTAGGGCCCAAGGGCAGTGCACTGAACAGTGGTGTTGCTGAGGCTCCAATGCATTGGTCTATTCCAACCCCTTACTTTTCGTCCTCTGGACCCTTTCAAAGGACCACGCCCAACCAGACGCCAGCACTCTTTGACGGTAAGTTCCCTTACAATCAAAACCCCGCCTATAAGAAACTATGGCTAAAACTTTGGCATTTAAAGGGGCATATGAACCCAAACGTGTGCATGCAACAATGGAACATTTTAAAGTTTTGCCGCTTTCCTACGAAGTTCTTAATCGGTGCATTGAAACGATTTGCGGTTGTCAGTGGCCATGAACGACAGGGAGAAAATCAATTGCAACTGGAAAACGTTGGGTTAATTTTGAAAGTTTCGTAGTCGTATAGAGTTTCTTTTCTGTTCAAGAAATAATTTGAAATTTACCTCTTTGAGTAAGGCAGGCCATTCATGTCATGGAAAAAGTACCTCCTCATAATTTGAACAAACTTTTAACAATATTTGGGTGATAGTACCCCTTTAAACCCATTCACGGAAGAACCTGTTGGCCCTAAAAACTGAAATAGGTTCTTATTTGAAGAGCGAGAGAACAGACAAAAGTATGTTTCAGTTAAACGCTAAACGCGCGCTTTCATTGCATACGGACATAGGCAAGTCTTTCTTCAGGACTGTACGCACTGCATTGGCTTTTGCTGGACGAGGAAACGCTTTGCAATCAGTAAGAAGCACCCAGTCCCGAAATGCGAATTAGAAACGTTTTCTCCGGCAAAATACCGTAATTTTGATTACCAAACCACCGAATAAAAACTAATTCTACCTTAAAAATCCGTAGTCTGCTGTCACTTATACCTCAATGAACCACTTCTCTAGAAAGTGTACCGCGCGTCTTGATTCCATAGCCGAGTAGGTTTGACGTCTTGTGAGGTTTAATTACAGAGTCAGAGTCGCTGTTTATTCAGGTAGGTTTCGTGTGTGAGACGTATTCTTTCGCTGCAACCTTTATATGTCATTCATTACGGTCTACTGGTTTGGAATTTCAGATGCTGATGTGGAAGAGAAGTTGGGCAAACTGGATATTGAAAGTGTAGGTTCAGATATCGATTATACTGCTCAGCAAAAAACCATTGAAGGCTCAGTCGGTGCAAATAATGCTCTACCTGGAAATTTGGTCTTGAACGAAGAGAACAGTGATAAAAAAGCTGCTGAAGACGTTATGGCAAAAGGAATTCGGTTTAGTCTTACTACTGATGTTGGGCTGGTGGAAGGCGTGGAAATTTATGATTACGATAAGCGAGGTATGGAGTTTTTTTTGCATTTTTCATAAAGATCGTTACTCTGGACGCTTAGTAGCCCGTGTGGCAGGACGGGCTAGGGAAGACGGCTACGTTTTTGTTACGTTTTTGTTGCAGTAGTTGCAAAAACAGTCTTTGACTATCTTTAAAGGTAGTAACAAATCTTATGTTAAAAACAGTTTTAATGGTCTCGTTTCATCCGCAGACTCAAAACATAGAGCCACGTATTATTATATCTCAGTCAGCACGCAGGCTGTGATTGGTCAGTTTAGCGGGTCGTGTTTCACTGTACGGACCGCTGATTAAAAGTGGCCGCTTAACTTCAACTAGTTTCCTTTCCAGCGCGCCCTATGAAACTCACAGATATAATAAATATCTTACTAACCTCGTTTACTTGGTCTGTGGTTTAAGTTACGTACCGAGTTTGTTCTAGTTGATTTATGGCGCAAGCGCAAACTTGCCGAGAACCCTGATTTGTTCAGTTTCCATGTTCAAATGAAAGCTACTAAGCAGTACTTTCCTGTGGTGCTGTTTATTATGCTGTACAAGGTGGTTCTAACTTTTGGGTCTGTGGATGAAATCCTTAAGTGTGACCATTCAAATGAAAGCTACTGAGCAGTACTCTCCTGTTTTGCTCTCTACCTTACCGAGTTCGAGGTCCGCACTGTAAGTTACAGACCGAGCTTTTTTCTAGTTGATTATGGTCTGTTTGCTATAGTTGAACAGGCAGTCAGACAAAATTGTTAAAGAAAAGTGTTGTTCTTTCTTGTAGATGTTCAGAGTGAACAGGAAGCCGCAAAACACATCCAGGTGAGCTAGATTATTGTCACTCTAGAGTTTAGGCTCTTCATCATAACTTAGATAGTCAAACGGCAATTGGCAATCAAAAGGGAGCGACAATTTTCGTCAGCTTTCGTTTACTGTCGTTAGGTTTCGTATGTTCCGGCTGCTGTCCTTAACTCTCGCCATTTTTCGGTTAACTGATCAGTGGTATGAGCAATGCAGTTTGAAATAAAAATTGTGAGATTGCTGTGAGTCTGAGATCGGAGGGGTTCGCCTGGTGTCTGGTCCAGGAGAGGGTGAAGAAAGGAACTGAACATGGTCCAATAAAGGTTATGGCTGTCAGAGCTTGTGGCTCAATCCACCCAATGACGTATGGAGCGTCCTCATTTGCTTTCAGGGTTAGAGCGATTGACATGATTTGATGCAGGAAAATAAAATCAAAATAATTACTCTAGCCAATCAAAGCAGATTCAAACCGCACAATGAACTAGTTAAAATACATTGTACGAACGAGTGACATGTAACGGGCGCGTAGCGTGGGGAGATGCGCGCGTGTAAGCCACGATGAGTTTAGGTGTGCTTTTCATTGGTTATACGGTCAAAGTGGCGCGAGTTTTGCTGGCCAATCACAGAGCGAGGTAAAGCAAACGGGACTGATTACTTTAGAGTCTCAATTGAAAGCCACTATAACATGCATTTATTCATCTACTCAGGAAATGGAAGAGATTGGGGAGAAAAAGCTAAAAGAATACGCCGAACTGCTTGAGGAACATCAACATATATTGGACGAGGTCAAGCAACTGGAGAAGGACCTTCACGAGTCTCATGAATAAATCTCTGCTGGCTGAAATTATTATCTAACTCGTGACAGCCAACAAAAAGTGACCGGCTTTTGCAACTTTGACTACGACATGCAGCATCATTATCAGGGCTAACTTCCAAGTATCAAAGGACTAGGAACGAGTTTAGCATCAGGAAGGGATGTTTGTGACATCTTTTGTCTTAATATCTTCCGTTATTCGTTCGAGTAAACTTTTGCTGGTTGCATTTCGTCATGATTTTTTTTCGTCACTGCATTAACCGTTTTCCTTTATTCCAGATAGAAAAACGTTTTTACCAGCAAATCTCTTTTTTTCGTTATCAAAGTTTGAGACCAAGGATGTACGGACGCAGTATCAATATTCTTATTTGGAACTTCTCTGAAAGTTGTTCTTCACCGAAGAGGTTTATAACTTTCCATGTGGCGCTGTTAATTGCAGACGTTTTCAGTCGTTGAAATGAGAGGTCAAGTCTCAAAACGCTTTCTGTGTATCAGCGCAGTTAAAGGAACACGGTCGTAGGCTTGGGAGAAGAGAAAGTTTGGTCGAAACACAAGAATGTGAGTGTTTTGTCTAATATTTTGAAGACTTGGAGGATTGCTTTATCCTTTATCCAAACACCGAAAATTCAATTGCCTTGAAAGCCAAGCTTTTTGTCAGCCGGCTGCAAGGTGTATGGTTGCCAGCTTAACCAAAACGCTTTATCAAGTGTTTGACTTGATTAGCTTCTCAAGACTGTGATTCAAGGAGAAATTAATAGCAAAATTTCACAAGTTTTGTGTCGGAGAGGCGATTCACCCAAAATCCCTACGCAGACCTCATAAGGGCATTTTCGTCCCCAGAGCTTACGATCCTTCTGGCCTGCCAGTTCCAAAATATGCGCAGTCGCAGTGAAGGTTCATTTTTGCAACGGTTGGCAACCATTATTGTTTCAAACTTCTGAGTTTGCGTAGAAGAGCCGGAAGTCCGTAGAGCTCTCGATCTCTGCCGCAGGCCAGAAGGAACGTGGGCTTTGGGGATGAGAATGTCATAAGGGCTTCATAACGGCGTTCCTCCCAAACGAACGTCTGCTGAACGGAGCAGCCACTTCCGTTCGCGGTTGACCAACCAGTCAGAGGCCGTTTTCTAAACTGATGTTGAATATTCTTAGGATTTCCATTGTTTCGGTGTATGTGATTGGCTATGTGCAAGACAATGAACCGATATTGATAGGATTCTTTAAATACAGGCAAACGGATAACGAACGGAAGTGGCTTCTCTGTTCAATAGACATTCTTTTGGGAGGAACGCGTGACGAAGCCACACTGAAGGAAGTGTACTTGAGAGGCTAGGATCACCAATGCCCATTCAAACTGCCTTGACAAAAGGAAACTCTATTGTTTTCTGTTCATAAAGCTTTTACGTGTTTTAAAATACTTTCCCAAGCTCTTAAAATTTTAAAGAGTGATACAGTGACGAAACTATGCACGAAAGAAAGAAAGAAACTTATCTCAGTTTTTTTTTTTGAGGAAACAAACCCTCAAAATACTTTCAAAATACTTTTTTTATAAAAACATGGAAAGCGGCTCTTAGCAAATTACAGTGTGTTTTATAGCCTTTCATTTATTCTATAAATAAATTTAATATATGCTCCATATTGCGAACGTGTGTGCTGGGATAAGAACTCGATGGATTTTAGGGAAAAGGCGGACTGCTAGCAGTCTATGAAGTTATTTGTAAGTTATCTAATTTGTATCATGTTCTTGTTCGCTGCAATGCAGATAACTTGGACAAACCCGTGTGGTCTAGACCTTTGTGTGTACGAAGAATACTGTAAATGTTTCGTATTATTAAATGCCAGTGTTGTGGCTTTAATATCGTGTTTCGTTGCCTTAAAACACTTTACTCCTTATTAGCCCGTCTTTAGCCACCGATCATTTACTGTGTCGCAGGTGTGTGTGGGGCCAGGAAGGAGGGGGGGATCTGAAAAATTGTACCCCCTAAAAACAATCTTCAGGAAGTATACCCACCCCCCCACCCCCACCCCTCGGTGGAGGAGCCGCCATCTTGGACATTTCGTAAAAGATCCTGGGAATGAGTTTCATGAACACAGGCAACCCAAGCGTTTCGACCAAGACAAGGCACTAAGAACCTTTTTTCTATGTATTTTTATCTTTTCGTCTTTTGTTTCTTTTCTTTTCGTAAATTTGTTGAACAGGTGGAATCGCTGTCACTCAAATTTTAAAAGTCGCACCCCAAAAAATATTCCCCCCCCCCAAATTATTTTGTTTTAACAAATATAAAAATGTACCCCCCCACCCCCGCCACATTAAAATGATTTTTAAAATTGTCTTCTCCCCCTCTCCCTGCAAGGTGAGAAACGATCACTCCCTTACACACTGTAAAACTCAAAAGTTCCGAGTTTCAATCTAATTTCTTCATATCTTTAGATCTTTAGAAAGTGATAGAAGTAATAGAAAGAAGCTAGGCCCGGGAAGCTAGGGTAGAGAAATTTTCATCAAGACTCGATAATGATTAATGAAGCTTTCCGCGGACGGGTATACAGATATCGTAACTGGTTTTGCCCATACGTCATGTATTTTCCAGATAATGCTTTCTTAACCTTAACCTTCGATCGTCTATGGTCAGGTGCACGCGCTCTCGGGTTTACTATTATACTTTAAATTTTATGGTGGGGGGGCTTGTATCAGTATATACCACAGTGAATAGTGCTTTTTGCGCGTTCTGATTGGTTAACATTAGCAAAGTACTATTCACATCCGGGCACAGAGAAACAAACGGTCTCCCGTTTCGGTTTCCGGAGAGGAAATTATTTGAAAAAACGCTAGTTTTTTCAGCTTGTGTGATATACACTAAAACAATTATTCACCTCAGTGTCGGTGAATGTGGTGGATATTTACCTCCACTTCGGTGAATAATGGTTAACTATTTGGTCACTGGCGATGACGGATGTACCGTACGTCGAAACATATCTCTTGGAGAGATTAAAGAAAGTCGTTTTGTTTTTAAAGGCTTCAACATTATTGCTGTTGTCTTGACCTTTCGTTAACTTCTAAGTTTAAAGAACATTTCAACAGAGCCTCTTTAAAAGAGAGGTATGCGATGACAAAATGCTTACTGTAAGGAAATGCTCTGGCTGAAAGAACATTATCTAGAATTCCCATCTCGTTTGTACCCAAACGCCCTTTTAAAGGAAGTCCGTTTAAGGAGACGCCCCGAATGTTTTAAGAGTATCTAGAAATGCTTATCACAATAACGTAAACAAGAATTCTACTTTATTATTCCTCATGCTGTCTCATTTTGTCATTGCCATTGTTCTTGTTCTTTTCTTTTTCTTTTTATTTTCATGTTGTCTCTTTTCGTCGTAAACGCCTTTTTAAAGGAATTCTTTTTATGAGACACCCCGGATATTCTAAAGTTCTCAAAAGATGAAGTCATCACTGTCTATAAAAAGCGATCGGATAAATTCCCGATCTCTTCCTCGCCTGTGGGTAACGAAAAATTCCAAAGTGCCTCTCTAAAATATAGTTCGCTCAACTAAACAACTGTTTTCCTGAAGTAATGCCACTTTTGCGATGGCGGAATATTGGAAACCGATGGTTCTTCCCATTTCGGAAATTACTACGCCAAATGGAATAAATAAAGCAAAACAAAATTTGAGAAAGAAACTAAAGACCCGCGAATTTCTAGCGCTGGAACCCACGATTTGCATTTCTATCCTGGCCTCCTGCAACTACGATGTTAGCCATATGAGGTCACTCTTGTTTATTACCTTCTCTTCAACACAGTATTTATTTACTGTTTTATTGTACTTTTTAAGTTTATTGTTACTAGCTGGTGACATGATTGCAAAGGCGAGGTCGTTCTTCCCTTCGAGAAAGGTTTCCTAAGAGAAGCAAGGAATTCAATAAGAAAATATATACCATAAATAATAAATCCAGAGAACAAAGTGATATCATCACATGAGAAAGTGACAAGTTTAAAGATAATATAACTATGGTAGCGAAAATTCTTCCGGTGGAATTCTGTCGCCCAGATATTTTGCCAAGACGAATAACGATGAACATTACTAGTTTATTTTTTTAAAAATATGAACAAAAAGTTGTGGAAAAAATGCCACAACATCAACACGTGCTTGAGTTTCGCCAGAAAGCACTCTCAGTTTCTAAATATAGATTCAGTGACGTCATATCACAAGCCCAATTTCCGAGAGCGTTAGTGCGCATGCTTTCAGCTGTTCGGAAGTGAACAGGGCGGTGAGTCGTTTTCACATTTAATACAACAAATCAAAAGCGAACTTCCTCGTGGCTACCCATTCATTCTGACTCAACAGACACGAACGTGTTTACGTAAAGTGTACGTTCATCATGTTTTCGTGGATGAAAAGGAACGACGCTCAGCGGAACCCGCAAGTTTTCAATTCAGTTGTTGACGGCCTGAGGAAGTTGTACTACAAGACGTTGAAACCGCTGGAAGAAGCCTATCTCTTCAATGAATTCCACTCGCCTGTCATGTCAGATCCTGATTTTGTCGCAAAGCCGATGGTTTTGCTAGTTGGTCAGTATTCTACAGGCAAGACGACTTTCATTCGGTATCTGCTTGAGCGAGAATTTCCTGGCTTACGAATTGGTCCCGAACCGACTACCGACAGCTTCATTGCTGTTATGTATGGCGAGAACGAACAAGTTGTACCGGGAAATGCCTTGATCGTGGATCCTCATAAACCATTTCGTACTCTCAGTTCGTTTGGAAATGCCTTTCTTAACAGATTCTGCTGTTCTGAGCTTCCCAGCCCTGTCCTTGAAAGTATAACGATTGTCGACACACCTGGCATTTTATCAGGAGAAAAACAAAGTGTGGCAAGAGGGTATGACTTCACCGGCATCCTCAAATGGTTTGCTGAGCGCTGCGATCGAATAATTCTGCTCTTCGACGCACATAAACTTGACATTTCTGATGAATTTCAGCGCGGAATTGAAGTGCTTCGCGACTATGATGACAAAATCCGAATCGTTCTCAACAAAGCTGACATGGTTACAACGCAACAATTGATGCGGGTCTATGGAGCACTGATGTGGTCTTTGGGTAAGGTGATAAACACACCTGAGGTAGCTCGTGTTTTTATTGGATCTTTCTGGGATCAGCCCCTGCAAAACGACGAAAATCGTAAGTTGTTCGAGTACGAAGCCAACGATCTCTTCAGTGACATCCAAACGTTACCTCGCAACGCTGCTTTGAGAAAGTTGAATGATTTCATCAAAAGAGCTCGTTTAGCTAAGGTTAGTAGCCTATTTTTGCTCACTGATTTCTGGTAAATTCACAGTGTCAATTTCATGGGGATCGAAAGTTCTTTGAGGGAAAAGAAGTTTTTGACCTTTGATACTACAAGCAAATTGGTTGAGAATCAAGGAAACCGTTTGAATTCATGTATGTACACTGTAGCAATTTTTATTCAGGAGACACTGAGAAGCATCAGCATGCAAGTCACGCACCCTCTTGCATTAGGTTGCAGTTTGTGAATGAATAATCACAAAACATTGTGTATGTTGACAGCACAGGGTTGATCAGGAAATTAGATGGAAAGATTTAGTGTTGTATGTATATACACTGCTATGCATGCATGCATTATATGTGCATTAGGCCCGTTTCAAGTCGTGTTATTGCCTTGCTTAGCTGGCTGGACTGGCGCATGACTTCAGCATGACTTGGTTTTAGATGTTGAATTTAATCCAGTTGAATTAAAAGCTGTTGCCATAAATGAAACACTGAGCAGCGGTTGTTCAAAGTAAATAAAAAAAAAAACGCTTAAGCTAACTTTTCAAATGTATTTAAAATTTATGAATTGAGTTTGTCACGGTAGTAGCATGATGTTTGAAACAGGCCTTACTCCCATGCTGTTATAGGAAGCATGTGTACAGTTTGAGCTGGCAAGTGTATTCGTGACAAGCATATGTACTGTGCGAAAGTCTTTTTTTTAGCTTCATCATCATTGGGCAATCGTAGAGAGTTTACAGTTGAAATAATAGCATGAATTAGTCTGTTACAGTGTATTACAAGAAAAGGCTTATATAAAGGAGGCTTCCTCACAAGATATAAAAGATCATGAGGTGACAGGACTGGGCACATGGCCATGCAGTTGTGATTTGAAAGGGAGCTTTAGTGGCAGATGAGGGATTTAATGTTAAACGTTCATACTGTATGAGTTATCAACTCATGGAATTAAGGGTTAAATCTGACTTGCTCTCAATTTTCTTTTTTTCCATCCTAGGTCCATGCTTATGTTATTGCTGAACTGAAAAACCAGATGCCAGCAGTTTTCGGTAAAGACAAGAAAAAGGAGCAACTTCTAAAAAATCTGTCTGAGGTCTACATGAAGATTCAGAAAGAACATAACATCTCACCTGGTGACTTCCCTTCAGTGGTGAAATTCAAGGAACAGCTGCGCAAGTACGACTTCTCCAAGTTCCACCCCTTGCGAATGAAGCTGATTGAGAACCTTGACCGCATGTTGGCCAATGATATCCCACGGCTGATGGGAATGATCCCGTTGGAGAAGGAACACAACTTTGGTGATGACGCTGCTGTTAGGGGAGGTGCATTTGCTGTCAGCCTCTCTACTAATAATCCATTTGCCTCAGGTGCTTGTCAGGGTGCGTCTTTTGGTGCAGAGTCAGATTCATGGGTGGTGGAAGAGTTTAAAGATGAATATGACCGGCTTTTTAAAAGCTTGGGCCCAAAGAGTGGAAAGATCAGTGGTGCAGTAGCAAAGAGGGAGATGGTGAAGTCAAAACTTCAAAACACAGTTCTGGGTAAAATTTGGACTCTGTCAGATATTGATCGGGATGGGCAGTTGGATGAGGAGGAGTTTGCACTGGCAATGTACTTGATTAAAATCAAGCTGAATGATGACGATTTACCCGATGAACTTCCAAGACATCTCATTCCGCCATCAAAGAGGGTCTCAAATGGGATGGATGACTGAATGAAAGAACTAAAATCTGCATGATCTGTAAATTACAGCTAAAGAACATTTAGAATCCAAGGTAACTGAGTAAGGAATGGATGGCAGGGTTGTTCTAAGCAATCTCCAACATGCAATTACTGGCAGTAAAGTTGATTACCCATAAATGCTGGCTCTTCACAGCTCAAAAATTGACTGTTTCCTTTGAGCCGTGATGGTGATCAGCATCTACTTTTTGCTTACATTACTACTGTTAGAACATACTTGTAAACATCAGTCACAAGATTTTGGAGAACAATCCCCAAATATGAAAAGTTTCAACTGTTGACCAATGTCTCCCAACTTGTGAAGTACATATGAGAAACATACAGAGAATAGTAGTCAGAGAAAGCACCTTGATATCTTGATACCTAGGTGTATAGATAACGGGCATGGTTTGTTACTGGCTACTTCTTGTTATGAAGTTGTAAGTTGGCTGATATTTAAGGGGTAAAACAACTCTTAAAGGCTGTGATACCAACTTCTTCCTTTAATGTTGTGACTGTGTTGCAGTTAAAAATCAAATTCAGGTAAAAATTTTTAACCTAGGTTGATTCTCAAATCCTGTTGTCTCCTTAACCTAATTATTCAAAATTAGGGGTAGGAGAAAAAGGAAATTGTTCATCCTAGGTTAAAAAGTTATTATTAACTGCAACAACTGTTTAATGTGAATATTGATACATACATGTAGAATAATTTTTTTTCTGAAGTTTTAAGACAGCTTCTGTTGAAGTTGGATCACTTTGATGTCATCACTGTCAGGGCAATGCCAAGCCTTAAGTCAACAAAGCTTGTATTGGATGCCCATTATTTGAAGAAATTCATAAAGAATACAGCCCAATGTTGTTAAAGTTTTTTCTTTGTTGCCTTACAGGGTGCTTACTTTTAAGTATAGAGGACATTAACTATCCAGACTGTTATGTGTGTTCACATCTTAATTTGTTTTGTACCTGAGAATATTCTTGCATAACTCATGTAAAGCTCTTTGGAAATTCTGCCAGGAATGAAGTCTTGTGTACAACAGTTTCTTTCTTGCTTTTTTTTTCAAGTGTGGAGCTAATCTAAATTTCTGAAGGGTTTCAAATAACCTGCTGTGATAGAGGCAAGGATATTTTCAGAAATATCATATTTCTGAAAATATCCTTGCCTCTTTTGTTTCTCCAAATGGACTTGTCTAGACTCTGTGTTTGCCAGGAAAATTTGATTTGTATCTTATTTTACAATTTTCGAATAGTTTTTTTTTATTATTTGCTATACTCATTTTGAGAGTCCTTGTGAGTTGGCATTATGACTGATTACATGTGGTGAAACAACTGATACACAGATGGACGTCACTGGGTTCACTTTAAGGGTACAGAATGTTAAAATAGAGAATGTTGCCTTCTTGAAGTCATTGTTTGCCCATTGGCATTATAAAGTATTAACTCCCAGACTAGGTCACCAACACATGTTTTCCTTCGACAGAAGAAGATAAATGTGGTTCAAAAGAAACTGAAATTTACGTCACCTGTGCTACTTTTCTTATTTAAGTGTTTTCTAGAGTTGCAGTTTGTAACAAAAAAAATATATTTTTAATAATTTAGAGACATTATCTTAAGATGTTGTATCACCGGTATTTTCTTTTAACAAGCTATTGGCCTTTCCAAAGAGTCATACACTGTCAGTTTTTTTGCTCTCATATGATGGTTGAGTGAATGTACCTCAAGATGCTTCATGCTTGGTAGTCAGTGATCAACTTAGTTACTTCATGGTGGTATTCCTTTGATAGACTGACATCCTATCCTGGGGGAGGGGCTGGGGAAGTTGTCATACCCCTTATTATACTAAGAGTCCTGTGGTGAGCTCCAGTGGTAGCTGTCCAGGAAGTCACTGTA
This sequence comes from Galaxea fascicularis, assembly GCA_948470475.1. Classification (NCBI taxonomy): domain Eukaryota; kingdom Metazoa; phylum Cnidaria; class Anthozoa; order Scleractinia; family Euphylliidae; genus Galaxea; species Galaxea fascicularis. Next base: position 24,344,115 of record OX419337.1, read on the forward strand.
CTACCAGGCATGACTGACATTCTTTGCGTTATTCAGTATGTCCACTACACCAACATTTGAAGAGAAGGTTTATTACAGTCTAAATTACCATTTTGTAAGGATGAAAAACCCCATAATATATAAAAATATTTTTGACACATTTTCCATCATTACCATAAGACAGTTTTAGTTGGAATTGAGAAACAAAATAATATTATTAATGTTTTAGATAAACTTGATGGGGATTTGTGAAATTAGTTAAAGTTGTAAGCAGTACATATAGAAAATGATAAGTATTTTCATTCCAGGGTTAGAGTTGCATGTTTTAGCCATTAGCTTGTATCAGCAATCATTAGCTAATATGGCTGACAATAAATTATGGTCTTACAAGTGCAGTAGTCCATGTGTGATCCTTTCATTGCCAAGGGCTGGCAATTGATTTAATCCTAACTGTTTGTCATTGATGTGCATGCTTTGACATTGGAGGTTTTAACAATGGAGGATCACACTGAGATCCTCCATGAGATCATGTGAACTCAATAGATCACATAATCTCAGGGGGGGGGGTGACAATACAAGGTCATGTGACATCTGCAGACTCCCCCAAACTCTCAATTAGCTGAAGAAGTGCGAGATATTCAATTATAATGAACACATCACGTTTTCTTTAAGGTGTTGCTGGTGACTTAACAATCAAGCAGCTGTTTAATTTGGCCTGATTTTTAGTTTGGCTCAAATTCCTTTGCTGTTTCAGAGGGGGAATATATATATATCATGACTGTGCCCTCCCCCCCTCCCCCTTTAATTATATCTGAAAAGCTGGGTGCGGCTTTCATTGTTCGAAGGGAAGAGCGGGGCTAATAAACAGCTAGCCTGAGTATCAGGCGTTTCTAGGGTGGGGAAGGCAAAAATAGCGAGAAAGCGAAGGAAGAAACGCCTGACACAAACAGCTTCTCAGAAACCTTCCACCCCCAGACAGCGCGTGTTATAATTAGCCGGTCAAAATCACCTCCGGTAACTGTCATGTGTCATGAGAGTAAACTTCAATATGGCGTCTATAACCTCCGCGCTGGAAGCTTGACTTCCAGTTGACTCACGTGACGTTTCTTATTGTCTTTTGACCAATTAGTGTAACATACAGAATCTGGATGTTGGACACATGCGAATCAATTGCTTTGTGTCAGGCCCTTCTCCTCTTCCTTCAGGGGCGGATCCAGGATATTGAGAAAGAGGGGGCCGGTCACTGAAATTGGTGTAGTGGCGCAATTTTGAAATTGAGACCGTCAGAGATGCGATTTCCAGCATTTTGAGGATCTTTTTTTGAATTTCTTAAACAAAAATTATGTTCTTTGAATACAATGTCTGGATAAAATCAACTACTTTAATCATCCAAGGGATTGATAAAATGCATTCTGCGCTGATTACGAATTAAAAAAAAAATTCAACAAAAGGGGGGGCCGCGGCCCCCTCGGCCCACCCCTAAATCCGCCCCTGTCCTTCCCCTCGTCCCCGCTTCCCCGATAGGGCCTGATACTCGGGCTAATAAACAGCTAACTGAAGGTGCAAGGGGGTTATGCGATTTAATGCTTATCAGATGCCAATAAAGCTATGGTTAACTTTGTTATAATGCTGAAGACGCATAATCCGCCTGGGACGAACTTGAGCGAACATCTGTAGTTTACATAGTTATTTATCTCTCGTAGCTCGTTTTGGAAAAAGACAGGCGCAGGACGGATTTGCGACAAACAATCGGCAATTGACCACATTTTTGTTCAGTAAATAAGTTTATTTTGTTCAGTGTTTACCAAGGGCAAACTTTTAGCTCAGTTTTCCCTTTTTAGGAAATCTTCCAGTCTCATGTAAAAGCGGACAAACCATAAGCAATTTTTGAGGATTGGTGAAATTGTTGTTTAATTAATCCTCTTTCCTAATGGGCAATAGGCCCCAAAGCCCTCCTTTCCTATTGAGATCTCGCACCAAACTAGCGTCATTTACTTTCCAATCGTCTTTGATAAGATTTTTAATCTGACAGGCCCTCAATTTCATCCGAAGCACCTTCGTATTTAAACACACTCCGTTTCATTGACGCGTCCTTCTGAACAGTATAGTAAACAGACTCCGAAGATATTCCCATATCAAAATTACAGGGGTGCTGGTCGGAAAATTTCGAAAAGACCTCTAATCTCGTTTTGTGGGTGTGACCCAAAATATTTTTCGCCCTTAGAGGTACTGTACCAAGACAACGGAAGAATTAAAAAACTTAGAGCTGTTGACAGAAGAAGCAAGTTATACATTCGCCGTTAGGCGATTGTGTATGCAAAGACATACAACCGACTCGTGGGATATTCCATGGTATTTCAGAAAGCTTTCCACAACCATTTTGTATCATGTCATAGAATACATCGCCCTACACAGACCTTTCATGGTCAAACCGGAATACCAGTAAACCAAATGTGACATCCTGGACTAGGTTTAGCGAGAAAAACAATTTACGAGTACCATTTCTCAAGCAAAATCAACAAGGGATACGCATTTAAAGAAGAGGTCAATCTTTCCTTCAACTGCCATGTTTGTCGGTTGATGGGTGAGAAAAGAAATGAATCATTGAATAATTAATTAATGTGGATCTTAATTAATGCGTAATTCAAGCGAATTTGGACATTTTGAATGTCCATTTCACATTAAATGTTTTCCGGCTGCACAGCTTCCCGGTTAAATTATACGTAAAATTATTATTAAAAGTATAGAGAGACTATTGGTTTATGTATTTGATTTCCCTGAGATTATAAAGGTTTTAAGATTGCCGTTATAAATAACATAAACGAACAAAGAACGATGATGGCACGAAGAAAACAAAGTGACTACTATCAGCCACTGAATTTGGAAAAAAAAGGTATACCACTCCACTTGTATGGTTTTAATTCCGTGTTGTATATTTTCTTCTTTCATTAACCACTCCCCTTTACACAAAAATACGGCCACACTGCCCCCTGAAGGTAATTCCGAACGCTTTTGAGTAGGCATCAACATGACTTGGTGTGCAGTAATAAGATGAAGAAAGGGGAAGTTGATATACTTCACATAAAATGTTTGTGTTCAAATGCGATTGAAACCATGGAGAGTTTATTCAAATAATAAATAACGAAACACTTCAAACAATATGCACAATGTTCACATTTCTTCGTGACAAACACAACAGTAACTTTTTCAATTTTACCTCTCGAATAAACACAGCTCCCGCTTGACTTAGCGACAAACAGTGATACTAAGCACAGTCAATCTAGAAACGAAAACCGCTGTTACGATAGCAGCTGCTCCATCTCCTTTACATAGCAATACCCTTCATCAAGTTTCTCGCGCATCAACGCTGTGGCAGTATCAACGTTTCCAATGAAAAAGCGAAATAATGACTCGGACGTCCTCAGAGTTGTGACATTCACGATCAAATGCAATACTCGCTGGACAGCGGTACGTTGCTCCACAGCCGCACTGTTGCAATTTCACTGACGAAGCTCAGTCACTACTAAAGACCACTAAAGACTTGAAGATGTCTCCTTTCCACTGTGATGAATATTTGTGTGGTACTCTCACTGGCACAGTTCCTCTAGGCGAGTTTCATCTCTCACACAAACAACAATAATAATTTGAGAAGAAATTCAGCCGTGCATTCTCCCTCATTTCCAATAGTTTAACTTGTAGTTAATTAAATTACACTGAAACGTTTGTCTGCAGATGAAATGCTGAGGAGTGATCATTCAAATGAAAGCTCCTGAGCAGTACTTTCCAGTCGTATTGTTTGTTATGCTGTACAGGGTTGTTCTAAGTTTTGAGTCCGTGGATTCTAAACCTGTGACCATTCAAATGAAAGCTATTGAGCAGCACTTTGCTGTGGTGCTGTCTATTATGTTGTACAAGGTGGTTCTAACTTTTGAGTCCGTGGATGAGATTCTAAAGCGTGACCATTCAAGTGAAATCTACTCAGCAATACTTCAAAAGTAGCACTTTAACGTGGTGATGTTCATCATACGGGAAAAACGTTTGAGCCAGCCTTTTTTCCTGCCATACTATTAATTTTGTTCTGCAAGTTTTGACCCTGGTTACTCTTCAAAGCGACAGAGTGATGAAAAAAGACAACTGGAAAAAAATCACAGACTCTATCATCGCATCAGTTATTCCGATATCATCATCAGGTTATAACAGGAACAAGTTTTGAATCATTCCAGTTTGCTCAGACTGATTTGCCGCGAATCCAATGATTTTACATCCTCGCAACAAGTGAAGGCACAATTGTGGTCAATGGATCAGAAGTAGCCACAGGCTCTTTACAAAGCAGATGGCGATGTCTGTTCATCCTCTGAAGCTTGCCTTTGCTGAGTCAAAAGAAAGCGATACGATGATTAGTTAGGATTTCAACTTAACTAGGTGAAGTACGATCGTCCGGGTGAGTGTAGTCCTGAGATGGACTGTTTAAGGTGACATTGACGGACGCATCGACAACCTGAGCGGAAGTCATCATCAGAGTCAAGTGATTTGTGTAACGTCAGTAGATGGTATAAATACTCTCTTGATCTGAAGTTTACTTTGGATTGAGCATAGGTAAATATCGGAACGTTATAAATGTGGTGAACCTAGGACAGAGCCTCGTAGCCAACTTTGACAAAAAAAAAAACAAAACAAATAAAGGCTCAGAGAGCTGAGCTTTCACCAGTTCTGAGGCTTAATCGCTCCAAGCCAGGTCCCGGCCCTTTTAGCGATGTGATTACAAGTTAAGCGGGGTCTCGGGTGTGAAACTAAAGAGATCACAGGGGCGATGAAGCAAGATGATCAAGTAGGGTGATGAACGAATGAGTTAAGTTGTCATTTTGGCTTCGGAGACAAATATCATTCTAAAGGTACACGAACATTGTTATTCGTGGGACAACAGAAACATGACCACAAGTTTTTAAGTCGACAGGACATAACGTCCAATCAATGTGGAGGTTTCATTTTCCATGAACCACATCTGATGTACAATGTATCGGTCCCATTTTCAGAGTTTTGATCACCGCTTGTTATAGACTTAAAGAATTGTTTACCTCAAGCTCAACCATGCTCTCCACACACTTGACCACTTCAGGTATCTGCATGCCTCTGAAACCAGCTGTACCGCAACCTGTCTTTGCTTTCCTCAAACAAACGATCAGCTCCTGCCTGGATGTAAAGACCAACACAAAGACCACTAACATTATTAGGGTTTCGTTGCAGCAGTTTTAAGTCAAGTGCCGAAAGTTACTCACGTTTGCTTTGGTATTCACTGATTGGTTAGAAATAGTCGCGCCACTTTATCAACCAATGAGAAGCGAAACCAAATCCACACGTCACTGGCACGTGGTGGTGATGGACAATTGCCGCTTTACCCCCTCCTCCCCATTATAATGTTGATTTTTATCGGTCGCGAAAAAGCAGATACGTCCATCGACGGCTGGAATATTTCAACATTGTCAGTCTGGGGGGGGGGGGGGGGGGAAGGGGGGTTCTAAAGGACGCAGTAAAAGAACAACATTTGTTTCTGTCATAAGGGTAGAAGTGTGCGTAGTGAAATTTTCTACTTTTCGCTCAAGATTGTCAAGTGACCCAAAGTGGGCGAGTGAGTGACTGATTGAATAACCAAACATTCTGTTTTGTTAGCATCAATCATTACGAATGTAAGCATTGTAACACGGTCTCTCTTGGGATTAACAGAATCATTCATAAATTGATGGGGGGGGGAATGGGTACTTCGCATGGTGATAAACTAAAATAATGCCGTGAAACGAACTCTGTAGCTCACCTGTTTTTGCTGGGAAACCTCTTCTGAAGAGCTACCATAAGCTTGTCAAATGAAGAAAACTTCCCCGTTGATGTCGGAGGAGAGGGTGACGAGTCATCAGGAACTTCCCCCTCCGGCACCGGTTCGGTAGTGAGGCCAGGGGGAGGACGAACAGGCCCGGAACTTTTAGGAAGAATCCCATTCCCAGGGGGACGAATTTGTTGTAACATCTGCATCTGGCTTGACAAGTACTTAGTTAACACCTCTGGTGGAATGGCAGGGAACAGACACGGCTGACCGGGGAAGGTAGAGGAATTGAACAAATGGGAGGGTGGCTTTTGAGCACTGTCATTGGCATTAGCGACAATACTTGCGTTCTGTTGATAACTTTGAGCTGGTGCTTTGCCATCAACATTATGCTCAGTCAGTTTATCTTGCGTAGTTGGTCCATCCTGTGTCTCCTTTTCCACATCTCCTACTGTAACAACAGAGTCTGTCCTACTTTTAACACTATCGTTTCCTTGGGATCCCTGTGACCCAGAGCCACAACTAACATCGCTCAAACCACAAGACTGCATCTCACAATCAGATGATTTCTTCCGACCAGCAGATTGCCAGTGGACACAAGGTGGAGCATCCACGTCAATGTTACACAGCTGATCAATCCTTCCAGGTTCCAGTCTGTTGTCTTTTGCAGGTTTATAAATTGGGCTCTTTGACTTTTTTCCCCTATACACAGTCCACCCATCACCAGTCTCTTTCAGATCTTCTTTTCTCTCCGTGTTTCTCTCCAAGCTGTGAAAGGAAAATTGTTGAAGAATTAATTCGTTAAGCCCCACAATATCAACATACCAATTCTCCTTGCTTGTCTATAGCAGATGTTGAGAGAACTTCTTTTACATCAAGAAAATCTGTGTTAGGAATAATCGTTACGCTTACTCCACTTAACACTGTGTATTTTGATCTGAACACCAATGAGGTTTGAATAATGATTTGAATACATTGTTGACCTAAGAACAGCGTAAACTCCGAGACAGTGCCCTGTTAATTAGAAAACGTCCATCACTGCTCATTTGTATCTTGTTTGTATAATTTGCACATCACCAAACACACAGGGACATGGAAGAGAGAGGATGGGAACCTGTGCAAAAGTACTAACAACCAAAGGTTAACGTGGGCTAGAAAAATAAAGTAGTTTACACTTCAATTGCAGACGAAAAAGGTCTTGATGACAGGAGGCAAGCGAATGTTTCAACCAAAAACAAAATACTTTTTGGCTTTGAAAAAACGTTTTGGCAGTTTCTACCAAAGATATCTGAACAAGGACAAAAGGTCTACCAACCATGTTTTACAATGTTCTCTGCTATGCGCGTCAGAGAGTGCAGATTTCGTTTCTTCCAACTGTTCTT
>OX419337.1:24356290-24358790 GCA_948470475.1 Galaxea fascicularis
CCTTCCTGGCAGACAGTTATTCCATTTCTCTCAGCAATCTTTTTGAAGTCCTCAAGAGAATTACCCTGTTTTACCATTCCGCCTACAAATAAAAACAGACAAACATTAATTTGCTGTTTTAAAGTATGTAAATACATACGCAAGTATGTGTAATCTACACTAAATGTCCTTTGTCCTGAGTGCTTATTTGCTTTTGGTACCCATTCTGTGTTGCTCCCACCCTGATAAATTACTCTCTCCTTCCTTCTACCTTTTTAGAACTCCTACTTCTCCTTTTCCTCTCCTGCCTTACTGTATGTCCCTCTCCCACTCCTATTCTCTTGGGCTCCCACCCTTCTATCCCCTCACTACCATCCATCTACCATTGCGACTCCCCAGGTACCCACAAAGGATCCATACCTTTACTGGAAACAGTACCAATTCTGATTCCATTCTTCTGTGCTGCTAGCTCAAAAATCATGTTGCTCCATTTTTCACTTGAACTGCCCAGTTGCTCAAGATCTCTTCTTGTTTTGCTTGTAGCAGTGCTCAGTGTGGCATCATGGGATAAATGGATGGGAAGCACAGGAAAGTTAATGTTATACTGGGGTGAAGGAGGATCAAAGACACCATAACCAACTGGAGCAGTTGGTCTGACAACAAAAGGTACAAGTTTAGGCCTCATGGGGAGTGCAGAGCAGAACTGTGGATTCATCCTTTGTTAATTTAAAAACTTCTCTTCTCTGTATTCTTGATGCCAGCCTAACAAAACACAACCACACACCTTTTCCAATAAAGGCCTGTCCTTCTTGTTTAGTGACCTGACCTTAGTTTTGTGAATTTGTGCTTTCTAAGGAATATTGCCATCAACTTTTTTATCAAATTCAAGCTTTAAGCTTGTTCTAAACTTTCAGCATGTGGATAAACTTGACCAAAAGTTTACATTTTCCAACAGTTAAGAGAGTCTGCAAATTATTGTAATTTGGCTGTGAAGGAAAAAGTGGTAGGGGAAGGAGAGGAGGTCATTAAAAAGAGAGAGGGGCTAAATAGCATTCTCATTAAAAAATGGAGGGCTTCTTATAGATTGGGGGACTTAAAAGAAGATTCACTGTAGCTTAATTTTGATGCAATAATTTGTTTCATGTTATGGTAGCTGTCTTCAATTAAGAGACCTTAAATATGCAAATGTTTCATTCACGAAGTATACTGTCTCGTTTATTGAGTTTTACCCAAATTTGTACATTTGTTTGAGAGGAACTGACAATAAATACTAATTAAGAGGATACTGTAATGTTCTTGACAGCAAGGTGATACAAAGAATTGAGTCTTACATCTACTATGGGATGGGAGGGTATACATGAATTTCATGAACAACAAATGAGGTAGTGCCAATCATAATGTAGTGTAATTGTGGCAATGACCCCCACTCTTCCTACCCATGAATTTTGTGCTCATGCCTTGATCTTGCAACTGATGAAGGGTTATGAACATTCACCAAAGAAACAAGGAAGGGAATTTAGCTGACTATTTTTCACGTTAGCCTTCATCTTTACACTTGTCTTCCTAAGCTGAAGGATGAGTATTATATCAGAAATTAAAACTATTTTGAACAAAATTAGTTCACTGAGTTAAGTTCTGCACTTTGCATTTTCAAAACATTCCAAAGTTTGAGCCCAAACATTATCATAGCAGCCCTGGACAGCTGTTTAATTTCAGTCATGTTAGGCCACATCCCACAACCTTCACATTTCCATTGCTTGTTTTATTCATGTGGGTACTTGAGTCTGGGTATTAGCTATGCCTTATGATGAAGCGTCAAAACAGCTGTCCATGGTTGCTAATGCTTGGGTTCAAACTTTATTTCGTAGATTTAAGGGGTAATGCTCACTACCACATGGCCATAGTGCCTAATGACTGGCTTTCAGCTCACCTACAATAGACACATAAATTTGTGAGTTATCCTTGTCACTCTAAGCCGGTAAGCCTTTATGTCACATCTCACAAGCTTCACATTTTCATTGTTTCAAGAGTTGCTTGGCTTGCATGTGATCATGACTCTGAATCAAATAAAGGTAACAGAAGAAGAAAAAACCTAATCTACGTCAAGTTCTAGAGAGAGCTCTAAGCTTATTTCTGACACACATTTTAAAAGTGTTTAGATCAGTTTCCACGTACAATGTAGCTAGCGAAACGTAATGTTTACCTTCATTGTTTAATTACACCATGCGGAGTAAAGAATTCTCTTTTCTATAGACGCCCATAATTTTTAAACGCTTCGTCAATTACAATGAGCAATGCAAGCAAACCATTTTTCACGCGCTACAAGCTTTTGAACGAAGACACAACACCACCTCTGACAACAAAAAGACTTTGTAAGGGTTCGAGAATAGAAATCCCCTTGCTGTCTTTGACTTTAAGAAAAACATAAAAGACTCATATTTTTTGCACAGTTTCACAAACTTTAGATACATGACTGTTTTAAGCTATGCTAGCCCGAGGGAAAGACATATACCCCAATTAG
>OX419337.1:24366290-24368790 GCA_948470475.1 Galaxea fascicularis
TGCGAACTGAGTGGTGTTGAGACAAAAAGACAGCAAATCTATAAGATCCTCCACGGGCAAAGAAGTTCTTTGTCCCAATGAAGCGTCTTGTTTGAGTCTTTTTTCAGCAACACTAATGGCAAGATCAACCGGAATTTTGGTGAAGAGGGAAACAACGTCGAAAGAAACCAACTCGTTTCCTGCGTCAAGAGTTTTACCTCTTATAAAATCCGCAAAGTCACAGGAATTTTTGACAGTGTAATCAGTATTCCCAACAACAGGTGACAAGATTTTCGCGAGATAACTCGAAACCGCATAAGTCGGAGAATTAACAAAAGAGACAATGGGTCTCAAAGGAATTCCCGTCTTATGGATTTTAGGCAAGCCATAAAAACGAGGACATAGACCGTCACTACTGTATAACATTTTGTACGTAGACTCACTAATCTTTCCAGCTTTTTTCAAATCAAGTAACATTTTGTTGAGCTTTCTCTGAGTCTTGCTGGTAGGATCAGATTTTAAGATAGAATACGTATTCCTGTCACTCAGCAGAGAGGAGGCCTTTTCATCGTATTGTTGTTTATCCATAACCACGACACAATTGCCCTTGTCAGCAGATAAAACAAGCCTATCCGGATCTTTCTTAAGAGCTAGGAGCGCCTTGAAAACATCATTGCTGATGTTTTTGGGAGGCGGTTTGGCGCGCCTAAGAATGCTACTAACTTCAGCTCTTATCAAATGCTTTTGATCGACGTTGAGTCGAGAAATACCTTCCTCGACGGCAGCGACGATCTCAGCAGTTGGTATTTTGCTGGGAGCAACAGCAAACTTGAGGCCTTTTTCCAAACCACTCCGTTCCAACGCAGATAACTCCTTAGAAGAAAGGTTCAAGACCCATTTATCTTTCAGAGTCGAACCTGAGTTATCAGGAGACTTCTTACTGAACAGAAGGCGGAGTTTTTTGTCATGTCTCTCTCTCTGTTTGATAGACGTCTGTTGCTCTTTCGAACAACAAAACTCCTCGACCCAAGCGATTTCGGATTGGTCAATCAAAGCAGAGAGTTCACTGAGTGAACGAGAGAACAAGGAACTTAAACTCTGTATAAACTGGTGACATTGGTCAATCCGCAACCTCAGGAAAGAAAAACCAGTGTTTTCCATGAGCTTGTATCCCTTGACACTCCGTATAGGAGGCCGGAATCTCAAACTCGGTGGAAGCACTTTATTTTCCTTGCACCGGTGGTTGAAAAACAAATGAAACAAGACGCTTCATTGGGACAAAGAACTTCTTTGCCCGTGGAGGATCTTATAGATTTGCTGTCTTTTTGTCTCAACACCACTCAGTTCGCATACAATGGCACCTACTACCAACAGGTTTTTGGTACGGCTATGGGTTCTCCCGTTTCTGCTGTCATTGCCAACATGGTAATGGAAGATGTGGAACAAAGGGCTCTGGCTTCCTCACCGATCCAGCCTTTGTTTTGGAAACGATATGTCGACGATGTCATCTCTGCGGTATCCGGAAATGAAGCGGAGCGCCTTCTTTCACATTTAAATTCAGTTGAGCCGTCTATCCAGTTCACCATTGAGCGTGAGAATGATAGACGTTTGTCTTTTCTCGATTTGAATGTCTATAGGGCGCACCGGGGAAATTTAGAGACAAGTGTTTATCGCAAACCCACGCATACCGACAAATATCTCGCATTTGACTCCCACCACCCCATCTGCCACAAAAAATCCGTAACCAGAACTTTGCTCACGAGGGCTGATTGTTTGCCATCTTCATGTGATTCTAGGGCCAAAGAGCGAAAATATGTTTTTGACGTCCTAAAGGTCAATGGCTACCCAAACACTTTCCTTCGTAACTGCTTAAAACCAGTTACTCCTTCTCTTAACACCTCCGGGGACGAGGTTTCGGCTACAGGTTTTGCCGTCATCCCGTACATCCGCGGTGTTACAGAACCCATTAAGAGAGTTTTGTCTAGCCACAATGTCAAAGTTGCACAAAAACCTTTTCAGACGTTGAGTCATATTTTTGCCAAACCTAAGGATCCTGTGTTGAAAGAACAACGAACTGACGCTGTTTATTCTATTCCATGCAATGACTGTGATCATGAGTACATCGGACAGACCAAGCGTCAGCTTGGCACGCGTTTAAAAGAGCATCAAAAAGCAGTTTTTCTTTGCAAAAAGGAAAATTCCGCTTTGTCGGAACATGCTTGCCAAACCAACCATACAATAGCGTGGGATAATTCCAAAATTATCACCACTAACCGGCGGTACCATCAACGGCTTTGTTTGGAAGCTTGGCACATCAACTCCGCCCACGCTCCTTTAAACCGTGACGATGGCGGCCTTTTACCTGACACCTATTTACACCTCATCAGAACAAAAGGTCGTTAATTAGTAAGCGTATAAAAGGCTCCTTTTTGCAACACTAGATCACCCCTGATGAAGACACTAGACAGGAGTGTCGAAACGTTGGGTCGTGAATTGTAACTTTTTAAGTTACATTCATCAA
>OX419337.1:24373790-24388790 GCA_948470475.1 Galaxea fascicularis
CTTTGTCAAGTAACTTTCAAACCAGGTCCAGGCAGCAGTGGAGATGCCGATTTTGTGGAGTTTCATAAGTAGGCGCTCATGCTGAATGCTATCGAAAGCCTTCGACATATCTAACAACACGATCAATGAAACTTTCTTCTCATCCATGTTCTTTAAAATGTCATCTGTAAATTGAAGTAGAGCCGTCTCGGTAGAGTGGAATTCACGATTCCCGCTTTGAAACTTTGAGATTTTTTCAGAGCGATTCAGAAAATCAACGAATTGACGATGGGCGAGTCTTTCACAGACCTTCGATAATATCGGAAGTAAGGAAATAGGGCGCGTATTTACTGGTTCGTTGAAATCGCCAGACTTGGGAACAGGTATGACTTCAGCCATTTTATTTTCCACGATCGTGCAAAAGTACCAGTGGCAAACGACTTGTTAAACAAATGCGTGATTATCGGGAGTATTGCAGGAAGGCTATCCTTAACCCTTAAAAGCCCAACTACGCATATATGCGTTGTAAATACCATTACTACTTTTGATATTTGTTTCTTGTTGAACTTAAGAGTCAACATTACGAAAGTGTGTTCATTGTACCGACGGGTTGGTGTGACATCCATCGCAGCCTAAAACGTCCACAGTGATTCCCGGTGTCCATGGCAGTGAACCGTTCTTAAGGCAACAAATCCCAAAAATCCAGCATTTTGCTCCAAGAGCAACACCAAAAAAGTGTCAATCCTTTAAGATAAAAACTTGCTCAAAAAATCAAAAGTTTGCGTTAACAACACACCTTAAAGCCAGATCTTGGTATTTAGCTGGAAAATTCCTTCTCACTTTATTTGCCGGCCCTTGTTGCTCCATTTGATGAAAGCCAGTGTCGAGAATACACCCGTTGCCTCGTTCATGCCCGAAAAGAATTCTGGGTAATTCCGCCATAACTCGAAAAGGGAACTCTTACCATTTCCATTTCAAAGAATTATTACAAGTGTCGGGCCACCCAGTCCTACCAGCAAAATATCGCGTCGGTTGAAAATTTTCCTAGTCAAAACTTGGCCAAATAGTCTTGGTAGGTCCTGGAAGCCATCCACAGATGGGCCAGAGAGACAACTTCACTCGTGAACCCGCCAAACTTGATACAAACATCTTTGGCGTCCCAGTCTACATGAAACCACCTCTCACCTCTGTTTGCTTTCAGAGGCTTGCCTCTACCCACATTCCAGCTTAATGATGCCGACTTGTGGGCTTCTGCAGAGGAAAATGGCTCGTAAACACACTCATAAAGCAAGAAACCGAGCCGATTTGAACTCATCAAAACACGAACTGTTGATCTAGGTCACGTGATGCCCAAGTCTGAGCCCAAAGTGTCTCGAAACCGCTAATATTGTAATGGATACTGTATATAAGAACAAACAAAGTGAGGCAAAGTTTGTCTCGCCAAATTACAAGTGAGAAAATAAGCAACACTTGGTCCTTTAAGGGTTAAGAACTCTAGATGTAATTTTGTCGGCACCAGGAGCTTTATTCGAAGGCAGACCATTAACGATATTTTCAACTAGAGATTCAGTTACTGCAGAAAACATAAAAAGCTCTCGATGGTCATTTTCGTGGACATCATTTGCATAGTTGTGTAACAAGCCATGACCGCTAGGAGAAAAGCCAAATTCCCGAGCAATCAATCTTGCTTTATCCGCTGTAGCTTTACCAACTGAAGTATAGAACTCGTTGAACGTTTTGGATAGGCTCAAAGGGTTCTCGGTTTTCAAAGGCGCTCCCTTCCTTGGTAAGCAACGGTTGATCACTTTCCAAATTGCATTCGAGTTTCCTTTGCTGTTTTGAAGCTCGGTGCGAACGTACGCTTTCTCAGCGAGTCTAATTTCACGCTTCACTTCCTGCCTAAAGAATCTGTAGGCATTCCAGTGGAGGCGATCACTTGTTCGCTTAGCGGTTTTGTGCCATAAATCACGAGTTTTCATCAACTGTTTGATCTCTTGGGTGATGAATGGGTTGGGGCGTGATTTAATTTTTATGCGCTTGAATGGTGCGTAAACATCAAGAACCTCAAGAAATAAACAATTAAAAGCATCAACTCAACTTGGTCATCCAGGCTTTCGAAGAAATAAACCATATGAAATGGGACACGAGATAGGTCCACAAGGAAGTTATCGCGATCGTAGTTCTTGTAGCTTCGAATGGTGACATACGAATGACGAGGTCTTGGAGCTTTTAACTTAAGGTTAAAACACACCAGGTTGTGATCGCTGATAGATGAAGATTTTACAACGCAATTTTCGACAAAGTCCTTATTTGTCGTTAATACAATATCAATTATGGATTTAGAAGTTTCGGTGACTCTTGTTGGTTATTCGACGAGCTGAGTAAGATTAAAAGTGGAGCAAAACTCAGTCAAGGCTCTGCCTTCGTAGCAATCTTCCAAAACATTGCAATTTAAGTCTCCAAGTATCACAACCTCTGACCCAACCAACAGGGAATCCATAAAGGATTTCGACAGGATCTCAAGGAAACTAATTGGAGTATTCGGTGGTCTATATACCGTACATAGCAGAAACGACTTTAACTTTTTGCAAATGACTTTAAGCCACAGTTGCTGAAAGGAATTTTCGGAGATGTTAGAAAGATTGCCAATAACAGAAGCCTTGTGAATGTCCTTGAAGTAGACACAAAGGCCGCCACCAAGTGATCCACGATCTTGCCGAAACAAAATATATGCAGGGATTTGCAAGTCAGAATCATTTGTAGATGGGTCTAGCCAAGACTCAGAGATTGTCAATATGTCGAGGCAATTGTCGGTTATCGTCTGCCAAACGAGGTAAAAATTCTCTCTTGATCTCATTGAGCGGACATTGAGATGAGCGACGATAACATGACGAGTTGAGCACTGTCGGGCTTTCTTGGGTCTCATGGAATTGTTTTCCGGTCCAGGTCCAGGATGAGGATGAACGTCTCCACTTAGAGTGACTATTAATAGGCAAGGGTTGAACGATGAAGAGCCGTTCGTTGTATATAGCACTCTTCCCTTTGAGAATCTTCGTCGAAGGAACGTGCACGTGCACCTTCCTAAATAAACACCAGTCGAAAAATTAAAATAAACATGTCTGGACTTCAAATTCTTCTGCTGAATATTGCAGGTGGTGCCATTCAGAAATTCAGAATACCCACTAAAAGAGTTGTAACCACAAAGCCAAGAGTAGGAAAGCGCAACTAACAGAAGACCGAGGGTCAGCGTCCTGACCGCCATATTGCCACCCGACTCTACTGGGCTCGCCATCACAACGTCTTGCTGGCACATGGCATTCAGGGTTGTCGTTAAAATACACAAACTTAGCATAACAAGATCTGAATTCCTTTCTATATTTTATTTTCACTAAGGCATCACGTTGAGCATGTACAGATAACTGCATTGCCTTCTCAAATACCTCGCATTTTTCAAGTACATCCGACAGTTGTGTTGATAAAACTGATACACATTCATGTAGAACACGCGAAGGTACAAGATTACACATAAAACTAACATACTACACAGACTTGATACAGCTGATAATCTACAATCTAAGGAAAACAAAAGAAATGAAATACTGGTGACAATAGCCATAAAAGTAAAAACGTTACTTGCATCTTCACTTCGATGCGTGGGTTCTTCATCACCCAACACGGACGCTTTCCTGTTGCTGTTGTTACTACTACTCTTTGTCTTTGTACCTCTAATCTCATCATCAACGGGTATCTTGTATTCGCCAGCACCTAAACTGTTCGTGTCAAAGTTTCCACTCAAGTCACTCACGTTCGTCAAGGAACATTTGTCATCGGTAGTCAAAGCCTTTGTGCACTTTTTGTACTCATTGATAGCTCATTCAGCTCATTTGATCTCATGATATTTCTCACATTTGCTTCGATTTCGCAGAACGACCCGTTTCGAAATGTACGCTCACCATCATCATTTAGTGTAGGTTTGTAAGTAGTTTGAGCGTATTAGATACGACACCGTGTGCCATAGCTGTAGGCATGTCAACTATCCGTCGAGAAATCCACAGTTGCTTTGTGCCTTGCTTTTCAACAGAGAAGAGAAGCGTAAACAAAACGTAAACAGGTTTTTACCGGGTTTTACAGGTTCATCGTTAGCGCCTGCGCAAACATGCCGGAAATGAGGTTTGTGGATAGTCTGAAATGTCAGCCGTCTCCTCCCCCTAACCCACCAGGGGCGCGGGCGAGCGAGACGTCTAAATTCCCAGCGTTGTAATGTCATCCGATGACGTCACCTTTTAATTTAGGCAATGTTGCATAAATTTAATTTCTTACCAGGACGGCGGCCACGGGTGTCGATTGCATGCATATGTATGAAGGTGTCTGGGTTTTGTGTGCCGTTGAGCTTGACGATGAAGCCTCTGGAGTAAATTTTCGGGATCGTACTTCTTTCCCAATCGAACTCGAATTGACGAAGCTGCCGTTAAAGCTTGCAATTGACAACAGCGCGCGTATGTGTTTTCCCTGTCATCGCAAAAGTCCTTCGGGGAAAATTTGCCTACAATAACGTCAATAACGGATGAGTTCGTGCGCAATTTTGGAAAAAGATGGTGAACCAAAGGGATTTATTCCTTACTTCAGCCCTAGCATCCCTACGAAAGCGGTGGAACAATCATTCATAGGTGCGAGTTGTCAATAAATTTTAAAAACTTGTAAAAGCCGATGTGAAGGTTGACAAAAACATCCAGAAAGAAGATAAAGCAAAGCGGTCCTCTGTTCATCCTTCAACTTTGTCAAGCCAAACCTCAATAAATCCCTGCAAACGTGCCTCCAATATAGAAAAAAACTATGTAACGCAATACTAAGAAGTTCTGTGTTCCCCACCGTTGCTTGCGAATGTAACCGTTGGCGTGTTGAACCAATGATAAAAGGTCATCTAATTCAATTGTGTAAGAACCAATCAAAAACTACCTACCATATCTGGACAAGTACGTGACGTCACCGTCCTCTCCGTCACATAACGCTCGGAATTCAGACGTCTCTCTCGCCCGCGCCCCCTGTGGGTAAGGGAGAGGAGACGGCTGACATTTCAGACTAGTTTGTGGAAAACAACGAAAAAAAAAAAAGAAAAACGGACGACAGATTTAGACTCGGGCCTTCCACAGGAAGCCCGAGTAAAAACGGACGACAGATTTAGACTCGGGCCCTCCACAGGAAGCCCGAGTAAAAAAGAAAAACGGACGACAGATTTAGACTCGGGTCTTCCACAGGAAGCCCGAGTAACAAGGTATGAATGTCTGAAATAAGGCGAGACCACAACATGTGACGTACATGAAATACGAGAATCGAACAAAACATCCACTTCCCCCCCAAAATCTTACTCTCCCTGGTCCCTTGTATCGTTAACCATTGGCTTAAGTCACGAAATGAAATACGAGATCATGCTAACTATATTACTTTACAAAATGAACTATCAAGTCACAAAAAATAATAAAATAAACTAACAAACTCGTAGTCGAAAGACTGACTTGATTTGGCTTTTTCTACCCTGGGTACCAGTGACACGTTTTGGTTCACGTTTCATTTGTTTACATAATAGCACAAGGTAGGGTTTCTCTCTCTCTCAGAGTCTGCTTCACTGCTGTTTTGTTCTGAGGTGGCGGATTACATTCCTAAGGACAAATTAATTTTTTTAGCATCTGTTTATCATCCACCAAACATGTTTGTACATTCCCGGTGACTCCTTTCGATTAACCCAAGTGTCTTTTACACCCGTTTCCTGTGTCATCACGCAAGGCTAAACTCCCTTGCGCACCAACCATCAGTTGTTGCTTAAATTACAATCAAATTGTCGATGAGTTTCACAAGAGAGAGGAAACAAAATTAAACTTATATCCCAGCCCTCCCAACATAAGAGGACAGTGCGGTGGAAGTTTTGTGTTAAGCTTAATGGTTGATGATACAAGGGACCAGAGAGAGTAAGATTTTGGGGGGAAGTGGATGTTTTGTTCGATTCTCGTATTTCATGTACGTGACATGTTGTCGTCTCGCCTTATTTCAGACATTTATACCTTGTGTTAGATGGTTTTAGATTGTTTGCGAGTGGTTGTAGATGTTTTTGAGGTGGTTGCAGATGGTTGTAGGTGGTTGTTGAATTTTTTGAGGTGGTTGTAGGTGGTTGTAGTTGGTTTGAGGTGGTTTTAGGTCGTTCCATGTTTTAGTAACTACGTTTTGACTAGCTAGAAAGTTGAAACATGACGCCAGACCAGTAGCCGATCACTTTTAGCAGCTTGGATGAATTGTTACATCAACTGCTGGCCATGTAGAGTGGTAGAGCTTGGTAGCGTATTTAGCTCAGCAGCCACACCTTACATCAAGGAAGAGCACCTTATTTTATGCTTTCATTGAGCATACATCCGTTAGTTCTTAGCTATTATATTGCTCACTCCTAGTTAGTGTAGGGGCAAACACCACAGGCTTTAGAATCACTGAATGCCTCAATGAATGCTGTAACGTGCCGGAAAGTAATACCATGAAGCACCACATGTAATGTTATTTTCACTCCAATTAGCAATCACGTGATTAAACAGAGAGTGCAGCTCACGAGTCAGCTTGACTCTTGGAATTTGCTTCCTTAGCATTCAGTTTCGATATCGTCTGCTGCGAAGTTCTCAGAGTTTTGTAACTTACAAGGAGTGCTACAAAGCTAAACCAGTCAAGTGATTGACCTACAATTTGCACAAGTAAGTGACCGATATCGTTTGATCAGAAGTCTGATAAACTGTAGTGAACGGCAATGCAAGTTGTGATGAAGGTGTGGGATGCGAGCTGCATATATAGCTGGATTTTAACATTGCAAGCCATAAGTAAAATGAGTCATGTGGAAAATTTAGAATTGGGTGACTAGATTTATGTACACCATTTGTTTAATGAAGTGTTTAGTACCGGCGATTGCTTCAAAATTACCAAAAATTTATTTCTTCACATACTGTCAGGATAGCACTTCATGAGTAACAGATAACCAAATGACGTTCGTTAGTCATCATTTAGGCCCCTTTAAACGGTTTCAACATTTGAGCAACATTCGTTCAACAAACGTCAAACGCATCTTTAGGTGAATTTTGAATGTAAAAACACTGTGCTATTCGGAGCCAGCTAATCAAACGGAGCCAAAACTCAGCCAAGTGACTGCGAGCAATGAAAGGACTCAGGCCACATGAAGGCGGAAACTTCATCCTTTAGCGGTTTGCTACTTATTTACTGAGTTATGTGTGAAAGTAAAAGAGACGCTAGTGTGGTAAAGGTTCAGTCGCACTATGTGACTCTATACCCTATTTGGAATCGCGTGATCTTAGGATTAAAACCGCCGACCGGTTAGCTCAGTTGGTAGAGTTCCGGACTAACGTGCGGGAGGTCGTGGGTTCAAACCCCGGCCGGACCAACACTCAGGTTCTTTAAATAACTGAGGAGAAAGTGCTTCCTTTGCAATCGGCAAATGGTTGGACTTTCTAGTCTTCTCGGATAAGGACGATAAACCGGAGGTCCCGTCTCACAACTCTCCACAATTAATTCTGTGGGACGTTAAAGAACCACTAAGGACGTAACGAACCCTGGCTGTGACCACCCCTGGTGCTGACCTGTGTCTCGGGCCCGCAGTAATTGGCTTCACGCTGTTGCGGTGTCCCTGCCAGCTTGGCGAAGATGAATAAAATAAAAGAAATCGGAAGTACAAGGGCCGACAGATCATAAAAAATAGTTCGATGTTTATCAGTTATCAAGCAAAACAAACAGGTTTATGTTTCCGATAGTGATCGTGTTACTGTATGTGACATTTCGTAGTCAGAGCATATGGCTCTAATCGGTTGTATGCCAATCAGATAGTAGTTCTCGCTCTGCTTTAGGGAGTGCCTCGCGTCGGTTTTACAGCGGTGATTTTATTGGCGTGAACACCTAAAATATGTCTGGAATGTTTGTGTTGTAACCAATCACAGGCGAGATCTTCACACCACAGAAACCACAGGCAGCGAACGGTTTCCCATTGCTCACGGACTGAAATTATTTTCGTTTTGTTTAATGATACAAGCTGTCTTATCAGGAATTTAAAACACCGCTGTTTCTCAAGATCAGTGCTGAGGACCGCATCCAGAACATCGTTCGAATTTAGAATGGAAAATTTTAGACGCCAACGCGACGCGACGACGACCAGCTTTCCATGTAACAACGTATCACATGAATACAATAAAAAAATGAACAATGGTGATGTCTTCATTCCTGATAGCATAATCCTTGCTAATATTATTTTGTAGAACAAGGGGATTGGATTTATGTGACCTAACGATCGAACCTTCGAACTACTTTGCCGGCAGAAGTTCCTTGATCGCAAGATCGCAAACTTCAACATTTATGGAATGATTGACACATCGCACAAAGTAAACAGCCCAATTTTCGGTATTCCTTCCAAAATATAATTTTGCTTTTTCTCTGAAGGCATAATTTATGCATTTGATATCTGGGGGATTACATGCTATAGGAAGCTAGTTATGAGGGGATTTAGCCGAGAAGATTTCAAGTCCCGTTTGGATGCGATCAGGCGTAACTACCGATTTCCATCGTTACAAAAAGTTTGAAAATTCACGCTCCAAACTGTCGCGTGCGTCAGCCCGGCACATCGGCTTTGTAATTTATTTTAAAATCGCTCAAACCTGTACTCTTCGGTATTGTAGCACATACTGTAAACAAATAGTAAGGAAAACCAACTGTTTACTTGTAAAAAGACTGAACGTTATAGTAAAACCATTCGTTGCCTGTGGTTTATGTGGTGTAAAGATCTCGCCTGTGATTGGTTACAACACAATAAACATTCCAGACATATTTTAGGGTCTCACGCCAATATGATCACCGCTGTAAAGGTCGGCACACACGAGGGGACTAGTCCCTGAAACAAGTCGCGGGGACAAGTCCCATCGTGTGAACTAGTCATTTTTGACAAAACATCTAGTCGCAGGGACCAAATTTTGGTCCCCGCGACTTGTCCCACGAATTCAAACGGGTTTGAATTTGTGGGACAAGTCCCTGCGACTAGTCCCTCAAAACCCTTCGTCGGCACACACGAGGGGACTAGTCCCTGCGACCAGTCCCTTCGTGTAAACTCTTCAAGGGACAAGTCGCAGGGACTAGTCCCCTTGTGTGTGCCGACCTTAAGACACACTCCTACAAGGAGAGAGAGAGAGAAAGAGAGAGAGAGAGAGAGAGAGAGAGAGAGAGAGAGAGAGAGAGAGAGAGAGAGAGAGAGAGAGTTAGATTTACGTGGGTATTTGCTACCATAACTGCGTATTTGCTACCGTAGCAAATACTCAATGCGTATTTGCTACCGTAGCAAATACTCACAGTGCGTATTTGCTACCACAAATGCGTATTTGCTACCGTAGCAAATACTCACAGTCCGTATTTGCTACCATAAATGCGTATTTGCTACCGTAGCAAATACTCACAGTGCTTATTTCCTACCATAAATGCGTATTTTCACCATAGGAAATATTACGGGTCAGTTTTTACAACAGAAATGAATAGTGCTTCCGCTGGCCATTCCAGAAACGGACTTTTGTCGCTAATATCGAGTATTTCCTTCACGGAACAATGTAGGTCTTGGGCGACGAAATATAACTCAACAGTCCTTTTACAGTTAAATATTAAGCATTTTCAACTTTTATATATACATATATAGAGATATTATTGTCAGCACTTTCTCTGTTGGCTATTATTTACTTTTACCGCTCATCGAATCACTTTTGTGTACTGCAAGTTCTATCGTGATCTACTTGTGTTGTATGAATCATTGATAATAAAAAATACCTTTTGACGGATAAACTGGCCCTTTTTTTTAACTGAAAGTCTGCACTGTTGTTTAAAGTAGATTTATCTCTTAAACCACTTTAAGCTAGTTTATCCGGTAGACGTCAATAGCCCACCAATGTGTCGCATCATGAGATGTCATAAGTTTGCGTTACATGAAGTTATGTGAGCCACGTAAGCAGGAAGAGGGAAGGGGCTCAGGCGAGGGAACAGGTCAAATCAGAAGAGAGAAACAACGCGGACTATGATGCATGCGATGAAGCTGACAATTCTAACGAGCAAAATGTTAAATGGAACCCAGAAGATCACGACATGTACAGCGATCAAGATTATGAAGAATTAGGAAGAAGAGCTCAGAGGAAAATAAGGAAGAAAAAAAGAATAGCTCAAGAAAAGAAACATAGTGAAGAGGACAGTGACGAAGAGTATGACAGGCTTGCACGCAAAGTGTGGAAAAATAGTGACGTTGAGAAAACAAGAACTAGAGCCAAGAAACAAAATACCAGTGACACTAACAGTGATAACCTTCTTAACAGCGATGCAGAATACAGCAAGCTAATGAGCGAAGGCTTGAATAAAGAATGCAAAAGTGACATAATAGAGAGCAACGGCAGGGAAACCCCCGCCGGATAATGATACAGAGGACAAGTGCGAAGAAGAGGTTTACGACGAAGAACAAGGTACAAATAATGGTAAGAAGAACGAAGGTTTCGAATGTGTTGAGATATCTGACAGTGACGAGAGTCGAAAATTAGATCCTGACTACCTCTGTAGCGAAGAGTCCGATTCAGATACCTGTACACAATCAGACACATCTATTTCTTCTTCCTCTCTGTCTAAAGAATGTGAGGGGCTATTAACTCAGCTAATTGAGGTAATCGGCGAAGAGAAAGTCAGCGAAGGATCATTCCTTGATCTGGAGCAAGACTGGCGTAACACAGTAAAGGAATTTAAAGATAGCAGATTAGCTCAAGGCCACGCCTTCAAAAGTACCCTCGAGTCTGCTGAAGAACTGGCACAAGTCAACGAAGATAGCATGCATAAGGCATTTCATGCAGTACTTGATGGAGATAAGAGTGATGACGACGAAGCATTGGACACAAACTGGGTCCCAAGTGATTGTGAAGTCAATGAAAACGAAAAAATCAAGACCAAAGGCCAAGCTGAAAGCGACGACCTAGGCACGGAAACACTGCTGACGGAGTTCTAAGAATGGTTGACAGACGTAGACGGGGGATATCGAAGCAAAAAAATGGCGCATCAGTACAAATCTCAGGTTTCAAGCGTCATCAGAAGACTTCAAATAAATGAAACGGTAGTCAGACAAGACAATCCAAAACCACCCGTGTACCTGCTCTTGCTTCCTGGAAAGGAAGGAGTAACTCTTCTGAAGCAGTGGTTGTCATATGCCGTTTCCAAGTACCAACCTGGAACTGTGCGCTCATATCTCATGAGTTTGCGCTTATTTTATAAATTTTTGACGCAAGAACGCAAACCAAACATGTCTGAAGTAAGCACTGACACGTTAAACGCCCGCCGGGATCTGATGTCTTCCTTGTCATCGGCCCAAAAGAAGAAAGTTCTGCGAAGAAAGCTTCAGAAGCACGAAGAGGATTTCAAGAAACTCATCACCAGTGAAAATCTGTACCAAATCTGCCATGGCGATCAGCGAATAAATGCAGTAAAACAGCTTGGTAGTTCGTCAAAGGAAACGAGTCAGGGGACCGAGGTTCAAAGAATTATTAGCGACAAAACTCACGTCGAAGTAAGGGATTGGCTGATGACTCGCCTCCTCATCGACAATAGTGGAAGGAGTGGGGTCATTGCAAATATGACCGTCACTGAATTCATGGCCGCCGTGTATCATCCGGGGACAGACGAAGACCTGGCTCGTTACAGAATACTTGTAAGTAACCACAAGACGGCTGACCACTATGGTTCTGCGGTTATCTGGGCATATGACGATTTACAAAAAATGATCGACATATACCTAAGAACTGTGCGAAGCCAGTTCACTGTAGCTACCCCACAGGTTGAGAAGCTATTCGTCTCAAGCAACGGGATGCCCCTTACATCTTCCCAGGTTTCAACATCCGTATGGCGAACATTCCAGAGGGAGGGGATTGTGACAGGGGGAAGAATATCCGCCACAATTATAAGAAAGTCTCTTGCCACTGGTATGCATGTCCACATGCCAGATGAAAAGGAACATCTTGCTGCCCTTGCCCAGCATAAGACTGTCACCCAAGCCAGGTACATGTATTATCGTGTTCACGATAAGCTCGTGGAAACTGACCTTGGACGAAGGGCAGTGAGCAAACTTGTTGCCCTAAAATCGAGCAGCATTCATCAGCCACAGGATGATCTCAATGACGGTAAACAAGCCCCAAAGCCGTGGAAGGGAGAAGAAACGGAACAACTGAAGGAGCTATTCAAAGCAGACCTAGAGACAGGCGCTATTGAGGAGGCCAAAGTGAGGGAAAAACTGACAACAGCGACACTTCTGGAGGAACGTCCCTTGAAAGCTGTGGTCTTGAAGCTCCGGAGGCTAAGGGAAAACATATGGAAGATTGCGAACCTCCTTCTGACATAGAGTCTTCTCAGGAGAAAGTTCAGAGGTATCTTTCTTCAGCTCAACCAGAAGCTGCACCGTCAACCGTAACGCACATCTCAAGCACTGCAACTGCTGAATCGTCAAGGTTCTGGCGAAAGTTTACGGAAGCGCAGGCAGATCATCTTTTCACATTAACCAAAGACCTTATTGAAGCTAACGCTATCAAGAAAGAAGTTGTTTGGCAGAGGGTGAAAGAAGAAAAAAGGTAATTTGCCACGAACTAAACAAAAGCGAACAAACATAAATGCAGAGGAAATTAAGGCAGACAAGGAAAGTAGCGAGAGTTCCTTAGTAGGCAGCAGTAACGCATATAACATAACTGAAGACCCCTCGCTATCTCACCGACGAAAAGGCTTTACATTAGAATTATTGAAATAAATGACATGGTCCTCGCACTGTACAATCAATTTATTGTTTACGTTGCTTATTCGCTGCGAGGATCATTTCATTCATTTCATCTTTGATCCGCAGTAGATATCAGTCTTTCGTTTACTCATGGAGTCTATAAAAGTAGTTGAGCTACATGTGGACGTAAAAACGGGATTATTTAATAGTTATAAAAATATGTTTTAAGTTGAGATTTAACTCCGGGCAGCTAAAGACTGGGTTGACATTGTTTCTTTAAGGTCACTGGAACTCAAGCTACTGTCCGGAAGAGAGGACCAGGAAGAAGAAATAAAAATAAAACAGCGATGGCTTCGTCAGCAACTGAAAAAAACTACACCAATTGACTATTACAGAGATAAGTAATCTTTTCTCCTTAGCCTCACCTGTGGTTCGGAATCCAAGCGTTTTGTTCTGGATATTTTCCTTCACTTCGCTTTTATCGGCTTTTATATTACTTTTAGGATTGCGTGATGTAAACATGATCACACGAAATGTTGCAGCCGGGTAGCCATGTCGAGCAAAACTGTTTCACGTAATATTGCGCACCGTGTATCAGGGACTTTAGTCTATTTAGCGTTCTCAGCAGTTTGAACAAAAAATAGTGGAACTAAGCAAAAGACCTTTAAAATTTTAATGATTGACGTTAATTATCATGGATGGTTTAATCATTGAATTAATGGGTGGTGAAAAGGCTTCAATAAGATTAAGATAGTATCTTAGTTCTAAGTTTTGCATCCATAGAAGAGGGGCACGATCATTTAAAGTTAATATGCGTAGTTATCTATACAAGAGAGCTTCTAAATAAAAGTGTTGTTAACGTTCTTTTTCTTCTGTTGTTGTCGCACTTTTTATATCACTGAACTGATAATCCATGCTGAATCGTTCGTTGATTTGCCATCAATTTCATCATTTAGAGAAAGTTCATTGAAGCCCACTCTTGAGTCCTAAAGAAGACAGAAAATCGCTCACCAATCTTAGTTTACTGAAAAGCGCTCGAGTACAAGGCAGAGGTATTCTCTCCTTTAAGCGTCGCTGTTTGAAAAGGAGAACAGTGGCCTCAGGAACATTTACTATAGTTGAAACGTAGCTGTAACAGAAAATAGAATGACAGCGCTAATTTTCAAACAGAATCAAGGGCTCGTTGAGCCTGTGACTGTTTTTAATCCGGCGAATCAGTGAATTACCCTCAATTTAGAACACACTAGCATGCATCCCACATCGTCAACGGGAAGTTGCCCAACAGAAGATTTATACAGCAGTCAGCTCTGCGTGCACTTAAGATATGCAAAACAACTTAAAAGAGAAAATTGTGCTACTTTACAGAGTAGCTTTATTAGCTTCTAAAATTTCCAAGCACATCCAAACATCACAACAGGTAAAGACCAAACCGTAACGCTAGGAACTCTGTGTCCTATATGCTACGTACGCTTGAACAATTACAGTAGAAACGTTACCGCCGTTATCCCCGCATGATGCAGAGTTATATGACCCAATATATTGTGATAACATTATAAATTGTTAGTTCTGATCAAATCACTATGATAAACTTTCCCTCTTATTTTTTTCGACCCCTAAAAGAATCTAGTTTTGGAACGTAACAGTGGACGTTAAAGCCGGATTCCACGACGACATAGGCGCAGTTAAGCATAAGCATGACAGTAACAGGAGCGTCTATAGCAGAAGCTTTAGCACCAGGCAAACACGCGGCAGTGAAGATGCACACAACACAAGGAAAAGCGTAAGCCCAGGCAGAACAAACGTTTCTATACTTCTTGCGCTTGGGCTCATGTTTATGCCAACTAAGAAATTGCTGCTGTGAGCACTCCATTAGCATGAGCGAACGTCCGCCATCTTGTTTTACGGTATCGAGAAGGCATGGAACCGAAACAAAGGTAATTATCAAATCTGCACATGCCTATGTGCTTATGCTTATGTCAAGGGCGTCCTCACTTCAGTCATGCCTATATTAATGCTTGTCGTTATGTCGTATAAAAAATCCAAGCTTCGACGATCAGCCTACGTAAGTGAGTATTTGCTACCTCTGGATTTATTTCTTTGAATTAAGGAATTCCAGAAATGTGCAATAACATGCCAGGGAAATTGAATCCTTTGCAAATTTTCCGACGCGAATATATCTTAGCACGAAATCCTGAGAGACTAAAAAACAATGGATTTTTTCCACA
>OX419337.1:24393790-24423790 GCA_948470475.1 Galaxea fascicularis
GGAAAGTGGAGTCTGCAATGCCCCATCTACGAGCACATAATTTTAAAGTCGGGTACGCTAGACACTCCAGAATCTTCATGCCTGGTACAAGTTGCCAATTAAAATGGGGTTGGAAGGCCTATACGACTCCTGATCGCGTGTTTGCCGCTTCTATCTCGGCTCTAAAGACCGATTTAGCTTCTTGCTTGTTTTAAGTGGGGCAACACGGTGGTTTAGAGGATAGCATGATGGTGATAGTGATCGAAACAGCCATGTGCTTAAATGTCGCATGTTATGTATTTTGATACCAAAGGTCATTTCTGAGTTTAAATTCTGCATTACTCGCCTGTTTGTTTTGACCCTTGTTGTTTCTGTTTAGCGACTGTGGTCCTTTATATGCCATCTGAAGCATTTTGTCTAGCCTTGGTTTGGCTCGTTTTAGTGCGTTCAGTGACAGAACAGCCTTTGAATCTTGTCACCAAGGATAGGAATTTTGAGCCGCGTAATATGATAATCTTTATCTTGCAGTGTTTGTGCATTACCGGGCCTGGTTATTTGGTTTTGTAGCAAGACGTTGCGTTTCTTTTGTGACTATTCGTCTCTTTATCCTTTCTTTAGTGTTGTAGCTTCTTAGAGAGCTATGCAACACGTGAAATTGACCGCTAAAGTCCGCACTAATTACGGCTGTGTTTTTGTCATCGTTTCGCTCCGCTCTGTGACTGCGGTTATAATATTTTCCCCCTTTTGTTTATGTCAGTGGTTTTGGCTGTGTTTGAGTACGCCATTAAATGATAGGCAACGAAAAAAGTCGCAAAAATCCGAACTTTCACAGAGTTCATCACTCAAAGAGTCTTCCGATCTGCCTGCCATCACTGTGACTTTTCGCCGAGACACGTCAAGTGAGGTAAACATGCCGCTTTATTCTGATTGGACATTCTAAACAGTGCGCGCGAATCTAGTCACCCGCAGAGTTCTAAAAATAAAAAGATACGCGCAAAGGTTGACTAAGAGGGCTTGTATGGGAGAGGGAGGCTCCTATTTATGGGCTCCTGACTGTAGCTAATGAATGAGTTGCCAGTAATCGGATCCCTGCCTTATGCGCATAGGATTCTGGGATCGCCAGGGCGCAAACATAGCCCATTGCAGAAACGTGAGAGGACTGGGACGAGTTTCTTATATTGATTAGATTGAAAATCTAAACATTTCAACTGAAATGTTACTGAATGAAAAGCTACCCAGTCAAGTTTGAGAGTTTTCAGCTGAAAATTGTCCAAATGAGCGTCTTGCAAAGTTCCATACAAACCCTTACAATTTTTTGGCTTGTCTACCCAATCCATAAAAACTCTCTATTTTAGGTGATATTTGAAGAGCTATCATTTCGCCATTTTCCTCCACTAAATAATACTTCTATTCTTGCTTAAGACTCAAAGTTAGTTGATCTTTCATTTATCAAACAAACTAAAAACAACCACACTCTATCCCAGTCCCCTCACGTTTCTGCAATGGGCTATTGCCAGTCGCTAGGAGAAAATGTATGGCGAAGAGTTATTTCGACCTCCAAATCAACGATTTTGGAGAGAGATCAACGCTTTTTCGCCATTGTTTTAACATAAATGGATTTGGGAAATGTTGATACGTGGAAAGAATTTCGAGACCTTTACGCGAGGTCAATTTCACAATAACCTTACGCAAGCAGAGAAGTTTATCGGTAGATTTTGTCATATATTTGACGGTTATTCAAACAAAAACTTACACTTTCCTCGTATCAACATTGCCCGAATCCATTTATGTTAAAACAGTGGCGAAAAAGCGTTGATCTCTCTCCAAAATCGTTAATTTGGAGGTCGAAATCACTCGTCGCCATACATTTTCTTATAGCGACTGGCAATGTTTGCCCCCTGGCGATCCCAGAATCCTATGCGCATAAGACAGGGATCCGATTACTGGCAACTCATGGGAATAGCAAGACAAATACAAAGTATCTAGGTTGTACTTCACTGAAGCATTTTTGAGCTATTTTGTGTAATCGCTCTATGTCAACATAAAGCTCAAGAAATTCTTCCGTTTTCGGATGGTTCTGCCTTGAACTAATGAAATAAAGGTTACTTTAGATGGCATTGTTTCAGCCAGCGGCCAATCTAATTCCCTGTTTTGAAGGTGTTTTTGAAAGCATGTGGTCAGTGATGGTCAGCACTGACTAAGTTACACATGCGTGTTGATTACGCTCAAAGGAACATTAGCGTGCAATGTCACGCGTCATCCATCTATCGTTGCGTGATGTATTTATTACTATCACGCCAAGGGGTACCACCATTATGGTAGTCTTTCCGGAGAAAAGGGTTTGTATATTTAACGCATGCGTGAATGACAACAATAGGCGTGAGATACTGGAGTCAGATTAGAATGAAGTATGAGTTGTGCTGTTTCGATGGATGATGAAGATAGTAAGGTGGGGACCAAAGTATTTGAAGTTTACGGCCGCGGCTTGTTGGTTATAACAACCGTGTGTTTAGTCTCCTTCGCAGACGCTCTTTCGAGTGCTTAGTTTTGTAATTTTTCTTGTGTTTTTTTGTTCCTTTGCTAATTTTGTCAAAACTGCAAGAACATTGTTAAAACTGGAAGAGCATTGTGTGACGAAAATAAACACATGTTTGACGGATTTGAAAACTATAAATATTAGTCTAATCAGAAGTGGCTGTTTCCACAAGTGATATTTGTACGGAAGATAAATGCTATGGAAGGGAATCCTTAATTTGGATATTTGTTCCCCTTGAAGTGAAGCCGTTTTTATGTTAAACAATGAAAATGGTGATTTCGGATAGTGAGCAATAGCACTTATTCACGGTGTCAGCCATCTTTACACGCGCACAGAGAATGATGGGATAATTGCTTGGTCACAAGCTGTCGCATTCGTAAACGGCACAACGGTCCTTTTTTCCAATATCTTGATACAAAATGTCGTACATACATACATAAAATATCGTAAAGTATAACTTAGCTTTCAGAAATCTCAAAAATTCGAGAAAACCGGATTTAAAAAAGCACTCAGTTTACATCACAACCAACTGAGAATTTTCCGCGAATTCAAATGTTTGCCCCCTGAGTGACCACGTGACCTTAATATTTTCCCGACAACACCTAAGCGCCTGCAAAGATGGCTGACATCGTGAATAAGAGCTATTTCATTTGTCAAATGGATTACTTTTGTCTCTCACGTGTAAACAGGCACCAAGACATACAGCCCTGTTTATCAAATGCGATTTTCAACTTTGATCTATCACGTGCAAGTTCGTTGGTTAATTCCCACATGAATAAGGCAGCGCTGGTGGTTAGGTGCGACTTCGAACTTTGATCGGTCACGTGCATCCAACATGACCTTTGATCAATCACAAGATTTGCATGTGGTC
This sequence comes from Galaxea fascicularis, assembly GCA_948470475.1. Classification (NCBI taxonomy): domain Eukaryota; kingdom Metazoa; phylum Cnidaria; class Anthozoa; order Scleractinia; family Euphylliidae; genus Galaxea; species Galaxea fascicularis. The sequence goes on from OX419337.1 coordinate 24,397,177, forward strand.
AATTCAACTTGTTTACAACAACATCTAATTGAATTTATTTTCTGTTACAATGATTGGTCACTTTTAACAGTTTTTTATTGGTTTTCTCAACTTCATTTTTCTCTTCTTCTTAAAGGCGGATTTCGATCCGTTGTTTGTCTGTTGCTCGGGTTTTTTAATATTGTACAAGTGTTGACGATCTTAATTCGGAGGAGCTTATTTTGGAATTAATTGGTGGTTTGTTCTCGAGTCGGTAAGTTTAATATTGCCCTTATTTCAGGATATAACGCGGTGTTACGCTCATCTGCTTACTGTACACAGACGTTGTCAGCAAAAGGCCCAACACTAAAATAAGATCGTTTGTTTAGGTCGGACCATTTTTGCAGTCCAAAGTAAACAGCATAAAGCACTTGAAAATCAGAAATTAATCGTTACGGGAATTATATCTATATTCATTATCAGTACTGTATTCAACGTTGATTCGGTTTTTGTGGTCTCATATGTTGTAGTATGTTGCATAGTTCGTCTGTTTGGAAATATTTCTTCACATGGTCCTGGAACTGTATCAGCACGTGTACGTATATTTTGGGAATTTGAGAGACTGGACGAATATAGTGTTTGCGAAAGTGCGGAGAAAGAAAATGAACAAATAATAGAAAATATATTACATATCGGTTTTTGCGGAATTAATGAAACTCTTGTTTCAAAAAATGTAGGATGAATGACTATTTAATCGGTACAAATCAAACTCAAAATCACAACCTCGTTCCCAGGGCCTTTTCCCTGGCTTGATGGCGGGTCGGGAAAAGACCCTGGCATCGGCTGGTCACGTGTCCATCTTACACCCTGAAATCCTGGGTGTAACAAATTAGCGAGTTAGCATAATCAAAAGTGCCAAAGTCACGATGGCGGAGAAACTGTCTGCGCTATTTGACTTGGATCTGCTTTTTATCGTTGTAACTTTCCACCGTTTTGTTTAAAGTCACCTCAAGTGAAATGTTTTGAATATCTACTGAAAGGCAAAGATATTGTTGCCGTTCTTCCGACTGGCTTTGGCAAATCTCTGCTGTTTCAGCTTCTACTGGCTTTCGTGCCTGTCAAGGCGGACAATAATATTGTTTAAAATGGGGTTAACTAGCGTACACGACCTCTACGGTTCGTGACATTTATACATTTGCCGTTTTCTGTTCGGTCGCTCGACCTTTTTTCGCTTCACTCGTGTTTATGAAGGGCAGTTCATGCTGTGTTCTAAGGAGTATTAAAGTAGAGTTGAGGCGTTACACCGTGCTATGGTAAATCTTTTGAAGTAGGCCGAACAATGGCATATACAAGACGCAAAACAGTCAACAGACTTGCCAGTATACATTTGAATCCTGTGGCGACAGAACAATCAAAGGAGGAATAAACCTATACTTCGGGCTCCAGAAACATAAGCTCGATCAAATAGCTGCAAGAAACATGAAAATTTCTCTAGAAAAGCGTCTTTCTCAAAGTAAAGCTACACGAGGGCAAATATGATATCCGTGACAAGAAACTACCCCGTACTGTACTTGTAAACAGTTCTAATTACAGTCGGGCCAAGCGTCACAACATAGAATGCAAGTAAGCAAAATGTTCACGATATACTCACTAAAGCGTCATATTTTTCCCTCAAAAAAACAAATACTTGGAAACTTAAAAAGCATATCTTGCAACAGAAATGAGCCTAAACAATGTATTTACACACGGCAAATTACAGAGGTGTCAAACTCAACGAAGCCACATGCAGATAACAGTGGAAATCACTTAGACCTACGACGACCTCTTAAAATTTGCCGCAGCACGGTCAAACGGCTCAACTCTACTTAAAATTCCATAAAGCTAGTCGTTAGCACGGCAACAGTATCTTTGCCTTTCAGTAAATATTCAAAACATTTTACTTGAAGTGGCTTTAAACAAAACGGCGGAGAGTTACAACGATTAAAAGCAGATCCAAGTCGAATAGCGCGGCAAAATTCTCCGCCATCGTGACTTTGGCACTTTTGATTATGCTAACTCGCTAATTTATTACACCCAGGATTTCAGGGTGTAAGATAAACACGTGACCAGCCGATGCCAGGGTCTTTTCCCGCCCCGCCCCCAAGCCAGGGAAAAGGCCCTGGGAACGAGGTTGTCAAAATCAGTCTTAGAAATAAGAAAACTAAACAAAAATCAAATGAAAAACAGTTTGCTCGTACTTCTCCGATACCATAGCAAAAACCAAAAGCGCCACAGATAAATGACTCACCATTCAACCATTTTCTGACTTCTCCCTATCTTATCAATGTAACGTTGTTGGAAAAGCTGGGCGTATACACTATGAGGACGATGAGGACAACGAAGTAAAACTAAACACACTTTAATAAAAACTGAACACGCCTTCAACGGCTTACACGCTTATATATCTGTTTCAACACACTTCATATACAACACATGAAATACTGTTCATTCACTTCATGTACAATACATGAAATATCGTCACAATCAACATTTTACCACTCTTCACAAAATAGCTCAAGCACGCATTGCGTGCCTATGTTTGGAAATATGTCCTACGTGTGGCTCCATAAAAGTGGATCAGAGGCCAGACAGCGATCCTTTTCCATGTTCTCATGTTTGGAGCATAGTATTTGTTAAGTTTTAAGCTAATGACTGCTGGCATTGCATAGGCAAAATTCACCACACAATTTCCACAAATTGGTTCTCTACTCTGCTCCGAGAGGTTTTTCTCCGGGTACTCCGGTTTTCTCCTCTCCCCAAAAACCAACACTTCCAAATTCCAATTCGATCCGGATGTAGGACCACCCTGAAAACCACCTCGCGGTGAGTCGAGCTTCCTGGTAAATATCATTGATTTATTTTATTTAGTTAACTGTACAGTTACAGGAAATTATCCCTGGTATCATGTTGACGAAATGTTTCTTTGAAAAGATTATTTGACGATGCCATAGTAGACTTTCGCTTCTGCTGAGTTGTTTTGTAAAAGAATGAAATGCATCAGCAGCTTTTTTCAACTTCCTGTTTGTAGACTCATTCATAGTTACGCGTGCCGCCCCTTGAAAGCCTCGGTTGACTTATCAAGAAGAAAGCATTGCAAAGCGTAATTGTTTTTGTTTTCAGGAAGTATTCATACGCAACTATTGTTTTCGCAGCCAGTTTGCAGTTAAATCAAACTGTAAAGGCCATTGATAGCAGTTATTTTGCAGGTTTCATGAACTATTGCCAGTCATATCTTGATCGCGTGCCACACGTTTATTTAACGAATGGAATCCCTTTTGTCAGGCTCGGTCTCCAGTCGTGGGTGTCTCGATGCGCCCGCGATTCTCCCCACCCGCTATTATATTAATATTTCATGCCCGCAAAATTCTGCGGGCTCGCTTCTGATTGGTCAGTTTTGACAATAGCCAAACCCCTGCGCCCAGCCGTGTTGTGGGGAGAGTCGTGAGCGCATCGAGACACCCACATCTGGAGACCGAGCTCACCTTTTTGCTAGATGACTAGCAATTAATAATAATAATAATAATAATAATAATAATAATAATAATAATAATAATAATAATAATAAGACTTGTATAGCGCTTATACAAAATACTCTATGCGCTTTTTGTGTGTAGCGTGAACTATTGTCATCTACGTTACGATCAAGTAAAACCCACTTTTATCGTTGAACAGTTATTAGCCGGTAGCATCCAACTTTCTGCAAAGCGAAAAAACAAAAATGCGTTGGAGCAGATTCAGAGCCACCTTTGGTGGCCCTGAATCCAAATGTATTTTTAACCTCACAGACGTTGTATGAGCGAACTAGTTAAATAAAAAACAGGGGTCACCGAGCTTGTTTTTTTTTTTAAAGTTATTATCACTTAAAGCATTCACCAATAGCGAAGTTATATAAAGGACTACTGGATTAACGTTTCCTCTAATTCACACTATTATAGGTCTCAGCTTTCGCAGCAGAAACCTAAGGACAGGGGTGGTACTGATTGCTTGAAAGGCAAAGTAAGGAACTTGTATTTATTATGTTTGTTGGAACGACTAGTCTGAATCACGCCACAAGAGAGAAGCGAGTGAATTATAAACAATTACTGGATGATGTTTTTGTGATATGTATCCAGAATCAAGGTCGAGGTAAGAGTTGATAACTTTTCCCGAGACCTTGATTATTCTGGATACCACAAAAACTGAATCTAATAATTGTTTTATTATACATTGAACGAAAACAAAAAAGGTCCCGACAGTAAAGATTCACTTGCAAACCTGAACTTACCGACTGCAAGCCACACAAAGCGCGCAAACTTGACAAGATTATCCTTGGAAATCATGCACCGCGGTCACACATGACATGATTACTAGTGACCTTGAGTGTCTTTGACATAATTATTGTATAATCTGCAGGTAGATAATGTGACAAGCGCTGATTTCGAAAATTCACTGTACGCTTTTGGCCAATCAAAAAAGAGATAGCAAGTTCAATGTACAATACTTTTTCTCGTTTTACAACGACTTCTATAATATTGCAGCACCTTATTATTGCTTTCGACAATACCTTGGGGTTTCAATCTTTTCGTGGCAGTACATTTTATGGCTTGTACTTGTAGCATATTTACGTGCTCAACCAGGGTTATAAGAAACAATGAGCCCCTGTAACTTTTTTTTTCCAAAATAGCTGGAGCCGGTTTTTCGTTGCTTTAATGGCTCAATTGACAAGATTTGCGTCATGTCAATTAATCAATTCCCATACTGGTGCTTCACAACACAATTTGGTTTTACCAACAGAGTTGACAATGTAAATTGGCCACCGTGCAGGGATCTTAAAAGCTGACGTTTCAAGCGTTAGCCCTCCGTCAAAAGGAATCCTGACAGTACATCATGTTTTTATGCAACACACAAAAAAAGCCAATTTAAGGATGGGCTATTACATGCGGGGAGGGGTGGGGAGATTTTCAGCTTCCATGATTTTTTTTTTACCCATTGCTTGCGAAGGAATTTCTTTCATGCCTTTTTCATTGCACGATTTTTTTTTTTGGTTCCCCCTACTATGGTCTGTCCCTGAAGAGTTGAATGAATTCCCCTACATAAAACATGGAAGCAGTAAGTGACTATTCAGGTACATAAAATGTTTTGTCTAAGACTGTATTCGTATCCATACGTTTCTACTAGAGAAAGTTCGCCAATGGAGTATTCTCCAGAGCAACTGAACTATTTTCGATTGTGCTACATCGCTTTTAACTTGATCCCGGAGGGACTACGAAAGGTCTTCAAGCAAGAGTGGGATTTTCTCTACAAAACACCCTCTCTTGGTGAATGGAAGGACACACCGCAGAATGGGCTTCAGTTTTATAATAAGGAATCTCCAAGGAGTCGCTCAAAGAACGCAAGATTACTGGCGACAGTACAGAACGGCAACACAACAGAATGGGATTGCACGTGCCTGTTCTTTGCTATTCTGTACTCGGATAGCATTGGTAATACCCTAAGTCCGGTGGTCAAAACACACGTCGATGACCTGCGACAGGTGCGTAACGGCATTGCTCACATTAGCGAGGCAGAAGTTTCTGATGCCGATTTTCAGTACCGTGCTGGTATAGTCATAGCTGCATTTACTTCTTTGAAGCTTCCTGTCGGTGATATTGAGGTAATTAAAAATCAGACAAGCTTCCCCACGGCGGAAGTGAACAAGTTGAAGATACAGGCAGCTCAGCTACAAGCAGATTTACAAGTGGCTCAAGACACAGTTCAAAAAAAGGAAGAAGAAGTTGAAGCCCTTACATCTGACTTACAGACCAAAGAGCGAGAAGTAGAAACACTTACATCTAATCTGCAGGCCCAAGAAGTACAAGTTCAAACCCTTACGCAGGAGGTCAATTCCAGGGTCGAGTCATTCTGCAATCTCACATTCAAACCATCCCATGAAATCATCAAACGCCCAAAAGTCGTCAAAAGAATCATGAAAAACATGCAGGAGCTTGGCAACAAAAGCAATGGAACCGTCAGTACCATGTATTTATCAGGAATTCCCGGCTGTGGCAAAAGTCAGGTAGCTCGACAAATTGGTCAAGAGTTCGACAAATTATTTCGACAAAGTGAAGGACTAACGTTTGTAACAACTCTAAATGCAGAAAGCGTTGAGACACTAGCTGACTCGTATATGATTCTAGCAGGACGTTTGGGAGTTACAGAATACACTTTAGCTGGTATGGAAACCTTGAGGGCGGACAACCCAAAAAACGTAATTCAGCACTTGAGGCGTTTAATTTTGCCAAAGACGAAACAGTTCTCCAAATGGCTGATTATTGCTGACAACGTTGTTGACCTATCCCTCATTCGTGACGAATTGCCTTCCTCTGGCAGTGAGGAGTGGGGCCACGGCCAGGTATTAGTTACAACTCAAGACGGCAACACCATTCCTTCAAATGCTCCGAACACTATCCATGAGTCACTCAGTAAAGGAATGCAAGAAGACGAAGCAGTGGATTTGCTTAAAAGAGTTTCACAGATTTCAAATCAGGACGACGCTCACAAGGTTGCTGAAGTTCTTGATTATCAGCCACTTGCCCTAGCGGCTGCTGCCGTTTACGCGCAGACCATTGTAGACTGTGTTTCACCAAACTATAACTGGAAAAGCTACTTAAAAACTTTGAGCGAAGGAAAACGCCAAGCTACTGAAGAACCGCTTGAAGCACAAAACGCGGCTTACTCCACTGCGATGACTACCGCTGTTAAAATGGCCATTACCAGAGCTTCCCACAATGACAAAGTTCTCTCTGAAGCATTTGGTTTTCTTTCTCTTTGTGCAAACGACTCTGTCCCAATCGAAGCTGTTGTTGACTATGTAAAAGCTCGCACAACGGGACAAACGAAGGAATTGATCAAAGCAAAGATCTTGAAATCTTCGCTGATAACCCGCTTATATGGTGAAGACGGGGTATCTTGCTTTCTAAAGGTGCATAACGTTGTTCATGAAATACTCAAAGAGATGTCTGTGGTTCTGTTGACAGAGAAGGTCCAGTGTATATATGCAGCAATCACGTCCTTCTACGCGCTAATAAAGAAAGAACAAAAGCTGTTGAGAGCGAGTGGGCAAGCGTACGCCAAGTTACGTTGTATTACCTCCCACTGTAAAACGATTCATGGAACCCTTTCTGCTGAAACGACTGTAAAGGATGTTTTGTTGAAGGAATTAACACACTCAGTCAGTCAAGAAAATATTGTGTCATGGCTTTGCTCTACTGCTGATGTTTGCTGCGACCTCAATCATACATCAGATGCAACTGTGTTCTGCAAATCTGCCTTTCAGTCCATCAAGTACATAAGAAGCGGACAGGAAGGTGATTTGTTAAAAGCAGAGATTTTCTTTGTGCGTGGCAAAGTGTTGGAAACGCAAGGGAAAAGTATTTTAGCAATATCAAACTACGAAAAGGCCTCAGCCATTTATAACGACATTCATGGTGGGGAACACGATGATGTGGCAAAAACTAACAAAGCCCTGGGAAATATTTATATTACCCTTGAACGCTGGAAGCGAGCCAAAGAATACCACGACAAAGCACTCAGTATTTACAGAAAGATTTGTGGTGAGAAACATGCCGAGGTTGGTACAAGTTATAACAGCCTTGGCCTCGTTTGCAGTGGGCTTGGACAACTCGATAGAGCGAAAGAGTACTATGAGAAGGCATTGTCCATTGCAAGAGAGATTTACGGCGAGAAACATCTTGATGTGGCAGCATGCTTCAATAACTTAGGTATTCTTTACAGTGACATGAAGAATTACGATCAAACGGAACAATGCTATAAGAAGGCTTTACTCATTGGCAAAACCATTTGCGGCAAAGAATCTCCTGCTATAGCACTAACTTATTATAACTTAGCCGTTAATTATAGGATGCAAGAACAATTCCATCAAGCAAAAGAATGTGATGAAACGGCACTGCAGATCAGAAAAAGTATTTACGGTGAGGAGCACCCAGATGTAGCCCACAGCTACCGTGCCTTGCTTATCGATTACATGGACCTTGGGCAGCATGACCAAGGAAAACAATGTGAAGAAAAGGCACTGACGATCAAACAAAAGATTAATATACAAAATAATGCTGCAAGTTATTACAGCTTGCGTAGGGGTTACTTAGGGATTGGACAGCAACGTGTGGTGAGCGGGACCAGCAAGACCCCCCTTGCTTTTGCAAATAGGAGTTACAAATGGGGTGCTAATTATAGCTGGCAAACAAATGATGATCGGGGATCGGAATATCACCGGAACACAAATACCAATGAAGATGGACTCCACGAAGTCGCAGACAGCTATTATCACTTGGCTTGCGATTATAGGGACGATGGACAGTACCTTGAAGCGAAAGAATCTGACGAAAGTGCACTTATGATAAGAAAGAAAATTTACGGGGAAGAACATCCACTTGTAGCGGTAAGCTATCACAATTTGGCTGAAGATTATTGGGAGCTAGGAGAGCAGAACAAAGCAATGGAATTAGACGGAAAAGCACTGACCATAAGAAACAATATTTCCAAGGCGCCAGGATTGAAATATGCGATAAAAAATCGAAACAGGATTTCGGAAGGAAACCCTTCTGATACAGCTGCATGTTACCGCAACTTCGCTGATGGTTACAGGAAGTTAGGACAACACAGTGAAGCAAAAGAATGCGAAAACAAGGCCCTAATGATTAGAGAGAAGATTTACGGCGAGGAACACCCCAAAGTAGCGTCAAGTTATTTTTATTTGGCTGTTGATTGCAGAAACCTAACCCAACACAGTGAAGCAAAAGAGTACGATGAGAAGGCCCTGATAATTAGAAAGAAGATTCACGGTGAGGAACACCCCGATGTAGCATCAAGTTATTTTAATTTGGCTGTTGATTGCAGAAATTTAACCCAACACAGTGAAGCAAAAGAGTGCGATGAGAGGGCCCTGATAATTAGAAAGAAGATTTACGGCGAGAGACACCGCGATGTAGCGTCAAGTTATAATAATCTGGCTGTTGATTGCAGAAATCTAACCCAACACAGTGAAGCAAAAGAATGTAATGAGAAGACCCTGATGATTAGAAAGAAGATTCACGGTGAGGAACACCCCGATGTAGCGTCAAGTTATAATGATCTGGCTGTTGATTACAGAAATCTAACCCAACACAGTGAAGCAAAAGAATGTAATGAGAAGACCCTGATGATTAGAAAGAAGATTTACGGCGACGAACACCCCGATGTAGCATCAAGTTATAATAATCTGGCTGTTGATTACAGAAATCTAACCCAACACACTAAAGCAAAAAAATGTGATGAGAAGACCCTGATAATTAGAAAGAAGATTCACGGTGAGGACCATCTAGACGTAGCAGCAAGTTACAATAACTTGGCTGTTGACTGCAGAAACCTGAACCAACACAGTGAAGCAAAAGAATGGGATGACAAGGCGCTGATGGCTAGAAAGAAAATTCACGGTGACAAACACCCCGATGTAGCGTCAAGTTATTTTTATTTGGCTGTTGATTACAGAAACCTAACCCAACACAGTGACGCAAAAGAGTGCGATGAGAGGGCCCTGATGATTAGAAAGAAGATTTACGGCGAGGAACACCCCGATGTAGCGTCAAGTTATTTTTATTTGGCTGTTGATTGCAGAAACCTAACCCAACACAGTGAAGCAAAAGAGTGCGATGAGAGGGCCCTGATGATTAGAAAGAAGATTTACGGCGACGAACACCCCGATGTAGCGTCAAGTTATAATAATCTGGCTGTTGATTACAGCAATCTAACCCAACACAGTGAAGCAAAAGAATGTGATGAGAAGACCCTGATGATTAGAAAAAAGATTTATGGTGAGAAACATCCAGAAGTAGCAAAAAGTTACCATAACTTGGCTGTTGAGTACAGAAACCACGCCCAACACAGTAAAGCCAAAGAGTGCGAAGAAAAGGCGCTGACGATTAAAAAGCAGATTTACGGTGAGGAACATCCCGCTGTAGCTCGAAGTTATTACCGTATGGCCATTGACTGCAGAAACCTGGACCAACACAGTGAAGCAAAAGAATGGGACGAAAAGGCGCTGATGATTAGAAAGAAGATTCACGGTGAGGAACACCCCGATGTAGCGTCAAGTTATTTTTATTTGGCTGTTGCTTGCAGAAACCTAACCCAACACAGTCAAGCAAAAGAGTACGATGAGAAAGCCCTGATAATTAGAAAGAAGATTCACGGTAAGGAACACCCCGATGTAGCGTCAAGTTATTTTAATTTGGCTGTTGATTGCAGAAATTTAACACAACACAGTGAAGCAAAAGAGTGCGATGAGAGGGCCCTGATGATTAGAAAGAAGATTTACGGCGAGGAACACCCCGATGTAGCGTCAAGTTATAATAATCTGGCTGTTGATTGGAGAAATCTAACCCAACACAATATAGCAAAAGAATGTAATGAGAAGACCCTGATGATTAGAAAGAAGATTCACGGTGAGGAACATCTAGACGTAGCAGCAAGTTACAATAACTTGGCTGTTGACTGCAGAAACCTGAACCAACACAGTGAAGCAAAAGAGTGGGACGACAAGGCGCTGATGGCTAAAAAGAAAATTCACGGTGAGGAACACCCCGATGTAGCGTCAAGTTATTTTTATTTGGCTGTTGATTGCAGAAACCTAACCCAACACAGTGAAGCAAAAGAGTACGATGAGAAGGCCGTGATTATTAGAAAGAAGATTCACCGTGAGGAACACCCCGATGTAGCGTCAAGTTATTTTTATTTGGCTGTTGATTGCAGAAACCTAACCCAACACAGTGAAGCAAAAGAGTACGATGAGAAGGCCCTCATAATTAGAAAGAAGATTCACCGTGAGGAACACCCCGATGTAGCGTCAAGTTATTTTAATTTGGCTGTTGATTGCAGAAATTTAACCCAACACAGTGAAGCAAAAGAGTGCGATGAGAGGGCCCTGATGATTAGAAAGAAGATTTACGGCGAGGAACACCCCGATGTAGCGTCAAGTTATAATAATCTGGCTGTTGATTTCAGAAATCTAACCCAACACAGTGAAGCAAAAGAATGTAATGAGAAGACCCTGATGATTAGAAAGAAGATTTACGGCGACGAAAACCCCGATGTAGCGTCAAGTTATAATAATCTGGCTGTTGATTACAGAAATCTAACCCAACACACTAAAGCAAAAGAATGTGATGAGAAGACCCTGATGATTAGAAAGAAGATTCACGGTGAGGACCATCTAGACGTAGCAGCAAGTTACAATAACTTGGCTGTTGACTGCAGAAACCTGAACCAACACAGTGAAGCAAAAGAATGGGACGACAAGGCGCTGATGGCTAGAAAGAAAATTCACGGTGAGGAACACCCCGATGTAGCGTCAAGTTATTTTTATTTGGCTGTTGATTACAGAAACCTAACCCAACACAGTGACGCAAAAGAGTGCGATGAGAGGGCCCTGATGATTAGAAAGAAGATTTACGGCGACGAACACCCCGATGTAGCGTCAAGTTATTTTTATTTGGCTGTTGATTGCAGAAACCTAACCCAACACAGTGAAGCAAAAGAGTGCGATGAGAGGGCCCTGATGATTAGAAAGAAGATTTACGGCGACGAACACCCCGATGTAGCGTCAAGTTATAATAATCTGGCTGTTGATTACAGCAATCTAACCCAACACAGTGAAGCAAAAGAATGTGATGAGAAGACCCTGATGATTAGAAAAAAGATTTATGGTGAGGAACATCCAGAAGTAGCAAAAAGTTACCATAACTTGGCTGTTGATTACAGAAACCACGCCCAACACACTAAAGCCAAAGAGTGCGAAGAAAAGGCGCTGACGATTAAAAAGCAGATTTACGGTGAGGAACATCCCGCTGTAGCTCGAAGTTATTACCGTATGGCCATTGACTGCAGAAACCTGGACCAACACAGTGAAGCAAAAGAATGGGACGAAAAGGCGCTGATGATTAGAAAGAAGATTCACGGTGAGAAACATCTAGACGTAGCAGCAAGTTATTTTTATTTGGCTGTTGCTTGCAGAAACCTAACCCAACACAGTGAAGCAAAAGAGTACGATGAGAAAGCCCTGATAATTAGAAAGAAGATTCACGGTGAGGAACACCCCGATGTAGCGTTAAGTTATTTTAATTTGGCTGTTGATTGCAGAAATTTAACCCAACACAGTGAAGCAAAAGAGTGCGATGAGAGGGCTCTGATGATTAGAAAGAAGATTTACGGCGAGGAACACCCCGATGTAGCGTCAAGTTATAATAATCTGGCTGTTGATTGCAGAAATCTAATCCAACACAATATAGCAAAAGAATGTAATGAGAAGACCCTGATGATTAGAAAGAAGATTCACGGTGAGGAACATCTAGACGTAGCAGCAAGTTACAATAACTTGGCTGTTGACTGCAGAAACCTGAACCAACACAGTGAAGCAAAAGAGTGGGACGACAAGGCGCTGATGGCTAGAAAGAAAATTCACGGTGAGGAACACCCCGATGTAGCGTCAAGTTATTTTTATTTGGCTGTTGATTGCAGACACCTAACCCAACACAGTGAAGCAAAAGAGTGCGATGAGAGGGCCCTGATGATTAGAAAGAAGATTTACGGCGACGAACACCGCGATGTAGCGTCAAGTTATTTTTATTTGGCTGTTGATTGCAGAAACCTAACCCAACACAGTGAAGCAAAAGAGTACGATGAGAAGGCCGTGATAATTAGAAAGAAGATTCACCGTGAGGAACACCCCGATGTAGCGTCAAGTTATTTTTATTTGGCGGTTGATTGCAGAAACCTAACCCAACACAGTGAAGCAAAAGAGTACGATGAGAAGGCCCTGATAATTAGAAAAAAGATTCACGGTGAGGAACACCCCGATGTAGCGTCAAGTTATTTTAATTTGGCTGTTGCTTGCAGAAACCTAACCCAACACAGTGAAGCAAAAGAGTACGATGAGAAAGCCCTGATAATTAGAAAGAAGATTCACGGTGAGGAACACCCCGATGTAGCGTTAAGTTATTTTAATTTGGCTGTTGATTGCAGAAATTTAACCCAACACAGTGAAGCAAAAGAGTGCGATCAGAGGGCCCTGATGATTAGAAAGAAGATTTACGGCGAGGAACACCCCGATGTAGCGTCAAGTTATAATAATCTGGCTGTTGATTGGAGAAATCTAACCCAACACAATATAGCAAAAGAATGTAATGAGAAGACCCTGATGATTAGAAAGAAGATTCACGGTGAGGAACATCTAGACGTAGCAGCAAGTTACAATAACTTGGCTGTTGACTGCAGAAACCTGAACCAACACAGTGAAGCAGAAGAGTGGGACGACAAGGCGCTGATGGCTAGAAAGAAAATTCACGGTGAGGAACACCCCGATGTAGCGTCAAGTTATTTTTATTTGGCTGTTGATTGCAGAAACCTAACCCAACACAGTGAAGCAAAAGAGTGCGATCAGAGGGCCCTGATGATTAGAAAGAAGATTTACGGCGAGGAACACCCCGATGTAGCGTCAAGTTATAATAATCTGGCTGTTGATTGGAAAAATCTAACCCAACACAATATAGCAAAAGAATGTAATGAGAAGACCCTGATGATTAGAAAGAAGATTCACGGTGAGGAACATCTAGACGTAGCAGCAAGTTACAATAACTTGGCTGTTGACTTCAGAAACCTGAACCAACACAGTGAAGCAAAAGAGTGGGACGACAAGGCGCTGATGGCTAGAAAGAAAATTCACGGTGAGGAACACCCCGATGTAGCGTCAAGTTATTTTTATTTGGCTGTTGATTGCAGAAACCTAACCCAACACAGTGAAGCAAAAGAGTGCGATCAGAGGGCCCTGATGATTAGAAAGAAGATTTACGGCGAGGAACACCGCGATGTAGCGTCAAGTTATTTTTATTTGGCTGTTGATTGCAGAAACCTAACCCAACACAGTGAAGCAAAAGAGTACGATGAGAAGGCTGTGATAATTAGAAAGAAGATTCACGGTGAGGAACACCCCGATGTAGCGTCAAGTTATTTTTATTTGGCTGTTGATTGCAGAAACCTAACCCAACACAGTGAAGCAAAAGAGTACGATGAGAAGGCCCTGATAATTAGAAAGAAGATTCACGGTGAGGAACACCCCGATGTAGCGTCAAGTTATTTTAATTTGGCTGTTGCTTGCAGATACCTAACCCAACACAGTGAAGCGAAAGAGTACGATGAGAAAGCCCTGATAATTAGAAAGAAGATTCACGGTGAGGAACACCCCGATGTAGCGTCAAGTTATTTTAATTTGGCTGTTGATTGCAGAAATTTAACCCAACACAGTGAAGCAAAAGAGTGCGATCAGAGGGCCCTGATGATTAGAAAGAAGATTTACGGCGAGGAACACCCCGATGTAGCGTCAAGTTATAATAATCTGGCTGTTGATTGCAGAAATCTAACCCAACACAATATAGCAAAAGAATGTAATGAGAAGACCCTGATGATTAGAAAGAAGATTCACGGTGAGGAACATCTAGACGTAGCAGCAAGTTACAATAACTTGGCTGTTGACTGCAGAAACCTGAACCAACACAGTGAAGCAAAAGAGTGGGACGACAAGGCGCTGATGGCTAAAAAGAAAATTCACGGTGAGGAACACCCCGATGTAGCGTCAAGTTATTTTTATTTGGCTGTTGATTGCAGAAACCTAACCCAACACAGTGAAGCAAAAGAATGTGATCAGAGGGCCCTGATGATTAGAAAGAAGATTTACGGCGACGAACACCGCGATGTAGCGTCAAGTTATTTTTATTTGGCTGTTGATTGCAGAAACCTAACCCAACACAGTGAAGCAAAAGAGTATGATGAGAAGGCCGTGATAATTAGAAAGAAGATTCACCGTGAGGAACACCCCGATGTAGCGTCAAGTTATTTTTATTTGGCTGTTGATTGCAGAAACCTAACCCAACACAGTGAAGCAAAAGAGTACGATGAGAAAGCCCTGATAATTAGAAAGAAGAATCACGGTGAGGAACACCCCGATGTAGCGTCAAGTTATTTTAATTTGGCTGTTGCTTGCAGAAACCTAACCCAACACAGTGAAGCGAAAGAGTACGATAAGAAAGCCCTGATAATTAGAAAGAAGATTTACGGTGAGGAACACCCCGATGTAGCGTCAAGTTATTTTAATTTGGCTGTTGCTTGCAGAAATTTAACCCAACACAGTGAAGCAAAAGAGTGCGATGAGAGGGCCCTGATGATTAGAAAGAAAATTTACGGCGAGGAACACCCCGATGTAGCGTCAAGTTATAATAATCTGGCTGTTGATTGCAGAAATCTAACCCAACACAATATAGCAAAAGAATGTAATGAGAAGACCCTGATGATTAAAAAGAAGATTCACGGTGAGGAACATCTAGACGTAGCAGCAAGTTACAATAACTTGGCTGTTGACTGCAGAAACCTGAACCAACACAGTGAAGCAAAAGAGTGGGACGACAAGGCGTTGATGACTAGAAAGAAAATTCACGGTGAGGAACACCCCGATGTAGCGTCAAGTTATTTTTATTTGGCTGTTGATTGCAGAAACCTAACCCAACACAGTGAAGCAAAAGAGTGCGATCAGAGGGCCCTGATGATTAGAAAGAAGATTTACAGCGAAGAACACCCCGATGTAGCGTCAAGTTATTTTTATTTGGCTGTTGATTGCAGAAACCTAACCCAACACAGTGAAGCAAAAGAGTGTGATCAGAGGGCCCTGATGATTAGAAAGAAGATTTACGGCGACGAACACCGCGATGTAGCGTCAAGTTATTTTTATTTGGCTGTTGATTGCAGAAACCTAACCCAACACAGTGAAGCAAAAGAGTACGATGAGAAGGCCCTGATAATTAGAAAGAAGATTCACCGTGCGGAACACCCTGATGTAGCGTCAAGTTATTTTAATTTGGCTGTTGATTGGAGAAACCTAACCCAACACAGTGAAGCAAAAGAGTACGATGAGAGGGCCCTGATAATTAGAAAGAAGATTTACGGTGAGGAACACCCCGATGTAGCGTCAAGTTATTTTAATTTGGGTGTTGATTGCAGAAATTTAACCCAACACAGTGAAGCAAAAGAGTGCAATGAGAGGGCCCTGATGATTAGAAAGAAGATTTACGGCGAGGAACACCCCGATGTAGCGTCAAGTTATAATAATCTGGCTGTTGATTGCAGAAATCTAACCCAACACAATATAGCAAAAGAATGTAATGAGAAGACCCTGACGATTAGAAAGAAGATTCACGGTGAGGAACATCTAGACGTAGCAGCAAGTTACAATAACTTGGCTGTTGACTGCAGAAACCTGAACCAACACAGTGAAGCAAAAGAGTGGGACGACAAGGCGCTGATGGCTAGAAAGAAAATTCACGGTGAGGAACACCCCGATGTAGCGTCAAGTTATTTTTATTTGGCTGTTGATTGCAGAAACCTAACCCAACACAGTGAAGCAAAAGAGTGCGATCAGAGGGCCCTGATAATTAGAAAGAAGATTTACGGCGAGGAACACCCCGATGTAGCGTCAAGTTATAATAATCTGGCTGTTGATTGGAGAAATCTAACCCAACACAATATAGCAAAAGAATGTAATGAGAAGACCCTGATGATTAGAAAAAAGATTCACGGTGAGGAACATCTAGACGTAGCAGCAAGTTACAATAACTTGGCTGTTGACTGCAGAAACCTGAACCAACACAGTGAAGCAAAAGAGTGGGACGACAAGGCGCTGATGGCTAGAAAGAAAATTCACGGTGAGGAACACCCCGATGTAGCGTCAAGTTATTTTTATTTGGCTGTTGATTGCAGAAACCTAACGCAACACAGTGAAGCAAAAGAGTGCGATGAGAGGGCCCTGATAATTAGAAAGAAGATTTACGGCGACGAACACCGCGATGTAGCGTCAAGTTATTTTTATTTGGCTGTTGATTGCAGAAACCTAACCCAACACAGTGAAGCAAAAGAGTACGATGAGAAGGCTGTGATAATTAGGAAGAAGATTCACGGTGAGGAACACCCCGATGTAGCGTCAAGTTATTTCAATTTGGCTGTTGATTGCAGAAACCTAACCCAACACAGTGAAGCAAAAGAGTACGATAAGAAGGCCCTGATAAGTAGAAAGAAGATTCACGGTGAGGAACACCCCGATGTAGCGTCAAGTTATTTTAATTTGGCTGTTGCTTGCAGAAACCTAACCCAACACAGTGAAGCAAAAGAGTACGATGAGAAAGCCCTGATAATTAGAAAGAAGATTCACGGTGAGGAACACCCCGATGTAGCGTCAAGTTATTTTAATTTGACTGTTGATTGCAGAAATTTAACCCAACACAGTGAAGCAAAAGAGTGCGATGAGAGGGCCCTGATGATTAGAAAGAAGATTTACGGCGAGGAACACCCCGATGTAGCGTCAAGTTATAATAATCTGGCTGTTGATTGCAGAAATCTAACCCAACACAATATAGCAAAAGAATGTAATGAGAAGACCCTGATGATTAGAAAGAAGATTCACGGTGAGGAACATCTAGACGTAGCAGCAAGTTACAATAACTTGGCTGTTGACTGCAGAAACCTGAACCAACACAGTGAAGCAAAAGAGTGGGACGACAAGGCGCTGATGGCTAAAAAGAAAATTCACGGTGAGGAACACCCCGATGTAGCGTCAAGTTATTTTTATTTGGCTGTTGATTGCAGAAATCTAACCCAACACAGTGAAGCAAAAGAATGTGATCAGAGGGCCCTGATGATTAGAAAGAAGATTTACGGCGACGAACACCGCGATGTAGCGTCAAGTTATTTTTATTTGGCTGTTGATTGCAGAAACCTAACCCAACACAGTGAAGCAAAAGAGTACGATGAGAAGGCCCTGATAATTAGAAAGAAGATTCACCGTGAGGAACACCCCGATGTAGCGTCAAGTTATTTTAATTTGGCTGTTGATTGCAGAAACCTAACCCAACACAGTGAAGCAAAAGAGTACGATGAGAAGGCCCTGATAATTAGAAAGAAGATTCACGGTGAGGAGCACCCCGATGTAGCGTCAAGTTATTTTAATTTGGCTGTTGCTTGCAGAAACCTAACCCAACACAGTGAAGCAAAAGAGTACGATGAGAAAGCCCTGATAATTAGAAAGAAGATTCACGGTGAGGAACACCCCGATGTAGCGTCAAGTTATTTTAATTTGGCTGTTGATTGCAGAAATTTAACCCAACACAGTGAAGGAAAAGAGTGCGATGAGAGGGCCCTGATGATTAGAAAGAAGATTTACGGCGAGGAACACCCCGATGTAGCGTCAAGTTATAATAATCTGGCTGTTGATTGCAGAAATCTAACCCAACACAATATAGCAAAAGAATGTAATGAGAAGACCCTGATGATTAGAAAGAAGATTCACGGTGAGGAACATCTAGACGTAGCAGCAAGTTACAATAACTTGGCTGTTGACTGCAGAAACCTGAACCAACACAGTGAAGCAAAAGAGTGGGACGACAAGGCGCTGATGACTAGAAAGAAAATTCACGGTGAGGAACACCCCGATGTAGCGTTAAGTTATTTTTATTTGGCTGTTGATTGCAGACACCTAACCCAACACAGTGAAGCAAAAGAGTGCGATCAGAGGGCCCTGATGATTAGAAAGAAGATTTACGGCGAGGAACACCCCGATGTAGCGTCAAGTTATTTTTATTTGGCTGTTGATTGCAGAAACCTAACCCAACACAGTGAAGCAAAAGAGTGTGATCAGAGGGCCCTGATGATTAGAAAGAAGATTTACGGGGACGAACACCGCGATGTAGCGTCAAGTTATTTTTATTTGGCTGTTGATTGCAGAAACCTAACCCAACACAGTGAAGCAAAAGAGTACGATGAGAAGGCCGTGATAATTAGAAAGAAGATTCACCGTGAGGAACACCCTGATGTAGCGTCAAGTTATTTTAATTTGGCTGTTGATTGGAGAAACCTAACCCAACACAGTGAAGCAAAAGAGTACGATGAGAGGGCCCTGATAATTAGAAAGAAGATTTACGGTGAGGAACACCCCGATGTAGCGTCAAGTTATTTTTATTTGGCTGTTGATTGCAGAAACCTAACCCAACACAGTGAAGCAAAAGAGTACGATGAGAAGGCCCTGATAATTAGAAAGAATATTCACGGTGAGGAACACCCCGATGTAGCGTCAAGTTATAATAATCTGGCTATTGATTACAGAAAGCTAACCCAACACATTGAAGCAAAAGAGTGCGATGAAAGGGCCCTGATGATTAGAAAGAAGATTCACGGTGAGAAACACCCCGATGTAGCGTCAAGTTATTTTTATTTGGCTGTTGATTGCAGAAACCTAACCCAACACAGTGAAGCAAAAGAGTGCGATGAGAAGGCCCTGATGATTAGAAAGAAGATTTACGGCGAGGAACACCCCGGTGTAGCGTCAAGTTATAATAATCTGGCTATTGATTACAGAAAGCTAACTCAACACAGTAAAGCAAAAGAATACGATGAGAGGGCCCTGATTATTAGAAAGAAGATGTACGGCGACGAACACCCCGATGTAGCGTCGAGTTATAATAATCTGGGTGTTGATTGCACAAACCTAACCAAACACAGTAAAGCAAAAGAATGCGATGAGAGGGCCCTGATGATTAGAAAGAAGATTCACGGTGAGGAAAATCCAGAAGTAGCAAAAAGTTACCATAACTTGGCTTTTGATTACAGAAAGCTAACCCAACACAGTGAAGCAAGAGAGTGCGATGAGAGGGCCCTGATGATTAGAAAGAACATTTACGGTGAGGAACACCCCGATGTAGCGTCAAGTTATTATAATCTGGCTGTTGATTACAGAAAGCTAACCCAACACAGTGAAGCAAAAGAGTGCGATGAGAGGGCCCTGATGATTAGAAAGAAGATTCACGGTAAGGTACATCGTGGAGTAGCCGATAGTTTGAACAAATTAGGTGAGGACTACATGGCCCTTGGAGAGTACGTTAAAGCCGCAGAATGTTCTCAGAAGGCAATGATGATAAGAGAAGTACTTTTTGGTGACGAGCACCCGATGTCCAAGCATGCCGATGAGAAAGTGAAAATGTGTAAAGAAACTAAAAGGAAAAACTGTGTGATATCATAAGAGCCTGCAGAGCAGGCGTTTTTGGGTGTAGGAACACTTGTGTCTCCGAACGCTCGTTAGAAGGCCGCCACTTTGGATGCGCAGCTAGTAGAGAATTGGGACTAGTGCAGGAGGGACGGGTGAGTTAGGCTCGCCCCAACCCTCTGTCAGCTTTATCATCCAAGATGGCGGCACAGAGTATTCGTATCCTGTATCCTATCCTTTTACCCACTAAAAATACGCCTGCTCTGCAGGCTAATATCACAACGTTTTAATCTAGTATGATTCTAATTCAGAAACTATAGGCTTGTAATTGTGGTGAGATTTCATTTTGTTTTTTTTTTCGCAAATGTTAAGCCAATGAAACGTGATAATTGTTTTTGAAAAGCTTAGTGTACTAGGATTTAATTTACTTTACTTCTCGTTGATCTCATAGAGTTGAAAGGATGAAAAAAAAAAAAAATCCGGAATTTTCAATGACTGCAAACCCCAATTCGATGGCCGTACAAGTCTCACCTATTTGGCTGTAAAGCCTGAACGATGCATTCAAATAGGTCCACTCCGTTGGAAACATTTTTTGAAGCAAGATAACCTGCTGATCTAAATTGCCAAGAGTTATATTCTTAAACTTCCAAGGTTTTGTCTCTAAACGTAAAAGCAAAGTTTGGCGTACTTTTCAGTGACTGTGGCAGGCATCTAATACAGCCGTCTCTTAAACCTTCGTAAAGGGGAAAAAATTACCCGGGTTTGGAAGGAGTTTTCGAACTTCAGTCAATTAATAATTGGTGTGACATTTTCCTTTTTTTCAACTCAAGATAAATAATTCACAACTCCCAGAACACGAGGATTGTGTTGGTGACTGCATTTAACATGTCGCCTAGTCTATCTTCCAAATGTTTTAACGAATAGGTTTGGAGATCAATGTAAATACATCCTAATTCATGTTTTTTTCATGGCTTCATAACTTTGGGATTTAAAAAACCAATCTACATATTACTTTCGCAAATAAATCGTAAGTGAATATATTATTTATCGACAACATCCAGAGAAACAGAGCTGTCAAAACTAAGACTCTCATATTAATAAACTTAGATTAGGTTTGTGATGTATAAATATGCTTGTTTCTCTGACCTACCAGCCGCAAAGTTTATAAATTATGAAATTTTGCGCAAAGCACAGGCCGTTAGAGCAACACCCCGCTGAGACTTAAAGCAAAGCTAGAAAACCATGGAATTAAGAACAATTATCTTCATAGTGATTCAAAATAATGCAGCTCTTTGTATAATGCATAAAGCGGCTTTTTAATTTTAGTTTCATTTATGCGAGCAAATGAGAGTCAAGAGAGGAGTAGAGGTGATTCTAGTGGATAGTGAAGAGTTCATGAGAGCGTATGAGAGTTGATTGGAACAGTAAGATGTGATGCGAGTGGATAGGAAACATGTTACGAGAGCACACGCGAGTTGATGGGAGCGAATGAGATGTGATGCGACTGACATAGGAAACAGGTCATGAGAGTACACGCGAGTTGATGGGAGCGAATGAGATGTGATGCGAGTGAAATAGGGGTCAGGTCATGAGAGCACACGCGAGTTGATGGGAGCGAATGAGATGTGATGCGACTGAGATAGGGAACACGTCATGAGAGCACACGCGAGTTGATGGGAGCGGATGAGATGTGATGCGACTGAAATAGGGAACAGGTCATGAGAGCACACGCGAGTTGATGGGTGCGAATGAGATGTGATGCGACTGAAATAGGGAACAGGTCATGAGAGGGTATGAGAGTTGATTGAAGCGAATGAGATGTGATGCGAGTGGATAGGGAACAGTTCATGAAAGCACACGCGAAATGATGGGGGTGGATGAGATGAAATGCGAGTGGATAGGGAATAGTTCATGAGAGCACACGCGAGTTCAAGTTGTATGGTACCTGAAGGGAGCGCATTAAAAAGTAATTCTATGAATATCCAAACAAAGACGTCAACTTTTATAGAACTTAAGCTGAAAAGTTTACCAACGGACGAGGGTGAGATTCTTGTAAATTCTTTTGAACATGTCAGAAGGCTGTCTAAAGATTTTACGAGACTCTATCAAACTCTATCAAATCGTGCCTGATTCATGATGATGACAATTCAGGTCGCTTCACGGATGCGCGAATTTACAAATGACTAGTTCGTTTGTATTTTAGGGTAATTTCTCTATGTCGCGTTCCCAGCACGGCAGACACGGGGTGTAGCGTAGTTGCCGTAAAAGATGGACCGCGGACTCTTAAGTACTTTTTATTGACCTTAATCGGGAATCACGCTAGCCGACTTCTTACAACAGTTGCGGTAAAAACTAAAAAGAAAACGCACGATTGTCTAAGCCAAAGAAACTAACTAAATTACAAATCTGACGAGAGAAAGCGAAACGAAAAACTGACAGAAACGTAACGATCGTGACTTACGTCTGATCTTGACTCCTGGGGTAAGAAAACTCCAAGTTGTGAGAAAACTCCTATAAAACTCCTATAAAACTCCTGCTCCTGGGACAACTCCTTAAAAACTAAAATGTTCGCGTGGAAAGAGACCTAATATACTACAATGACGTAAAGGAAACTAAAATGAAACAACTCTTTGTGCGGCTAGCCAAAAAGGGGTATTTTATAATCACGCAATCAAAACGAAACAAGGCTACAATTCAAGAAAACAAAAAAGTCATTAAATGATTCTAAGCGTTCTTTGTACGGTAATTAAAAAAAAAAAAAAAAAAAAAAAACACGACAACAACACACGTTTCATGGGTACTTCCCGAGAACCTTTTTAAATGCACCACAAAAGGACGCTACGACGAAACCGTGAGCCAAGCTGCAATTCAAAATGATGGCGCTTCGTTCACTGTCCATAATATTTGCTTGTGTTAAAATGACACAATAATTCGCTAAAAGTATTAAATGACCTAGTGTCGAAAACGTTCGGGTTTTACTTTTTACACTTTTTAGTAAAATATTTGTTATTCCTCTCAGTGTTACCGACTTTTTTTTGGTGATGGATTCAGAAAAATTTTGAAAAAACATTACTACTGCAATAACCTTACCCTTTAAAAGATGCACAACTGTTCACACAAACCGACTTGATTTGTAACACTTGAGGATAACATTCTTAAGCACGAAAGGTGACTTCGCACTCATGATGGTGAAAGGTGGTAGTGATTGGATTAGACAAACTGACTTAACAAAGTCTAACCCCCACATAGTGTTGATTAACAAAATTCTAGCCGTCATATGCTTCTGAAGAAGGTGTTTAGCTTTTCAAGGCTTTCAAGATTTTCAAGTTTTACCAGAGCAAACGGGGTTCAAATTGCTTGTGTAGAACAATGACGGTGCCTATGGTTAATAAAGACCGAGATATCAAACATGACGTACTGATTCAGTTGCTTAAATTTCCATTATAGATTGTAGCACTCAAGATGTTCAAAAGCGCGTATATCAATACACTTTCCTTAAAACGCAAACACTGATTCCTTACGTGAATTTATACTGAAGGCTGAAGTGTCTTCCATTCGCCTGAAATGTTAGGTAGTCTTCATCATTTCTCCTTGTTTTAGTAGCTTTTCCCTAAATAACCCGTTGTTCTTCGTCGATATTCCTCCGAACCTTCAGCAATGCACTGCATTGATTTTCTAAGTCATGGTATAAAATAGTTATGCAAAGCTTTCTCGTGATATACCATGGAATATTCCACTTGTCAGTTGTATTTTCTTTGCATTTTTCTTGCCTAAGGGCTCGTGCGTATACGAAAAAAAAAAACTTTTAGTGACTCGTGGAATATTCCATGATCCATGTTATAAGCTTGTTATACCACTCAAAAGCATTGCATAACTTGTATGTAGTGGTGAGGTGGGAGCCCGATATCCTTCTTCTTTCTACTACATTTTGAGATCAGATCCGAGTTTGCGAACTCCCCTCCACCCCCTCCTCACCGCCCCTTCCCCCACCCCTTGGGTATCTGTTTACTATCAAGAAACATGCCACACCACGAAAATAAAAATAGCCCCTCCCACATGCTTCATCCGCGTCCGCACTCTACTGGAGCAGCTGGCCGTCAGGTCTGACAGGGAGCTTGGAAGTACAAATCATAAAGCTTCTCTAATCTGGAATTACTGGTCAAATATTTTCTCGTGTTTAACTTTTGTTTCTCGTTTTCAATGTGAAGCTGAGCGGAATGTTTCTGCTTCTTAATGATCAGGTGGCAGTAATGACACGTGTAGCCGAGGTTGGGCTTCGCATAATTAAGTCTTTGTAGGCTCAAATTTAATCGTAACAATCCTCTTTCAAACAAATAGACCTTCTCTATCTTTTTCCGTTCAGATCAGACAAAATTATTACAAGCAAGTTCCTCCTCTTTTGTCGAATCTTTTATTAGTCGTCTGTAACATCTTGATGTAATCTGTTGTTCACGTTTTCATGACCGTAGGTTTGGTTGTACAGTTTGAGGAATCAAAAATTACCTTATTACATATGCGGATCGATATGCCACGCGTTATGCACTGGTACAGTCAGTGGATATAAAAATGTTTAACAGGAAGCGAAGGAGCAAAATCAGCCTCACATCTACAAAATTCGAGTTAAAAAGTGTTTAAAAAGTGATGATTCCCTCAAATTGAACACCCTAAATGAAGCCACCAGGGAACTCTATCAAGGCGATCCTTCCTGTCGCTTAAACGAATCCTATTGTTTTGCGGTCGCTCATTTCATTGTTGACTGTACCAGATTCTGTTCCCCGTTTTGATCTCGAAAACTTTGTCGCCAACTCCCTAAACTTTCGGAAAACTGTCAAAACTGATCACAAGCAGGGTCAGTCATGATTTCAGAGTATTGATTGGATGTTACTACTTTAGGGTCCTTATACTGGGAAAACTGACCTAAAACTTCATTCACTCAGTTTCCTAACCCTAATCACTAAACTTCAGTAGCATAGTCCATTTTAAGGTAGTCATTGGGGGTAGTTCATGGAATGGGGGTCAGTGTTTTGTCCACCACCTTCTTGAAGTCAGTGCTTAACCCTGCTTTCAATGCCAAACCCTGACCTTAAACGATTTATAACTCATCACTCAATGACTTTAATATAACGCTAACAACAACAACAAGCTTTCCCAGTTGTAAAAAAAATTGTAACAACCAAGTTTTAGCCGTTAGTTTTAAATACTAATAGCTGTACAAAGTTTGACTCAAGCACAGAACGCGAGAACACTATATGTACATGCATTAATAAATTCCACGTTTATTTCTCATTACAATGCCTGCGAGTTATTTACCAAGCATTCTCAAAACAGGGCATATAATGGTCTTGGAGAAAACCTTTACTCTCCAAGAGTTTGTCTGAGTGGGAAAAAGAACATTCAGGGGGATAAACAGGCAGGATTAAGCGACGGTCTAAAGTAAACAGAGTAATCCAGGAGTAATGTGAGTGTGCCAGGTGTCTCGAAAACTAAGACCTAAGACCTTATCATATTGTAAATGAAACAGGTTGAATATCGAAAAAACATACCACCTGCTCAAAACGTAAACGTAAAATGTGAGTCTGATTTGCAATTTCGCCCCCACCTGATTTCAACCAAGGCACGAATTCCTTTCTTTGTCTTCTTCTTTCTCTCTCTCGTTATTTGGACCGCCATTTTGGATTTTTGTGGAGGTTTCCGCTGACAACTCGTTCCCAGACTTCCGTTCCCCGTTCCCCGTTTTAGTAACATCCGTATTGATTTTTGAGCTATTTTGTGTAAACAAAATCGCTCTATGTCAGCATGAAGCTCAAGAAATTCTTCCTTGGTCGGGTGGTTCTGCCTTGAACCAATGAAATAAAGGTTTCTTTAGATGGCATTGTTTCAGCCAGCGGCCAATCTAATTCCCTGTTTTAAAGTGTTTTTGAAAGCATGTGGTCAGTGATGGTCAGCACTGAGACTAAGTTACACA
Source organism: Galaxea fascicularis (assembly GCA_948470475.1). NCBI lineage: Eukaryota > Metazoa > Cnidaria > Anthozoa > Scleractinia > Euphylliidae > Galaxea > Galaxea fascicularis. The sequence goes on from OX419337.1 coordinate 24,423,222, forward strand.
TGCGTGTTGATTACGCTCAAAGGAACATCAGCGTGGAATGTCACGCGTCATCTCTCTGCTTTTGCGTTATTTATTTATTACTATCACGCCATGGGGTACCACAATTATGGTAGTCTTTCCGGAGAAAAGGGTTTGTATATTTAACGCATGCGTGAATGACAACGATAGGCGTGAGATACTGGAGTCAGATTAGAATGAAGTATGAGTTGTGCTGTTTCGATGGATGATGAAGGTGGTAAGGTGGGGACTTAAGAGCGGCAATCCCGAAATTTCGCCTGGAGGTGTGCAAAATGAAAAAATCGAAAATCCCCAAACTTTGCCAGAATCTAGGTTTGGATGAACTATTTCTTGAAAAAATACTTTGAGTTCCATTAGAATTTTATTTCACGCGAACGGCGGCAAAATCGGTTTGGTGGCTCTGACGTCAGCTTCACGAGGTCCAGACAACCAATTATTTGAACGTCACTTAAAAATAAACAAAACACTAAAGATAACCATTGATTATCTCAAGGAAAAGAACACGTATTTACGAACAGTCTGAAATGTTATTTGTCCGATTCCATCGCAAA